>OW240919.1:147421660-147690089 GCA_933207985.1 Pelobates cultripes
TTTCTTTTAGCTAAACAATGACAACATATTCTATAAAGGGTTTACTTAAAACGTGTGTGTACAAACCCTCACAGAAGGGGCCCACCTACCACACCTCAAAATACAGCTGAGATTAAGACTCCTATAAACAACTGTCTTCTGTTCATGGGAATTTCATCCTGTACCCTCCTCCTAAATTATCTGACTCAATCCTATTATATTTAGGGATAAAAAAATAAAAAAAAGAAACATAAATGAAACCAAGAAAACCTTTATATAGTAAACCTTTACCTTATCCAGTCTCTGATTAGCCACTAATCGATGCCATCATGCAGTGCAGGTTTTAAACCCAGTAATGGCCATCATGCAGTAAAATAACCAGCACTTTATATCCATAGAGAACACTGCAGCTGAGCGATCAAGCTAAGCCATGGTGATTCTCTGGATGTAGTGATAGAGATGCCCGGGGTCTAAACATACCCTGGAAGGTCACCCTCCATGACCCAATGGCATTTTGATCATTGCTGGGCTTTGTCAGTTGCCCAGCACTAAACGCAATGTTTTTGGCATACTATATTCAAAGTTAAAGATATAAAGCTGTCATACTTAAAATTACCAGTAAACGGTAACATAAAAATCACTTTATATTAGCAAAGGGAAACCTTTGGGACTATAATTAAATTGATTAAGATGGGTTTAAATTTAGAAACTGGTTTATTATTAGGTGTATATTTAAAATATATTTTGAATTCATTTTAGGATTGGGATTAGTTTTCAGAATAGAGTTAAGATTAGGACTTGGATAAGGGAATCCCTCGACTGACATCAGCAGAATGAATCCAATTGGAATGATATGTGCAACAAATGCTAATGACAGTCATTGATTATGGGGATGTAGTGTATGCACCCGCACCGCAAACCCACCTTAATAAACTTAATACATTATATATTTTGTTCTGCCGCTTTGTACTAGAATGTAATTACTTTAACCACCACTTTCACATGTTAAAACTAAACTAAACATGCTAAACTTGCTGTCGCTGGAATCCCGACGCACTCATCTTTCCAGTCTTGTGCATAAGAGCACTTCTGGGAAGCTCCCACCCTACCTGAGTAGAATGCTCTCCCCGGCTGAGACCATCAATAGGGAGCCTGGAAGTTGTAGGGGTTTGTCTAATCGTTGTATGCCTTTCAAAATGTTTTTAATGGGATAAGAAGAAATGAAGGGGTAGGCACTAAGGATGTGGTGTTGAATACCTGTAAGATATAGTTTTATGGTGTTTAATGATAATCTTAAATTAAGGTGGCAAAAAGAGATGAATGCTATAAGTCTAGTGAATGAGTTTTGCTTATCTGATAGTTTGTCGTGAATTTAGTATATAGGGCTCTATTGTGTGCCTGTGATGTGTTAGTAGAGAGGGCTGCACCGGTTAGATATCTGCTGTGTGATAGCAGTCTCTCTAGTCTAGGATGAGTTTTTGGTATGAGTGGGAGCTGACCAGTCTGGTGTTGGCTGTGGGATGGGCCCTGAAGAAGACCTGTAAACTAAATTGAGACAATACGTCAGCGGCTGTATTGGTGCTTCCTGGCATGTGTATGCAAGTGATGTGGAATTGCAGCATAGCTGCTAACCATGTTAACTGTCAGATCAGTTTCATGATGGTAAGTGAATAAGATCTGCCCTTATTTATGATGTCACATGCTGCTTTATCAGAGAAACATTTTATTGCTTTCCCCTGCCACAGGTGCCCCCATACTCTGGAGGCTGCCACTATCGGATAAATATCAATTAGGGGAGATGTAGTGTGGAATGAGGGTAAACTAAGGGTCTGTACTGGCCAGGAATCTCTAAACCAGTTATTGCCAAAGATGGCTGCAAACCCTGTGTGAGCTGCTGCATCGGTCCATATGACCGGGGAGGAAACTGATAGGGGTGTAAGGAACATTCCAACGTGAGAGGAACCGCAGCCACATGTGCAGATCTGCCTTGGCGTGTGCATCTAGGGATAAGGAGCTAGTGTCAGTATTGACAGAGGGAGAAGGCACAACAATCTAGAAATGAATGCCGGCCTTGTGGGATAATTTTCATGGCAAAGTTCAACGTGACTAGTATGGATTGTAGGTCTGTCCTGGTACACGTGTCCTTGGAAAGAAAGTATTCCACCAATTCTATGATTTGCCGCACCTTCTCCCCTGTTAAACTAGCCTGCAAAGAGACAGTGTCTAGATGGATACCCAGGAAGGCTAGATTGGTGGTAGGGCCTATAGTTTTCTCTTGGGACAGTGGGACCCCCAATGCTGCAAATAGAGCCAGGGTTTTGTGAAGACTGACGGGACGGGATTGAGGTGATTCTATGGTGAGAAAGTCGTCCAAATAATGTAGGCCTGAGGGGCATTCAGCAATGTTTAGCCTGGATTGTTTTTTTTTTGTTTTTTTTTTATGAGTGAACTCATAAACAATCCAGGCCAACCCAGACTTAACCATCCACTTTTTATTTTCAGATTCTCAAGTATCTTTCATTTTCCGTTGTGAACCCTTACGATTCACTAATTACGTCTCTGTTTACAACTTACTCCCTATATCCCAACTAAGTAGGGCTGTCAACTGGTGATTTATAGCGTCTTGCCCCTAGCTTATTGTAATTAAACTACTCCTGTCAGGCCAACATCCATCGGAGGTATACGCCCCTCGGTCCAACGCATAGCTAGAGCCTCACCAGTAACACCCAATTACATTATGTCTTGTTACAGTCACCGAGAGGCCAACAATGGTTCTGTCGGGAGTAGTTCTTTTATATATTATACATAATATATTTTTGCCGCCATGGGTCATCGTGAGCAACCGCGTGTATGGTAAGTATGATTGAAACAATCTGCTCGTTTGTCGAACGACCGTTTTGCCGACCAGCGTTGGAGGGTTAGTGCCAGAATGGTGAGTACGCATGCGTGGCGTGAGGTACCGAACGGAACATGGAAAAGAAAGGTAAGTATGAATGAAAGTTTTGTGAAAGAATCTGTTTGTATGAACGAACGCCAGGCGTCTGACTGAGTGTACTGTGAATGAAAAACGGAAACCGGGAGCAGGTAAAATTACTGTGAGGCACTGGCACTTAGCGAGGATGGCTAGGAGTGATGGGAGTTGGTGCCGAAATCAGCCTGGGCAATCTGAGGCTGCAGCACCTGACGCCAAGCATGGCCACCGACAGGATCATACCGACAGAGGTAAGGAAGGAGCAGGGAGCACTTTGGATGGAAGCAAGACCACGTGGAAGCGATGTCTTGGTGAGTTGAACCGGAAGTCAAAAAGGTTCTGAATGTACCCAGCGGTACCGGTTCTGATTAGGAGGGGGCCTGAGCTTATTAGCCGGGTAACCCCTCCCACAATTACAGGCTATGCCTTTATATATATATATATATATATATATATATTTATATCTATAGTTTGTATATATTTTTGTAATATTGTATCTTATTGTAATAATGCAATGTTTTGTGGACAAAGACCCACGACATACTTGAAAATGAGAGAAATCTCAATGTATCCATCCTGGTAAAATATTTTATAAATAAATAAATATGAACAAAATCCCAGTAGGATAACATGTGTGGTATCCTCTAAACCCACACCTAAATAATGAAACAAAATTACATACAATAGGTAGGTGGAGCGTGTAAGTTCAGTGGCGTACTAAGGAGGGGGCAGCGGGGGCGGTCCGCCCCGGGTACCACTAACTAAGGGGGTGCCCAGGGCGAACTTTCACAGGGGCAGCATTTCGCCACCCCTGTGTCTTATGAAAAGGGGCCGGTGTGCCGTGTTCGAGTATCCACGCGATTTCCCAGCAGCAGCAGCAGCAGCAGCAGCAGCAGAAGGTCCTCTGTTCTCGCGATCCGCGAGAACAGAGGACCCTGCTGCTGCTGCTGGATGGGAAACGAGCATGGAGAGTACTGGGCCCCTCTTCACTGCCCAGTGATGCTGTGCCACCGGACCACCAGTCGAGAAGGATGGGATGGGCAGGTAAGTGGCATCACTTATTCCACACAACATACACACTGCATCTGCACACACTATACACACACTGCATACACATACTGCATACATTATACACACAAGCTGCATTCACTATACAAGCGCACACACTGCATCCACTACGCAAACACATACTTATACATGTGTATCTGTATGTCTGTGTATCTGTATTTGTATCTGTTTGTGTGTCTGAGTTTGTTTCGGTGTTCAGTGCCAAATACATTTAAAAAAATTGCAGTTGTTTTTTACATTTCAAAGTTGGAGGTGCCCTCAAATACTCCAGGTACGCCCCTGTGTAAGTTCAATATAATATAAACGTTTTGATGCACTGGACCAAGACCAACGTATTCGTTACTGAAATACAAAAGTAACCATATTCTAGTGCAATACAGTAGATTTAAAGTGTCAAATAATGTGTACATCTTTCAATCTACTCACAAATAAAGAGCCAATAAGATTAGGCTCTATTTGCAGTCATGTTGGGATATTGACAGGGATCCCATCCCATCCTTCTCTCATTGCAGGCGAGTACATTGATAGAAGTTCTACTCATTATTTGACACTTTTAATCTACTGTATTGCACTAGGATATGGTTACTTTTGTATTTCAGTAACAAATACGTTGGTCTCGGTCCAGTGCATCAAAACGTTTATATTATATTGAATTTACACGCTCCACCTACCTATTGTAAGCAGAGTGAATCCGTCTAAACACAATATATAGGGTTAGTATTAGGATTAAGGTAAAAATTAGGGCTAGGCATATAATTAGGTTATTGGTTAGGATTAAGGTTAAATTTATTGTCAGATTTAGGGTTAGATTTGGGATTAGGATTTGGTGTAGGATTAAGTATGTAGACTGGGATTAAGATTGTTACTTTGTTAAGGTATACACATGGCTTATTGTTCTACTTAGAAGATGTTGCTGAGTATGCAGGTACTCCTCAGTTACCAACCAGGTTCCGAATTGGTTGGTAAGTGAGGAGCTGAGGGATTCCCTGCTCTAGTGCGCTTGTCTATGTTCAAGGAAATTTCCCTTAGACATAGATGAACGCAGCAGAGCAGGGAATCCCTCTAATCCCCATGACAGCTCGCACTTACCCCCACGCTAGAGAGCTGGTCGTAAGTGCGAGACTTTTACTACTCTGAAAAACTCATATTTATGTTTAGCGATTTTCTCATGAGTACATGTTTTATGTGGTTTTGGAAAAGCTACAGGGTCAAATATAGGGCATGCCCTTTTCAATTTTTACACATTGAAATTTGCCAAATTGACTAGCTGAAAATTAGTTCTCCTACGAAATCTGTGGCAATCTAACTTAATACCCTCTTTGGGTACTCTTACCCAGCTTTCACTGGGACTTACCCAACTCCTGATACCAGTGGAGTGCCCAGGGTTGGGTTTGCAAAGTGCCGGCTGCCAGTTTTTTCCTGAAGCACCAAGTGAGGTCTAGAGGAGCCATTGGGTGGGAGAGGCTGCCACGGTGCAAAGCCCTCCTGCAGCCCTGGACCAGCATACTTCCCCCCCCCCTCCTGGACCAGCATACTTACCTTCCTCACTGCTTATCAACTGCTTATTCTAATCTCTGGTGTGTAGAATCAGCCAAGATTGTGGATGCACCCTCACAATGTGGACAAATACTGATACTGACCCAGCATGGCATAGCTGCAAGCTCTATCCTGAAGTTGGAGGAAATATTTTAACGCTCCTGGGCAAAGTTGGAAGCAAAACTCACTGCAACTCTACACCTGCCTCCAGGGGATGATCAAAGGAATGAGGAGCATGAGAGAGGTGAGGCCTACTCTGGGCACAGCGACTAGGTAAGCATCTGCTGCTAATTGTACTAGCCCACCTAGGCTACACAGGAGGAAGACTATCACCATTAAAGTTTCCTGCTATTCCCTCACTGGAATGCACTTGGCCCTATGGAAGCCCCAAGTCTGTGGTCTGAAGATGCCAGCCTGCATATGGGGCAGATGACCCGGTTTCCCTTGATCCTGTCATGCTACCCCCTCTGACTATTGCCCTGTAGGCCCCATGTCCTTCCCTACTGCAGGGGTCGGCTGATAGTGGACTTGTCTACCCATATCTGCAACAATCCAGCCAGACGTTATATGTCCACATGGTACCAGTGAAAGCCGCCTTTGTTGTTTTAAGCATATTTTTTTGATTTATCACATTTATTTGCGTTATGTTAGCAGCAATGCTGTATGAGTGTCTCAGAATCCAGTGGCTCCTTCTCATATGACAACTTAACTTCCCCACTGTCATTTGTCTCGCCTAGATAGATCCTTCAACTGTTTAGCTAAGAATCTTATACCTTTCTAGGTTACTTTAGCCTGCATAAGTTGAGCTTGTCTAGCTTAAATTCTTTGTTTTATATTTAAAAAAATATTTATTAAAAAAAGAGGCTGTCATGCCTCTTTGTACTACTGTATTCCCCCCAATGGGATCATAGTGATAGGAAAGAATCCTTGCTCCAGGCCACGATTGCTAGGATGTACCATGCCACCTTAATGGCGTTAAAGCCTGTTGTTGCAGGATGGCATAGTACGCCCTAACGGCATTAACGGGTTAATATTTTATTTATAATTAATATTGTGTTATGTTGTTGTGTTTTGTATACAAATAGGGTATCAAAGCAAAGCTTTATTTCTCCTTTGAAAACCTTTGAAAAAAAAGTCTAATATGTATTTTACATAGCTAGGGTCACATCCCAAAACATCCAGGGGTTAAATGTTGGAGGAACCTTTTAAGAATTAGTCTGGTGACATATATAATGTGTTCTGCTGTGTGTAACTCATATGATATGGCAGGCACATTGATTTTAAAACATTACATTTTGACATTTCTGTTTTGACTTTTTTTTCTTATACTTCAAGAGACGCAAAGAAGTTTAAAAATTATATAGGATTGAGTTAAGTACTTTGCTTATGTGATCTTGACTACATTTCTAGCACATTTGACTACAAATATGGTTGATACGAACCATAAATTCTTAGTGGTAGTTGCATACAATACCAGTGACAAAATTTAAACATTAAACATATTTTAATGAAAAAAAAACCAAACAATAGGCATGCTTTAAAAATGTGACTGTAAAATTGTGAATTTTATTTTTTTTCACATTTTTTTTTTACATTTTATTAGTAATGTAAAGGATGAACTCTGAGTACTTCAGTCTTTTTTCATAGTATATTATTATAGAACTATGTAATTTCCAATACAACTAAATACAGAAAATCCAATCCCCTATCTAATCTTTAATTATTATGATCTAAATCAACTTTAATGAATGCGGATTCATACCTTATTGTCTTGCATATCGCGGTTCGCCCCATTTTTCAGCAGTACCATAGTGGCCTCTATGTTGTTTACAGCAGCAGCCCAGTGAAGACTAGATTTACCTAGAATGGACAACATTTTGTAAGTGACAGTAACTCTTCAAACAAAGATATGCTCAAGTGAAATGAACAGAAAAGGTGAATGAAGTGATTAAATGAATGTTAAATGACATAACCCACTTAGGTCTGTTTTTTTTTTTTTTTAATTAGAAAGGGATCATTTCCAATGTGGTTGCTTAACATCAACTGTCTGATGCTGTTGTTATTAATAGCCATTAGATATTGGTGACCACAAAATATTAACAGGATTCCAAGGTTCATCCCTAGCCTTCATTTTTGCACTCTAGTCACTTTGAATTATAACTTCTCAACCCACAGGTTATTTACTGAAGTAAAAATTCCAAGTAAATTTCAATGCAATTTAAAATTTTATTAAGACACGGAGGCTCCTATTATGCTGCACTCTTTCTTTATTTACCTCAGCAGCAAAGAAAAATAACATTAAATCAGTATAAAAGAAACCAGTAAATAACATGAGGTATATCTTCCTAGCAACAGCAACAGCCAATCAGCATCCTCTTTATAGCATAATAGGCAGTGTTCAGTATACTACTTCCTCTTTCTTTGCTGCTACCTCAGTTAAGTAACACTGGGTCCCATGGTTCTTAACTGTGGGATCTTTTACTTTACTTTATTCATATCATTACTGTGATTAATATAGTTATTACATTTTAATTATAATATTTGCATGTTTATACATATATTTAGTTTCTTCATTTTAACGTAATTTGATTTATTTACTTCATTTGCTTCAGTTATATGCTTTATCCTTTGATAATTTCTTTCCCCTCTGACTTCCCTGGCCCCAAGATTACCATCAATTGGGGCTCAGTGACGTCTTTGAGGATCTTTATCCCCTGCACAGGGCCATTGTGCTGTTTTTTCCCTTCATTTATCTGTCTGGCTGCTGCTCTGCCACCAACTTCCAGAAATCCAAGTTGGGGTTTAGTTATAGCGGCAGCTGGGCAGCTCCTTTGTTTTTATCTTACAATTGCTATTTCTTTTCACTATTGTGAGTACTTTCATTTCTTTATCCTGTTTAGTTATTTCTTTATTTTTTACTTGAGGGTTACTCAACCCTTTACTTTTGGTATTATTTTGCTTTATTCATCCCCTTAGGTTTGTTTGTGTATATTTATGATGCAGTCTGACAGGATCTTTCTGTGCCTTCTGGGTCTACAGCAAACATGCAGATTAATGTAGAAGCCTCTCCAGGTATCTCTGGAGATGAGGCTGAATTTCTGCTTTACTGATCCTGCTGACATGCAGGCTTTAATTGACACTTCCATGGCAAAAGCAATGACAAGGCCCTGGTGTCAGGCCACAAGGCCTCATATAAAGCTAAACACTCCTCCAAAACAATAGAGATGGACAGTACCATACCCGTCATGGATGGCGCAATTAATTTACCACCGCGCAAAAGAGCTACTAGTCGGGCAAAATCGATTAGACTTTGGAAAAGGGCAAAAGCCTAATTAAACTCTGAATCCGAGTTCAGTGATATTGAGGAGAAGTTCCCCGAGTTCTATATGGGGGTGTACCTGTACTCACACCTGCGCTGCTTCAGCCTGGCCGCAAGGCCTCATATAAGGCTAAACACTCCTCCAAAACCATAGAGATGGACAGTACCAAACCTGTCACGGATGGCGCGATTAATTTACCACCGCGCAAAAGAGCTACTAGTCGGGCAAAATCGACTAGACTTTGAAAAAGTGCAAAAGCCCAATTGAACTCTAAATCTGAGCTCAGGGATATTGAGGAGGAGTTTCCCTGAGTACTATATGGAGGTGTATCTGTACTCACACCTGCTCTGCTTCAGCCTGGCCACAAGGCCTCATATAAGGCTAAACACTCCTCCAAAACAATAGAGATGGACAGTTCCATACCTGTCATGGATGGCGCGATTAATTTACCACCGCGCAAAAGAGCTATTAGTCGGGCAAAATCGACTAGACTGGAAAAGGGCAAAAGCCCAACTGAACTCTGAATCTGAGCTCAGTGATATTGAGGAGGAGTTCCCTGGGTCCTATATGAAGGATTCAGAGGATATTTCTGATCCTGATTATGAAAGAGGATGCTAATCCCATTTGGGATACACGTCCTGTTAAACCTACCAAGATTTAGGTAGATTATGCGGACTCAGGGACACCGATAGGATCTTGGACACTCAATGTGAACCTCTATTCGAACCTGAAGACCTATGTCACCCAGTGGTCTCCTCAGACCATGTAGCCAAGTATATTGCATCCAGAGTACGCAAGCCTTTTGAGAAGGCAAAGTGAAATAAATTGCGGGCTGAATGGCCACACCGAACAGTCCCTGATGACTCATGTTAAACGCTATCAGTCAATCCTAAAATCATTCAATTCCTGAGTAAGACAGGATGGAAGCCATCTAAAGGCTTAGAATTTCATTGCAAAACTATCAGGATAAAATCCTGGGCATCTTGGGCACAGCAGCCAAGATCTTTGAAGCAGTGGAGGATGATCTAGAATTAGATTGCACCATCTTAAGTGGTTAGATCCAGAGAGTGATTTAAGTTGGCAACACCAACAATGCGGTTGTCATGGAACGCCACAAATCGATCTTGCTCAAGATTGAGCCCAAACGTTTAACTATGGCTCTGAACGAGCCAGATAACACAGGCAAAAGGTTTTCTCTTTGGGGACAACTTTGTAAAAGAATTGGGCTCCTTTGTCCTGCTAAACAAACAGAAGTTCTTTTAGACAGAACCAAGGCTGAGCCGATTTCTTTGAACAATGCACTATACTAACCTTTTCTTGTTTCCCAAAAAAGGCAAAGGTATCCGTCCAGTGATAAATTTGAGACTGTTCAATAGTTATGAGCATATCAGCACTTCCAAGATGGAAGGAGAGCATTGTTTAAGGGATCTTCTCCAACCAGCAGATTGGATGGCCAAATTGGATCTGCAGGATGCATATCTCACAGTGCCTATCCCAGTACAACATCAAGATCGAGAACTTCCTGCAATTTACATGGTAGGGCAGTAAATAGAGGTTCATGTGCCTCCCATTCGGACTGTCTTCGGCTCCATGGTGCTTCACCAAGCTCACATCTTATAATATATTTAGATGGCATTTTTCATTCTGGCTCAGTCTATTCAATTAATCCGGACATACCTTGCATGGACTTTGACTCTGTTAGAGAACCTAGGCTTCCTGACCAATTGGGAGAAATCTTTTATCGTTCCCACGCAACAAATAAAATTTCTGGGTTATATTGGATTATTGTAGATTCTACCCTTCAAACTCTACACCCTCCGGTGGCAAAATTAGCCAATATAAAGAAGGAGATAGGCGAACACTAGCAGCCTCTCAACTCTCTCTCAAACAACTGTTGAGAATGTTAGGCCTTCTAGCGGCATCTATACAGGCCATTTCTACAGGTCTTCTTGGCTATCGAGCCCTACAACGATTACAAACTTCATCTCAAGGGCAGCACATCATACACAGATATGGCAACTCTGGACTCAGAAGCGGAGAATGAACTCCAATGGTGGCTTCTTCACATGGAAGCTTGGAATAAGCACACCATATTTTGTACAGCTCCAGATTTGATAATCAAATCCGACGCAAGTTTGCACGGTTGGGGTGCTCAATGCAGTACTATTTCCACCAAGGGCAGAGAATCAAACCTGGAATCAACATTCCACATCAATTGTTTGGAACATCTGGCTGGTTCCTTTGCAGTCCATAGTTTCTCCCTAACTCCAGCCCAATGCGCTATCCTTCTGAAGATGGACAACGTGTCAGCAGTCCGCTACATGAATCACTTGGAGGCACAAAATACAAAATTCTGACCTACATGCCTCGTGATTGCTGGCAATTTTGCCTGAGACACGGCATTTCAGTCACGGCAGAATATATTCAAGGTCTCTCCAACACTACGACGGACTGGTATTCACGCCAACTCGGAGATTCCAGCGACTGGCACTTGGATTCCATGGTCTTCCAAGACATCTGGAACCTATGGGGTCTATTGGAAATAGATCTTTTCGCTTCTCATTTGAATGCTCAACTTCCCCGTTTTTTCACTTGGAGACCAGATCCGATAGCACTGGCTATGAATGTTTTCTCCAAGGAATTATGATTTTTTGCCTTTCCATCTACATCGCCAGTCTGGCACCTGTTGATCGTGGCTCCTCTATCGCTGTCCCACCCATAGTTCTCTTTTCTTCAGGAGATGGTTATCGACCTTCCATCTCTCGAGTGCCTTCTTCAGGATCCAGATGGTGTACCTCATCCTCTTGTTCTCCAAGGTCTCTTGCATCCCATAGTGTAGTCTATTTCAGGGAACCTTTATCGGTCAAGGGAGTTTCGCAATCAACTCCCCAACTTATCAAGGGTGCACCCAACACGAGACAGGCTTATAAATCTGCTTGGAGCAGATGGCATAGTTGGTGCATGAAATTAAATTTAAATCTCATATCGGCTCCTTTTATGTCTGTCCTCCATTTTTCTGATTTCTATAATGAAGGTAAAGCCTATCGCACTGTGGACCTTACCAATCGTCCATTTCTGCTGGCCATCAAAGTTTTGATTGGACGCCTGTCGGTTGACATCCTGTCATATATTGACTTATCTGAGGAATATGGTTTGCTCATTCACCCTTACCACGATACTCTGCCTTGTGGGACGTCTCTATTGTCTTGAATTTTATTTAATTTTTTCTTGCAAGAGGTTTTTCTGACGTACGAGCTCGTGAGGTGGTTGCTTGTTCCTTTACTCCAGAAGGTGTCCTCTTTGACATTTCATGGAGGACAAAAACCTCCTCTAAAATCTATCTTACCCAGTTTTCCCTGATAGTTCTCTCCTTTGCCCTGTTGCATACTAATGGGTGTGTGAACATCGTTCTACTACGTTACAGAATCCTTTGAAACATGAACTCTTCATCTCCATCCAAAAGTCTCATCTTCCGGTGTCTACTCTAGCCTGGTGGGTCAAATACGTTATGTCTCTAGCAGGTATTGATACCTATGTGTCTGTGCCTCATTTGGTTCGTAGGGCAATTGCTTCTAAGGCTTCCTCGATTGGTTGTCGCTTGGAGGATATTATGAGAGCGGCTGGTCTTCGGAGTCTACATTCCATGATTTCTACTTTAGACCTATTCAACACTTCACAGGAGACATAATTTCACAGCTTTGAACTAGCATAATAGGAGCCTCCGTGTCTTAATAAAATTTACAGATTTTACTATTAACATGGCGTAAAGTCATGATTTTATTAATGACACGGAGGCGAGTATTATCCCTCCCTCCCATCCCTGGAGATTTGGTCTTCTCTGGGTAAGTTGATTTCACGGTAAGTCTTTTTTGATTACTGGGTTTTATCCTTGTTAATGACTGTCAAGGTTTGACTAAACTGAATTTCATGTTATGTGTATATATATATCTGATATTTCATGTAATGCGAATTTATGCATAAATCCAGTTTTATACTTGAATATTACCATATTCTCTTTTCTCTTCCAGCTTGACTTCGAGATCCAGTTTAAGGCTCGTATACCCTCTAATTGGAGCCCACTTTTTATTTGGATTTGTTGTCCTTGTTCGGGATCGCAAGAAAGAGGAAGTAGTATACTGGACACTGCCTATTATGCTATAAAGAGGATGCTGATTGGCTGTTGCTGTTGCTAGGAAGATATACCTCATGTTATTTACTGGTTTCTTTTATACTGATTTAATGTTATTTTTCTTTGCTGCTGAGGTAAATAAAGAAAGAGTGCAGCATAATACTCGCCTCCGTGTCATTAATAAAATCATGACTTTACGTCATGTTAATAGTAAAATCTGTAAATTTATAGCCATTGTAGATGAACTGAAAGAATAGCCGACTTAGAATTTTCGTGTGCAGCTATTTGCACCTTAAATTTGAAAGTCACTTGGAATTCTCACTTTGTAAATAACCCTGAGAGCAAAAAGTGCCAAGAAAGCTTCACTTAAGAATTCACAAAAACCCCTGTTATTAAGAGGTTAAAGAGAAACTATAAGGTAAATAGTTTCCTGTGTCTGTAAATATTATAAAATGTAATATATACAAAATGAATGCATACCAGCTTGGGGCAGATGACCAGGCTTCCATTGAATGTTGACTTCAATTCTTTATTTAGTGTGTCTACCATCAGATAAATGCTGACCGCCAGAGATTTAGCTAGGACACTTGCCACCCAAGATGGAAATCTATTTTGGCAGATCCGCCCATAAATTTTAAACTTGTGTGTGTAGTTTTTGCACTCACTTATCCTTCTGTGTGTATTGTCTGACACCTCTTGTGTGTTTCTCCTAATCCCCCTTTCAGACTTTTTCTTATCTGAAACTTTCACTTTCTTGTGTGTCCCTTAAAACGTGTTATTTCTTCTGTATTTCTTAACTCCCCTTACCTCTTGGTGGGCCAGCGAAGTGAGTCTTTGTGACGGCTTTCTTCTTTCGGTGGGGGGAAAGCCGGTGCCCCTCTTTATCCTGTGCCTATGCACATGCTCCCCCCAGCCATTTACTTTTGCTGTAGCCAACAAGTACAACATCAGACAGCACCAAATTCTTATCTCATAAATCTCCTGTCCAGCAGTGGTTCAAGGTATATGTAGTTTTACTCATTATTTAGGATAAGTGGAACTGCTTTGTAACCTGACAAATTGTTTTACACACAGCTGTATTCACTGCATACGAGGTCTGGTGCTTAGTGCATGTTTTGCTAGCAAGATGCTGACAGCACATAAAAGCTCAATAAAATTGATATAGCCAGCCCAGTACTCTCTGACAAGAGATGGAGGTGGAGTTACACCTCAGGAAAACAAGCTCCATATCTTGCATCACCAGCATGAAATGCTTCACAGTCCTGATACTCTTTAAAGTGGCTGATTACCAAAGTAAATTTTTTTTGTACCAATTTATTACCCACAAATTAGAATATATAACGTTTTCTGCAAAACTGTCTTACCATGGTCATCCACTGCATTAACATCTGCTTGGCAATTTATTAATTCAGCTACCATGCCTTCCACAGCCAGTCTTGCAGCCAAAATGAGAGGAGTAGTTCCATCATTCATTCTAGCATCAAGATCAGTCACTCTGTTACGGATTAATATCTACAAAAAAGAAAATAAAACACACAAATTCAAGAATCTGCCTTTTTTGTTACAATACTGAATAATATTTTATATCAACACAAAAGCCTCAATTCCAGTCTGATTCGAAAATTCCCCCTTGAGCTTTTATTATTATTAATTGGCCAGTGGACATTAGTTTCCACATTTGTCTTAATCATAGCCCATATCCAGTGACCACAGTTTCCACATTTGTCTTAATCATAGCCCACATCCAGTGACCACAGTGCTGCCAGTGGGCAAATAGTCATAAAAAGCATGGTGGTTAGCTAGACCTGAGGTGGGAAAAGACTCAGTCAAATAGTAGAAAGAACAGGATGGTCCAGGCACTTAAGGTTTTGTATATCAAGCAGTTACATTTAAAAAAAAAAAAAAAAACAGAAACATTTTTTACCTCCACAGAACTTTTATCAGGCAGTGTATTAGACAGTAAAAAACCAGTGGGGATACTATCCAGTGTTGCTTCAGATAGTAGTCTGAGTACTACAGTCAGACGAAAAGGATGGTGCAAGTGGGAAGAGGAGAGTTAAAAAGAGAGAAACCCATTTAGGGTTGGAGCAAAGAGTAGAGAGAAGATAAGATACGTTTGATGGGCTTATTTGCATGAATGGAGAATTTATAGTGGATGAAATCAGCTTCAGGGTGAGATTTCCTCAAGTCACGCTCAGCAGTGCGGAATAATTTTTGTAGCATGTTTGCTTAGAGTGCCAGGGCTGTGTAACTGGGGTTTAGCTCATTTTAGTGAAGAGTGTGCTGTTGTATTCGACTGTAGCAAGATGATGGCAAGTAATTGTTAAAGTGTGGGGGAGGTTGAATAAGTTTGGAGAATTAGAGAGGATCTACAGCATGTAGATTTCTACAGGTGCGGGACTGAGATGGAGGAGAAATAGATTTAGCTGATACATTGAGATTATAGGAAAGAAGGTGGTGATCTGAAATGGGAAAAGGGCAACAGGTGTAGTCACATATAGAGCAGAGGTAGGAAAATGCAAATCAATAGAATGTTCATCATGGTGATTAGGGAATAGGATGGATTGAGATAGATCAAAGGTGGATATGAGTAAAGGCAGATGGGTTATCATTTATTGTTTGAGATGTTGAAGTCCCTATGTATTAGTAATGGTACAGTTAGAGTGAGGTAGCCAGGTTGCAAAGTAGTCAAGGATCTGGGAGTATGGTCCAGGAGAGCAATAGGTGACTGCCACTATGAGAGATACAGGGGAAAACAGGTGAATGCAGTAAACTTCAAAAGAGAAGAAGAAACATGGGAGTGATGACAAGTAATAATCGGTGCAGGAGAGGGAAAGCAAGAGCCCAATACCACTACCATGTTACCTGGCCTAAGGGTATGACTAAAGCGTGTGAGAGCAACAATAGGCACAAGAAGATATCCAGGTTTTGGTAATTGCTAAAAGGTCAAAAAAGTTATAAAAAAAGCAAGCCATGAATGCTTGTGAGCTATACACAGAGGGAGCATTCCAGGGAGCACAAGAAAAGATAGGGTGTAAATGCTGTAGACTGATAGAAATGAGATTGTTGGAAATAACATTGAGTTTTTACATTGTGGCATAAATGAGAGTATGAAAGTGAGGGAAGTGTTATGGGACCAGTGTAAGTATAGATGATACCAGCAGCAAGCAGTAGTAAGAATGTGAATGGGACACGGCAGGAATGAGACTTATAGGAATGAATGTCATTGGAGTTAGGAAAATTAAACAGTTAAACGTTTCTAAGAAAACAAGGTAGGTTGTGTGGGAACCACTGGCTGGAAGGGTGAAATATGTATAGCGTGGGTTCTGTTGTTATTGTTATATGACCTGCACTAAATTTTCTATTTTTTACTGATCAGAGATGTACAAAATGCAGGAGACAAATTAGAAACTCCACAAACATCGGTACCAGAGACATTGGTTTTCAAAAAAAATCTCCCTTGAGGAGTGCTGTCATGGAGTTGGCAATGTGCTCCTTATTTGGTAGATGTGCCCCCAGATAGTGCCTTACTGCAGATCTAAATTGTAAACATAAAGAGACTCCCAGATACTACTGGACACTCTGTAACCGACTTATTGTCTTAAAACGACAGCTACCACGCACTGTTTAGACAATAGTCCCCTCACGTATGTGGGGTACTTTATGCAGGTCTCAGACAAGTGTTGATTTTATTCTATTTGATTTATTTAGTTTTTGTTTTACACACTAGTCTTTTTGGGTGTTGATTCTCACCAGTTTTTACATATTGGAAATTTATCATTAAAAGTTAACTTTTAATATTCACGCATTAAGGTTGCACATTAAGTTCTCTACTGTACCCTTACTGTTTCCTGCAACTAGTAGGGTATTCTACTCCATAGGACACTCTACCAACTTCCTTTCTCTCCTGTTCCCCTCACACTTTTGTGCTTACTGCAGATCTATTCAAGACTGGGCCTTCCCTTTCAACCGGTGTTACTTGATTTTACTCCCTTTTTCCATTTAAAAAAATCTCTCATTAGGCACATTCTTAACGCAACTAAATTGAATGGTTACATAATAACTACTCAAGTTGATTATTGAGTCTTTCACACACAATAGTAACTGATTTTGATCCAAAAGAAGGTGAAAAAAACTAATTTAAAATAATTTCTGAAAACAATCTAAAATACTGACACATGATTATTACTCCTACCCTTTCACTACTTTTAGATGGCATTGATCCCTGAAACTAAAATTAGGAATTATCTCCTTACTGACTGCTTTTTCCTTACAGTTAGTATTTACTCCACTATCCAAATTAGTGTCCAAGGACCAATCATTCATAAATCTTTCTTTGAAACATAATTTATTATAGATCATGAAAAAAGGTATTATAGTGATTGCCAAGAAAGCACCCACTCTGGCATACAGATGAACCCCAAATTGAAAATTGTGGAGGCTATAGCTCTGTTTGGTTTAAATGCAAAGGAGATTTTAAGTGGGTCATAGTTTTAAATCCACTGTGACACAACAATGTTATACACTCAATTCACATATTAATTGTGAAAGCTTAATAGTAATTTATTCGCTTACATGTACTATTTGTCAAGTGCAGTATGCAAAGTTAAATGTACACAAAAGAAAGTATTTTAATAGCATTATATTGAGCAGTACTAAAAATACAGTCAGCAGACATTTTTGGAGAAGCATAACGAATGTATCTTCATTTAGATTCAAGCTATATAAAAATATGAGAACCCATTGGTTCTTCACTTCAAGGGCTAGATTTTCCCTTGGCCTAGATGTGGAGTAGAATGTTTCTCATCTATATTAACTATTTTTTTTTTTTTTTTATCATGGTGTAGTGCCTTTAATTCTTAAGGTGACCAGTACGAATGGGTTCTCTGGGCTCTCTATTCTTTATTAACTATATTGACTTTTAATGTTGTCTTTACAGTAGACGAGTAGATTTATATGTAAGAGCAAGACTAAGATCCTTGCATCTTGTTTTTCTCTGCTCCGTATCAGCGACTGGATGTCATGTTCCTGAGCAGGTCAGAGAGGATACGATTGCCAGGGTTATTGGTTGTTAGACATAATTTACTTGAAAGTAAGAAATAAGGCAATATGCCACAAAAAGGATAATTTGAGAGTAAATGAATAAAGTCTTTTATATACAAGTAGGTTTGACGTTATTTCCAAGTAGATTAGTAATCTGTGGAATGTCACACTGCAGCCAGGTTCAGGATGATACAGGGTTGAAATGGTTAAAGCTAGTAAGTACTTTCAGTATAATATAGTGCAGGTTGCTTAAAGGATTTATGCAGAGTTGCAGCAGTTGAGACAGGTTAGTAGATTCCAGCATAATGTAATACAGGTTGCTTACAGGATATTGCAGATTTGCAGTAGTTGAAGATAGGTGTTTCAGAAGGATTCCGGCGACGGGACACACAGAATCTCAATAGAGCCATGATGTTTTATGTCAGAACACGGACTTAAATGTAAAGGCCATGAGAAGAGTTGGGTGTGGCCTTTTATAGCAGACTTGGAAGCTCATATGAGGCAGGTGAGAGCAACTGAGGATTAACTAGTGGCTAGGGAGGCCACTAGAGGCGAGAAACAGGAATTGCAGTAATAAAATAAAACAATATCTTGGTTGTCAGGATAGGAGCCTGACACTGGATCTATATTTGGGGATATGCTTCGACATGCTTAGAATAATGATATATCTCTTTGTGGGGTTTGCTTATGTATTCATTCATGTATGATTTCTTTTTTTAGTTGCAGTGTCCTTCTTTGTAAAAATTGCTGCCTTGAAGACACTATCTCCTATATGGAGGAAGCCCAAGTTATGAAATGTTTGGCGGGTGTTTCAAGACAAACCATGTTCTGGTCATTTGGTATGGTGTTCAGGAGCATTGAAGTAATAGTGGTTCTGGTTAGCACTATTATTTTTTCAGATATGACTACAGGTCTGGTTTCTTCCTCTTTTCTATTTATAATCTCAAGTTGCTTGGGCAGAGAATCTGCTTTTGTGTTACGATGGCCTGGACGGTAAGTAATCAGATCAGTTGAATTAAGATAAGAGAGACCAACTTGCCTACCTAGACCAAAGTCATTTAGTGTCACTTATATAAGAAAGATTCTTGTGATCAGTCAGGATTATAATAGGGACAGCAGATCCTTCCAATATTTGACACCACACATTTATGGGTAAAATAGTTCTCTATTCCCTATATTGTAGTTCTCTGCAGGGGTAATTTTTATGGAAGATGAGAAACCACAGGGATGTAAAGGCATTTGAAGAGATGAGATAGTATTGTCCTGACACTGTTCTCCAAAGCACCCATCTTCAAGATTAAAGGCAGAGAAGGATCGGGATGCACCAGAACAGAAGATAGGGCAAGAGCAGCAAAAATGTATATGTAAGTAGATTTATCTTGCTTCATGAGACCATTCTAGATGATTAATCCTTTGTGTGATTATGGCAGTGATGGGAGCGATAACCTGAGAAAAACTTTTAATAAAACGTCTCTAGTAATTGGCAAACCCAATAAACCTTTCTATGCCTATCAGACTAACAGGCAAGGGTCAATGCAAGATAGAAATAAGGTTGTCAGGATCCATTTGAAACCCATCAGAGGAAATTTAAAGCCTAAGAAATGTATCCTTGGTTGGTGAAATTTTACTAGTTTGCAGTATAAACAGTTATTCAGTAGAATTCGTAGATGAGTCAGAATGTCAGGCAAATGTACTAGAATTTAAACCATATAAACATTAAAAAATGACTGTAAATATTCCCTTAAGACATCACTGATACGATCTTGGAAGACATCAGGAGCGCTGAAGGGCACTACAGTGTATTTATAATGATCACTTGAGGAGTTGAACACTGTGTTCCATTTATCTCCTTCTCTGATATGGAACAGATTATAAGATCCCCTAAAATCAAATTTGGTGAAAACAGGGCATCCTTTTAATCTGACAAAGAGCTCAGCAATCAAGGAAAGTGTGTAGACATTCTTTATGGTTTATGGTTAGCTTATTAAGACTCCTATAGTGTCAATGTATTGACTTGAATGCCAATCCTACCCAGCAGGATAGGATGAAAGCCTAATGAATACTTTTCTTTAATGATACCTGAATATACGCAAAGGAGGTGTAGTAGGAACATTCAAGGAATGTTACCCAGGACATCAGATACGATTATAACGTACAGATGTGATAAACTTACCTGCACCTGGTGTCCCCACACCATTCCCCTCCTTGGGCTACGTGGGCAAATACTTACATTCAGCTCCATGAACAGCTCCCTCTGCTGGTTCATAGGATGAACTACAGGCCCTTAAAATAAAAATTAAAAAATATGACATTGCGACAAACCCTAACCTAGGGGTTAGTCAGTTTTTAACCATACGGCAGAGAGCAAGAGTGATTATAGCTCGCTGTTCGGTTTTCCGTTCATCTATTAATCGAGAGTAAGTGAAGCGCTCCAGCTGAATTTACCCAAAGCAGTAATCAGGTACCCAACATCAGCTGAAGCATGATGAAGGGTGTAACAGGAATGACATTTTATTGTGCCACACTGGCCTTTATGCAAGTTTTCAGGCCAGGGGAACACCCCACTGGACCTTGTGGAAAACAGGGACACAACTTAGTATAACCAATAAAAATACAGAGCAGAACAGTGACACTCCCAGTACAAACAGTAAATCCCCTCCTCTCTGCCTGGAAATAATTGGGTAACCTAATTATCTCTGGGCAGAGGGAACACAATTTTCCCAATATCTGGAAAACATTCCCAAAACTTACAGGACCCCCACAAATGTCACATCCCCTGATAGCCCCTATCTGGGTGACCAACATATCCAAGAATCACCCAGATCGGTTCAGGGGTTTTCGATTTTCATAGAAGTCCCAGTTGACCGACCGCACACAAGGCTCCTGCCCAGAACAGTTCCATGATTTCAGGCTGTGTGGTCGGTCTATTTCATTAAGTCCTAAAAACCGAACCAATGCACAAATGGATCCCTCTGGCTTATAGCAGCGATTGTTCCCCTCATTAGTGGGATCCAAACTGCCGAACAGCGCTCTCCTGTTCGGGAAAAGGAAGCAGGCGTTCATCAGTTTGACCAGTGTTACTGTGTTTAGTTCCAGACACTCGACGACCAAATCCCGCTGCCTCCTTTCGTGCAAACAAGATGGCCACCGTTTTCTCTGCCACGTGGCGTTCAGCTATACGAACGGAGGCCACACATAAAGAGCACTTAATTGAACATTTCCTTTATCAATAATGAGCCATAGGGGTGGTCGGTCGTTTGGTAGTTTGAAAACTACCGAACAAATAAACGAAATGTGAAAAATATCCGAAGTATTATGCGAACAAAGATTGAGAAAGCTGGTTTTCTCACAGATGTCAATCCCTTAAAAATGACCCCATGCTCTTTGGAGTTACAGAGATGACATGGACCAATGAGAACACATGTGAACCTATTTAAAGCCTATTCATGCACTTACTCATTGCTCTATCATGGTTTCTGTTTAGTAACACGTTTAGTGCTTCTTGTGATTTCCTGTTATTGAACTTGGCTTTGTTTTGATTCTATTAATCTCTAGTATCTTGAACCCAGCTTTTATATTGACCTCTATATTTTAATTATCTTGACCTGGCTTGATTTTCGTGTATCCGCATCACTATATGCCTGACCTCGGCTATTCCTGACTTTGATTCTCTCTTGTAATATGTTAAATCCGCCAATTTTGAGGACCGGTAATACGCGTTTTGGGACCTCTTTGTGTGAGTATAATTTTTCCTGTGTGTAAGGGTAACAGCAACTGTGAAAATAAACGCAAGAGAAAATTTGTACCCTCCAGTCTGTGTGTGGTGGAAATTGGAATTGTAATGTATAACATTTTGCACTTCTCTAGATTCAGTGCTATATTGACTACTTTCCAATTTTGTGTATCTGTGTGTCAATGTGTATCTGTGTGTGTGTATATATCTGACACACAGATACACACACACACACACTGGCACACACTGACACACAGATACACACACCTTGACACACAGTGTGTATCTGTGTGTGTGTGTGTGTGTGTGTGTGTGTGTGTGTGTGTGTCAGGGCCGTCTTTAATACTGACCGGACCCTGGGCAACCATTTGCTTGGGGCCCCTGGACCCTGCCCCCTCCCAGACATACTAACACACATACACTGACAGACATACTGACACACACGCAGACACATACACTGAACGACACACATTGACAGACATACTGACACACGTGCAGACACATACACTGAATGACACACATTGACAGACATACTGACACACGCACAGACACATAAACTGAATGACACACATTGACAGACATACTGACACACGCGCAGGCACATACACTGAATGACACACATTGACAGACATACTGACACGCGCTGACACACACTACAGACATACTGACACACATACACAGACATACAGACACATACAATGACAGACATACTGACATACACAGACACATTGATATACACAGACAGACATATTGACACAAGCACAGACATACACTGACAGACATACTGACATAAACATACACTGACAGACATACTGACACAAACACAGACAGACATACTGACATAAGTTTACACTTTTAAACCCACCCACAAGTTTCCTACCTTGGAAGGTGGTTCCCCAGTGTCCAGACTGAAGGCTGAGGCTGTTGGGATCTGCCTCTCCCAGCACAGGCTCCCTCCTCCATCTCCCGCGCAGCTCCTCTCCTCAGTGGGAGGAAGTGACTCGCAGCCGTCACTTCCTCCCAGCGCTGCCAAAAAGCAAAGGGCCCGGTCGCGCTGTTAAAGAGCTACAGCGTGTGACCGGGCCCCTGCTTACAAATACCCACCTGGTGGCCTCCTTAATGTGCATGCCGGCGGCCCCATAGGGGAAAAAATTGTTGCGGGCCGCGGGGCCCACGGGAAGTAACAGGGCCCGGGGCAGCTGCCCTGTTTGCCCCGCCTTAAAGATGGCCCTGGTGTGTGTATGTGTGTATGTATCTATCTGTGTGTCAAAGTGTGTGTATCTGCGTTTGTATATTTATGTGTATCAAGGAGGCAAATAGTGGCACACATATACATACACTGACAAAGATACACACACCTTGACACACAGTGTGTTTCTGTGTGTGTGTGTGTGTGTGTGTATGTATCTGTTGGTCAATGTGTGTGTATCTATGTGTCAAAGTGTGTGTATCTGTGTTAGTATGTGCTGGTGTGTGTCAAGGTGTGTATATATGTGTTTGTATGTGCCAGTTCATTTACACACACTGATCCACTCAGATACACACACACAGGCACAAACACACTGATATACATTGGTACATACACACACACATACTGACATACATACTGACATACACACACACACACACACACACACTCAGATACACACAGTGACACATACACAAACCTTGACACACAGATACACACACTGACACTCAGACACACATATTCTTTGACAGACACACATACACTCTCACTGACAAACACACATACTCTTTTACAGACACACATACAAGCACATATACACTCTCACTGACAAGCACAAATACATTCTCACTGACACGCACACATACACTCTCACTGACAAACACCTATATACACACATAGACACAAACACATATAAACTCCCTAACGACAAACATACAATTTATAATGTTTTCAAAATTTTACTCCACCCAGCCCCCCTACCTTTGGTAGTGCTGGCATGGAGTCTCTATGTCCTTGTGGTCCAGTGGGGCTGCTGGGCAGCTGGTGTGCAGTCCCTGGGGCCATGCTCAGCTCCCTCGCGCGCCTCTTAGTGATGCCTGGGTGACGTCATTTTCCGGCTCCGGCATCACTGCTGTGCGTGCAAGGGAGATGAGCAGGGAGATCACTGCCAACTGCTCCCTTGCCGCCCGCGGCCATTTTGTTTTTATACATTTTGGCGGAAGTTCAATTGTGTTCTCCGCAGAACACCAATTGGGAAACACTGCTCTAGACATTAATTATAGGCTTACTCAGCAGCCACAGTGTACTAAGTTTCAGAACTAACTCCACACACAAAGGCAGTCAGGTAGTCTTTGTATTTTTGTATGATATTATGTTATGGCTTTGTTAGTAAGATGTAGCTGAATGCAACATCATTATTAGTGTAAACAATAAACAATAACAATCTATGCATTTTGTGTTCATGTTTGCTTCTTTAGTCATTAATATCAAGCTATTATGTTTATTTCAATACCTGGAAGACTCCTTGAGCATCTGCAGACACTGCAGCATGGAGAGGCGTGCGTCCCATACTGTCTTGGGAGTTGGCATCGGCACCAGAATCCAACAATCGCTTAGCAGCATCAGCTCTGGAATAACGTGCTGCTAGATGCAGAGCAGTTTCGCCTGTGCAATCTGTTTGAGCCTGCATACAGGCACCTTGATAAATAAGATCTGTGATGACATTGACAGATGGGTCTTCACTTTCATCATCATCTTCAAGTATATGGGAATTTCCAACTCGCAATGATGCTAACATCAGGGGTGTACATCCATCTACATTAAAGCACACAAGGTTTTTTTAACGCAAAGTAAATTTTTTTTTATATATATATATATATATATATATATATATATATATATATACACACACACACACAAATACAATTTAAAAAAAAATATTTTAAATTAAAAAAAAATATTTGGCTTGTATTTTGGGCATTCTGACCTCAGTCTGTCCCTGTTTATGTTTTACTATTAACTCTCACAAGGTATCAGTCATCACATTCTAGGAGATGTTTGTGTTTTATTAAGATCAGAAATCATGAGGACTGGTAATACACCTTCCTATCCCTTTTATTTTCTTTATAGTTTCCTAGACATCGGATTCTATAAGCCTCCCAGTGTCCTTGTGCAGATTGCCTGCAACACCTGCTGGCTTTCCTCACAGCACCATGTTTGATTCCTGTGAGTATACACAAATCCAATAAATAAATATATATATATATATATATATATATATATATACACACACACACACATACACACACACACACACTTGAAATAGACTAAAAAGCTAACAGAAAGAAAAATCAACATCACCACATACAGACTCAGTCCAGCTATATAATATGCATAATTACACACTCCAAACATACATGCCACAATCGGCAATATTTATACATGCTCCCGATCTAGCCACAGACTCAGCAATGTTGTCTCACTCATTTCCCTTTGCAAATGATAATATCCAGTAACATACAGCCATGTGAAAACCCACTCATCACCATACCTTTAAAGGCCACAGTTGTCCTAACATCAGGAGGCCCTGTTTATGAAACTAAGAGGCCTTATTGCTGGGCCTAATCTCTTCTCATACACTCAGTGACCCAATACTTAACCTACTGGAAAACCCTTTTCTTTGAGCCCATTGCCTCTAACCTTTGCCCATGGCACCTTTCCAAGTATATCTGAGGCCCTAAGCACTGTTCAATTATGTGTGTGTATCTGCAGAGCTCAAAATTCCAAGTTGTATAGTACTACACAAAAGTAAAAATGACTTGCCACTATGGAAAAAAGTAAAAATGACTTGCCACTATGGAGCAAGGATGTGTTCCATAACTTTTTTTCTTAAACTAAATAAATCATCAAAACCTGAATGTTGTATTTTCTTTATCTTATATTACACTTTGTATATAGATCTGAATCATTTAGTGTAACAAATATGCAAAAGAAAAATAAATCAGTATGGGGCTAATGCTTGTTTCTAAGACACCATATACAGGCAGAATATGGTACAATAATAAAAAATATTAGAAAGTAATAGAAATCATCACATTTATCCATTAAAATGTGGCACTTCATGAACTGGACTAGGCAAGCACAATATCTCTGAGAAAGTGAGCAGATTCAGTCAGGATGGAGAGTATTCCAATTATTGCTCAAACAAAAGTGTAGTCCTCTAAATGAACACCGCTATATAGTTCTCTAGTTCAGTTTTATGATAAATTGTATATTGTTTTACTGTAAATTTCCAGGTTGTACAGCATTAGCAGGGATTGCTTAAAAAAAGGAAATTTACCAGACAATACTGTTTTGGTACCTTTTTGGAGCTCCCATGTATCAGAGATTCAATTTAGGTTTCTGGAGGGTCATGTAATAATTTGGGGAAGGAAGCACTAAACTTAACACATAATTAATTATAAAGAATCTAAATAGTTTTGAAGCAGAATTTGGAAAGTTCCTTTATACTAACCTGGTCCCAGTACATTGACATCTAGAGCTTCCATGTCATGCTCTGCTTGAGGAGGAGTGAGGGCTGATGACTGGGTCAAAGGTATGTCAGCAGCCACCAAGTGCTGCTGAGTCCACTGGCGACAATCTACTTGATCATCTCCACCTGCTAGTAGGGCCTGGTCTTCAAACTGTATAGAGAACAATGAGGTGAAAAAAAAAATTCAAATGTAAAAATAAATACATATACATGTTAATTAAATTAACCAAAGATGATGTAAAGAAAAAACACATATTTAAATTATTTAGAGAAAAGCCTCTTCTTTTTTTAATAACCTGTATTGATATTCTGGCCAGGTAAATACATATTGTGACTGCAAGTCTGTATCAATCAATATTTGTGCATATGTGTGTTTGTGTGTATGTGTGTGTGTGTATGCATGTGCATGTAAATATATGTATGTGTTTGTTTACTGGTGTATATGTGTCTATGTCTGTAATGTAAAGGTGATTTGGTATGGGCAATGCAAAGGTAAAGTGGCAAGCAACATATGTATTATGCACAATATGCATGCACAATACTTTATATATGTAAAGTATATGTAAAGTAGACTCGTGCAATTCGTTTTCTTCCGAATGTCCGAATAGCTGAATTGCCGAATTTCCGAATTTCGGAATTTTGGAACCGTTGAAGTCCCGAAGCGCCGAATTTCGGATTTGCCGAATAGCCGAAGCACTAATATACCCAGTGGAAGAATGAAGAATGTTACACTGTATACAATACAGTTATGTTTAGGGGTTACCCCCACAAATCATCAGCGACCTGACACACTCGCTCTACTTTCTTTCTATACTATCTACACTGTATACAAGTTTAAATAAAAAGTATACACATATAACCAGGATTCAGCTGTAAGCATTTGCAACACTTACAACAATCAAGTAACACGTTCATATAAAATGTAAGTTACTTAGCCAGTCAATGGATGGAAATGAGTAAGTATATAACTCCCTAATTCCCATGGTATTAGGGAGCTATCTACCAAAGGGCTGAAAGACGTAAATTGGTCTTTCAGACAAATTTACTAATACTAAGTAAAAATTACTTAGTATTAGTAAATTCTGCCCCTATTCGCTATACCGTGAGTAGGGGCATGTCTAGTAAACAGTGAGCAGCCTGTGGCCTGTGGCTGCTCACTGTTTAAACCCCCTCCCTCCCCCCAAAAAACCCTGAGCGGCGGGTGGGGGCCCTAAAGTAAAATGGGGGTGGTATTGTCCTCCCACCCGGCCCCACCCCTGAGTGGTGGGTGGGGGCCCTAATGTAAAATAAGGGGGGGACCTATTGTCAAATTACACAGCATGGGAAAATTCCAAAGAACTTTCCCACGCTGTGTAAAATGACACAGAGCACTCTGGTTGGATTTCAAGCAAACCAATCAGAGTACTGTGACAGGTAAATGTAGAGACTTACCTGTCAGTCTCTTCATTTACCTGTCACAGCACTCTGATTGGATGGCTTAAATAATACTCTGAGCCTAATTGCAGGGCGGGACAAGGCTTTATAAGCCTTCCCCTGCCCTGCAGAGCTCAGTCTGCGCGGTGCCCGCCATGGGTGAAGATGGATTACTATTTCAGTGTTGGGTTTTTTTTTCTGTCTGATTTTTTTTGTGCTCAGGTTTTTGTTTTCTTCCAAAGTGCAATGGTATTATGGTTTTTTATTTGGCCTTTTTTGGGGCTGATAAAAGAAGATTTTAGAGATAGAAGACATCAAATGGTAAGTTTTATTTCTTTCTTTTACAGGGACTTAATTGTTGTTCCCCCCTCACAATGTTTAGGGTGAAGGGGGTAGGTAGGGGTTTATTATTTTTTTTTGGGAGGGTGGTGACTAGGGGATTACGGACCCCTAGTCACCTGGGGGGGGGGTAACATTTTTATTTAGGGGCCCCACCCGTCGCTCAGGGGTAGGGGCCAGGGGGAGGTCAATTGGTTCCCCCCCTATTAGTATTTAGGTCCCCCACCCAGCACTCAGGGGTGGGGGCCAAGGGGGAGGACAATAGGTCCACCCCTTTATTCTAATTTAGGGCTCCACCCACCACTCAGGAGTGGGGGGCGGGGGTGGGGGAGGACAACAGGTCCCCCCCATATTGGTATTTAAGGCCCCCTTCTGTGGAAGTGCTTCTAGCGACTGGCTGAATGACTACCACTAGAAGCATTCAAATCTTGCAATGAAAACATTTTAGTGTGTGTGTGGGGAGGAATTGCCATCTCTATAATCATCAGTTGTGAAAATAAAAAAGGCTAGACTAAAGTGGATTGCCAGATCTCCTCCATCATGAAGGAATAACACCACAATCCATTGGTAAGGAAAACATTCTTTATACAAAACAGTATATATATATATATATATATATATATATATATATATATAATTAGGACACATAGAAGGAGAGTGAAGACAACCACTACTATGTATCATGCCTCACCAGTACTTCACCAGAAACTCTGAGGAACAGCATAAAAGGAAAATGATGGGTTTCAAGGTTGAACTTGTTGGGCTTTAGTCTTTTTTCAACCTAGACAACTATGTAACTTTCATAAGTAATGCGAATGCTAAAAAGAATTATGACTCAAGAATAAAAAAATAAAAGAAACCAAAAATAAATTACAAAATGCTAACATATGGCAAAAGAAACAATCCTATCATTTTAATAAATTAATCCATGCACATGATAGTAAATGCAAGAAATTATTTTTCAACATACTCTTGGCTTCTTCAGCATCGGACCTCTTTGATCTGGCCAGTGGTCATGTTTACATTGACTTGTATCCAGCAAATTGTCATCCAATAAGGATACTGACAGGTTTCTGCAAAATGTAAATAATTATATTCAGTTTGTACTTTGAAAATTGTTTACTGCTAAACATTAACTTTAGAACTTAACCACTGCAGATGATATTTGATATTTTTTTTTTATCATTTGGGTTTTTATACATGTTTGGAGGAATTATTCTGTCACTGTCTAGGGTATTTGCATAACTCATTTGGTTTGGCCATGAAGGACAGGTTATGGTTAATATATACTTACCCAAACCTTTCCCTCGTGGGCACCATCCTCTTCAGCTCTTGGTGCTTCAGTGCAGCATTTAGGTCTATGAAGTATCTCATGGGATAGCTTTTTTCATTACAGTCGTCACAGTGGAAGCTGGGGGCAATTACAAGCTTGACAAAAAGGTAGTTCTGTTTTTGTCAAGCTTTGTAGAGTGGAGGAAAAATACAGATACAAATAGTCCCAATTTTGTCTCAGTGTATATTTTGACTGAGCTGGAATTTCATGAAATTCCTCCCTCCTCCCAAACAACGCTCCCGTCTAGAAACTGTAAGACCAAAGAAAACTGTAATCAAGGATGCCTGATTAATATACAACATGAAAAACTACTAAAGTTGTAAATGGTTGAAAAATGTTTTTTTTTTTTTTTTTTTTTACAAATTCTGTTTAGTCAACAGGTATTAGTAGATAACGTCAATAAATAGAAAAAACTCTTGGGTCTCCAAGCACAGGGAAAAGTAATAGAACACACACACAAAAAGAGACTGCTTTAACTTACTTCATTCCAACAGCATCCTGTCCAACAGGCTCTCTGCGTTTTTGGTTACTAGTGTCTTTGCGCATAATGAATCCTTCTGGGAACCATAAAGTGCCATGTTTTTGCCGTTTCTTTGCCAGCAAAACCACCAATAGTAGAATAACAATAATGATAACTAACACTATAGGTAATATGTACATTAATGTTGGAGTTGACGGCTGTGTGATTACACCTGCAATTGAAAAAGATAAACCTTAAAAATGAAACAGATTAAGCATTAACAAAACTAAAATGAATATAAATATTCCCACCATGATTCTGTGGAGGATCTGTAAATGGTGGTCGCTCCCTTTACCCAAAGTGCACAGCAGTGTTTCTAGCTCAAATCTAATTTCTTGCTCAAACCTTTTGAAGTTTGCAAAAGCAGCTTCTGATCACTTTTCTAATGCAGATTTTTGGTATAATTTACTCACCACACATCAGTGATAGATCCATACACAGATATTATTTTTAAATGGGAACTGTTACTTATCTAAAATTTACAGCTTTGAATAAAACTTAAAAGTTGCATTAACATTTTTTTTTCTGAGATGCCCTGTTTTTTTAAAAATTTTTATATTAAACCAAACACTGTTTTTGGTTACAGTAACCCTTCATATTTTGGTCCCTCCGCCTCCAAAAAAAATGTAAAGGAAAAAGAACATAGCTAAAATTCATGTTCCTTTCAAACTCAGAGGCTAAGTTCTCTCTGTAGCCTCATCGTCCTTTGGTAACGTCATTTCCCTTTGGATGGCAGGAACGGAGGGCTGAGGAGAAGACACAGTTGACATGCAGAGTGCCAGCATTGGCTGTCGAAAGATGCCAAACATGCTCAGAATTCACTTTTGCCAGTCAGTGAAAGCTAACAGTATTGTGATATTCACAGTTAAAATGCCATGCAGAATTTGGAAAATAAAAACATTTCTTAATTTCTCACACTTGTTTTATATTTTATTCACAATAAATTATGCAAACATTATCATTGAGATTAAGTTGTTATGGTGCCTGAAGTGTTAATTTTGTTTCTATGCACTTTCAGTTTTGCGCCGATAAGGCTTACACTTGCAAATTACTTTTTATGTATCACTGTTCAAATGCAAACCTTTGGGGGAGTTGTGCAACTCTCTATGGGGTTTTTTGCTATGAGTCATATCATAATGAGGACTGTGAACCTCCTGACAAGAGATGCTCAGTTTTCTGTAGGCCATGTACATACCCTGGAAGATATTCTATCAAAGCAACATATATATTTTAACATTTATATTTTAACCTTGACTGTTCTCTCCTCTCCTCTGATTTCCTCCTCCCCAGGGCCATCTTTCCCCATGGGAACGCTGGGTAGTTGCCCAAGGGCCCCACAGGCATGGGGGCCCCACCATGTTGCCCAGCGTGCCTAGGCCAGCAGGGGAGATCCTTTCACCTCCTCTCACACACACAGCACCCCTCACACACACCACCCATACACACAAACACATACACTGGACCCCTCAATGCAGTGTGTGTGTAGTCAGCAGTTTGTATGTATTCAGCAGTCTGTGTGTGTATGTATTCAACAATCTGTGTGTGTATATATTCAGCATTCTGTCTGTATGTGTATTCATCAGTCTGTCTGTGTGTGTATTCAGCACTGTGTGTGTGTGCGTGTATTCAGCAGTCTGCATGTATTCAGCAGTCTGTGTGTGTGTGTATTCAGCAGACTGTGTGTATCCAGCAGTCTGTGTGTGCATTCAGTGGACTGTATGCATGTATTCAGCAGACTGTGTGTTTATAGTCAGCAGTCGGTGTGCGGATGTATTCAGCAGTCGGTGTGTATATATTCGTCAGTCTGTGTGTGAATGTGTTCAGCAGTCTGTGACTGTATTCAGCAGACTGTATGTATGTATGTATTGCATTTGTTGGAGGTACTAATAAATGTAAGCTTAATTTTATCTATACATTTTTATTCCTGTGAGTTGTGTGTAGGCAGGGCCCCAGTGCACTGCTTTGCTTGGGGCTCATAATGTCGTTAAGATGGCACTGCTCCTCCCCTTCTATTCCATCTCCCCACCCATCATGTTTTCTTCTTTACACTTTATCTCTTTTTCCATCTTTATCTTCCAGCATTTTGTGTTGCACCTAAAGATACGGTACGGATACTTTTCTATGAGACTTAATTGTTTTCTGTTTTTTGTTACTTAATGTGAAAGGCCTTAACATACTGATGCCATGTGAGCATTAAGAGCTCTAAAAGAATTTGTGGAGTTTTCATTTTTTATAAAAAAAGACATTCAGTCAGATAGAACCCCTACGTTTTCTGATGAGTACTACACATTATATTTCCCACAACCTGGCATTGTGTTGCTAAGACACATCCATACATTTTCTGCTTCTTTTCCTTCACCTCAGAACATCAAATTTTGCTTCTTAAAGGAAAATAAATGCATGTTTGCTAATTCCTCCAGGATGACGGTCCAATGCAATGCTCCTCATAGGGAATCATTGGGGATCGTAGGTGCAAATACGACACTCACCACCATGCACCTATGATTATGCAACAGAGATTAATTGCATGAAATGATTCTCTATGACAGACCGTGACAGCACTCATCATGGTGTTGTGAGATCACGGTATGCCTGGGTATGAGAGCAGGGAAGTAACAGTCCCGACTCTCCCATCCAGAGTGCTTAGATGTGTGGCTTGAAACAAACATAAAGCCAAAATGGAGAAGCCATGTGTGAAAAACTAAGTACATTTTATAAAAAAAAAAAAAACTATGGATCAGGCTGAATAACAGAAAGAAAAAAAGAGGCAGCACATCTGAAGGTAGGGGGCTCCCTCAGAACAGTCTGTCTGCTCTAAAAGGTGTAATAAGGTATTACCTTTGCACTTAAATATACAAAGAAAACTATTGATTTCCTCTTTTAAAATTTTTATTTTTTTTATTGTTTATTTTTGGAGTGCATAAATAGATAAACAAGTTGGTCGCACTCCAACAGCAGACGACATGTGTTAGAGTTTACAAAGTGTTAAAGAAAAAACAGGCACGTTTTGTAATAAAATGATAACATATGCTGTAGATGAGATAGACTATGCGTGTTAATTAACCCCTTAAGGACACATGACATGTGTGACACGTCATGATTCCCTTTTATTCCAGAAGTTTGGTCCGTAAGGGGTTAAAGCATACTAATACGCTTTCACTGTCTACTTGTCTGTGGTGAGTGTTAGTGTGCGGTATAATGACATATGTTAACATGACATTACCGCCTTTGTAAGCATGCTAAACCAGGAGGAGGTGTACTTGAGATGTCATTTGTTCTGCACTGTTTTAGAAACAAAAAAGTTAAATTAAATAATACATGCTGGATTTTAAGAAGTGAGCCATCTGCCCAAGCTAGTAAGGATGAAGTAAGCATAATAGAAGCCTGGTGCCTTACACAGATGGCAGACTTAGAGTGAGTAACACCACTGGGCGCTATATAGTGCAGTGGCGCTCATAAGACATGATGTTGTTGCACCAATATGGTGCTAAGTGTAATTACACCTGCCATTGCTGACAGGCAGGAGGGGTATTGGTCAGTCTGGCTGAGGGTGATATGTGTCCTCTAACTACTTCCCTAAAGGCAAACAAGAAACAAAACAACTGATGTAAGTCAGACCACATTCTTAAAGAGACAAACTCAGTGGAGTCCGCTGTTGAGAGGTCTGGTGCGGACCTTTGAGGTACAAAGGGTCATGCCGTCTTGTGGGCTGTCTGGTCCATTGCCCGGGTTATCGTGGTTAACAGAGAGTCTGGTGAGAGATTCAGATTTGGCAGCAGTGTTTTTGCTTCTTCTATCATGTGTATGAAGAATTTTTTTCACCCTTAAAGAACCTGAGGGTGCGTGCCATGCGCCAACGATATTGGAGGTGGTGGTTTCTTAGTAAGGACATGAAGGGCCACAATAATCTCCTCCATGCCAGGGTGCCGCTCGAGAGGTCTGAGTAGACTGTGAGTTGCAGGTTTTTAGTGAATGCAGAGAAATTGTGTAATTTGCCAGCAGAATAGAGAGGTATAGATGGAACATATTTATGAGTGAGGTTATGTAGATTGGTGTATTGTTATGGAAAGTTAAGGAATATGATTTGGCGGTTGTGGCCGTAGGTGGTTTGGGTATTAAGAATAGTGGACACCTAGGGTGAGTAATCCCTGATGGCCTTCGAGGACTGCCGTCTTGTCTCCTTCACTCCAAAAGCGGACTATTAGGTCTCGTGGTATGGAGGCTGAGGCCGTTCGGTGGATTGGGTATTCGGAATAGCCCTTCCAGCCCCACTGTTTTACTTTGTCTCGGGGTCAGTAATGCAGTAAGGCATCTTAGAAAGTGCGGTAGTTCCGCTGCTGGAATGTCTTCGCTGATGCAGTGGATTTTCACATTCTTTTTACACCGTAGGTCCTTCATTGCTACAATGCGATGGTCGTAGGATTCGTTTTGTGTCTGCAAGCTTCTGATTGCCTGCTGTAGGGAGGCAATTTGTTTCTGGTGTGCTCCTGTGGTGGTTTCCTGCACCTCTAGCCTGTTTGAGAGGCCTTTGATGTCTGCGCGGATCCCTGCTAGATCCGACAGTATATTAGTTTGTAGGTCCGCCAGGAGCGATTTAAGTACCTCGGTGGTGACTGGCGCTTTGTCTGGGCCTCCTGGCACCGAGTCTGGAGGCTTCAATAGTGTTGGGGCATCCATATCTTCCTTGGGGGAGAAATCGTCGGAGAACTCCGTTTAGGCCTCGGGGCATGCAGCCATGTTGAGTCCTGCCACGTTGTTTGCGTGGCGCAGGAGGTCTACGACATGCAGGCCTGGACGCAATTTGTCCAGTAGTTTGTACTTACCGGGCCCTATATTTAACCCTGTAACTTTCTAGGACACTATAAAACCCGTACATGGGGGGTACTGTTTTACTCGGGAGACTTCGCTAAACACAAATATTAGTGTTTAAAAACAGTAAAACATATCAGAATTATGATATCAGTAAAAATTCATTTTTTTGCAATTTTCACACACAAACGGTACTTCCACTGACAACATAATTGTTGTGATACGTTTTTCTATTTTGAAACACTAATATTTGTGTTTGATGAAGTCTCCAGAGTATAACAGTACCCCCCCTCCATGTACAGGTTTATGGTGTTTTCTAAAGTTACTGAGTCAAATATAAGGCTTGAGTTTTCTTTTTTTCACATTGAAATTTGCCCGATTGGTTATGTTGCTTCTGAGACCGTATGGTAGTCCAGGAATGAAAATTACCCGCATAATGGCATACCATTTGCAAAAGTAGACAACCCAAGTGTCATGCCAAAAGCATGAGTTGGTGTTTGATGTACTGAGATATGTTAAGAGTTGTTTTTTTGTAAACCTTGGGATGACATTTATTGTGGTCTTTGATCTTGCACCAGGCCTAGACTATAAAACATCTAGATAGCCATCACCAGAGCTGGATACAAGGAATTGCATAGAATGTAAGGAATAGTTGTGTTTTCTCCTATTTTATTTTATGTACTGTTTTGCAATTTGCTATCTGTATGTCATTTATTTCTGTATTTTGTACTCAGCACTGTGAATCTTTTTTGTCAGATTAAATGTTTACTTAATCAGTTTGTGTCTCTGTTCTCTATGAGCTTCACTCTCCAGAGGAAAGCTCAGGTCAACACGTTACCAAAAAGGGTTATATATGTGTTTGATCAGTAAAAGTAGAACTGTGATTCTATAATTCTCCTGTGTGTGGGGTAACCTAAGACGCCCGGGTTTAAAAGTCTTGGTGGTGGCAGTAAAGTGTGTACTAGGGGGTTAGTGTAGAAGGGATTGCAGGGGTTAATTGAGTAGTTGCTGGGACTAGCAACAGGTAACCAGGGGTCTGGTGTCATTAACCCTGTCATTTCCACACTCTCCCCACTGTCTCGGCAAGGTATTGCAAGTGGGGTCTTCTTAGTAGCCACTTGGTCACAAACACTGGCCAAAATTAGCGTTCAGTTTAGTTTTTGCATTTTTCAAACAAATATGAACGCTAACTTTGTTGTCTACTTTTGCAAATTGTATGCCATCATGGGGGTAATTTTCATTCCTGGGCTACCATACGGTCTAAAAGGCAACATAACCAATCTGGCAAATTTCAATGTGTATAAACTGAAAAATGTAATGTGCTATTTTCAGGGCCGGACTGGGAAAAAAATTTGGCCCGGGCATTTTTTGTATCACAGCGGCCCATTAAGAAGGGGGCGGGGCAGAGAGGGTGTGTTTTGTCATCACTCATGACAAACACGCCCCCTCTCAAAGTGAGCATGATGGTTCAATGCTCTTCCAGGGCAGACCATGCGCAGAGCTCTGCTGAAGAGCTCTAGCATGAGAAAAAAGCCCTGTATTTGTTCTGCACAGTGCAAGCAAATTTGATAACATGCTTGCACTGTGTTTCCTTGCAACATGTCTCTGGTGTCTCTATAAATGGATACCAGGAGACAAAAGGTCCAGGAAAGAGTATTGTGCATGTGTTTGGAGCCTGCTTGTGGTATTGTGTGTGTGCAGAGTGAGCTGGTCGTGGTGTGGTATTGTGTAGTAAGGTCGGTTTTAGTCGTGTTGTGTTTGTGGTGTAATGTAAGGCATATGTGGTTAGGGGCTGTAGAGAATGTGTCTATAGGGGATGTAGCAAGTGTGTGTATACAGGCTATAGTGTGTGTGTGTGTGTATAGGTGATGTAGTGTTTGTAGAGAGTGTGTGTTCAGGGAATGTAGTATGTGTTTGCTTACAAGGAATCTAGTGTGCGTATAGGGGATCCAGAGTGTGTGTGTTTGAAGGACCCAGAATATGTATGGGAGATCTAGTGAGCATGCGTATATAATGGATTCAGAGTGTATATAGGGATCTAGTGTGTGTATGTGTGTAGATGATCCAGAGTTGGGTAGAGGATCTAGTGTGTGTCTGGAATGAAATGTGTTTAGGGGTGCTGTGTGTGTGTGTGAGGGGTGCTGTGTATATATATATATATATATATATATTATATAAATATGTTTGGAAGTATTGTGTATGTGTGTGATGCAGTGTATCGGGGGGTTGTGTGTGTATGTGAGGGGTGCAGTATGTGTGTGTGATGGATGCTGTGTGTGAGGTGTGGTGTGGGTGCTGTGTATGATGTGTGTGAGAGTGCTGTGTATGATGTGTGTGAGAGTGCTGTGTGTGAGTGCTGAGTGTGATAGTGCTGTGTATGATGTGTGTGAGTGCTGAGTGTGATAGTACTGTGTATGATGTGTGTGAGTGCTGTGTATGATGTGTGTGAGAGTGCTGTGTGTGAGTGCTGAGTGTGATAGTGCTGTGTATGATGTGTGTGAGTGCTGAGTGTGATAGTGCTGTGTATGATGTGTGTGAGAGTGCTGAGTGTGATAGTGCTGTGTATGATGTGTATGAGTGCTGTGTGTGATAGTGCTCTGTATGATGTGTGTGAGAGTGCTGTGTGTGAGTGCTGAGTGTGATAGTGCTGTGTATGTGTGAGTGCTGAGTGTGATAGTGCTGTGTATGATGTGTGTGAGTGCTGGAGTGATAGTGCTTTGTGTATGATGTGTGTGAGTGCTGAGTGTGATAGTGCTGTGTATGATGTGTGTGAGTGCTGAGGTGTGATAGTGCTGTGTATGATGTGTATAAGAGTGCTGTGTGTGAGTGCTGAGGTGTGATAGTGCTGTGTATGATGTGTGTGAGTGCTGAGTGTGATAGTGCTGTGTTTGAGTGCTGTGTGTGATAGTGCTGTGTATGATGTGTGTGGGGAGTGCTGTGTGTGAGTGCTAAGTGTGATAGTGCTGTGTATGATGTGTGTGAGTGCTGAGTGTGATAGTGCTGTGTATGATGTGTGTGAGAGTGCTATGTGTGAGTGCTGATGTGATAGTGCTGTGTATGATGTGTGTGAGTGCTGAGTGTGTGATAGTGCTGTGTATGATGTGTGTGAGTGCTGAGTGTGATAGTGCTGTGTATGATGTGTGTGAGTGCTGAGTGTGATAGTGCTGTGTATGATGTGTGTGAGTGCTGAGTGTGATAGTGCTGTGTATGATGTGTGTGAGTGCTGAGTGTGATAGTGCTGTGTATGATGTGTGTGTGTGCTGAGTGTGATAGTGCTGTGTATGATGTGTGTGAGTGCTGAGTGTGATAGTGCTGTGTATGATGTGTGTGAGTGCTGAGTGTGATAGTGCTGTGTATGATGTGTGTGAGTGCTGAGTGTGATGTGTGTGAGTGCTGAGTGTGTGAGTGCGCTGTGTATAAATGTTGTGTGTTGGGGGGTAAATAAACAAATAAAAACCTAAGTGGGAATAAACATACAAATAAAATAAAAAATAAGGGGGATAAATAAACAAAAAAACGAATCATTATATCCCCCCCCGTACCTTTAGCCTGGGAGGGGGAGGGGTCCGGCACGCTGGTGAGTGGAGGGGGGGACTGGCACTCGCACACGATCCCTGGTGGTCCAGTGGTGACTCTCGCGAGATCGGGGCGTTGCCATGGCAACGCTCCCGATCGCGAAAGGAACCCGGCGGAGCTGCAAGATAGAGCTCCGCCGGGTCCTCTCCCTCCCCAGCCGCAGGTCTATTTAAATGGGCCGGTGAGGGAGAGCTTTGATCTCCCCACCGGCCCTCCATGGCAAACAGCGGGGCCGGCACTATCCTGGGACCTCCCCTGCCGGCCTCGGCCCATGGCCACCGCGGCCCACCGGGCATTTGCCCGGTATGCCCGATGGCCAGTCCGGGCCTGGCTATATTTGACCCTGTAACTTCCCAAAACACCATAAAACCTGTACATTGGGGGTACTGTTTTACCCATGAGACATCACTGAATACAAATATGTGTACTTTATTACAGTAACAGCTAACAGTATTGTGACATTCACAGTTAAAGGACCACTCTAGGCACCCAGACCACTTCAGCTTAATGAAGTGGTCTGGGTGCCAGGTCCTTCTAGGGTTAACCCATTTTTTCATAATTATAGCAGTTTCAGAGAAACTGCTATAATTATGAATGGGTTAAGCCTTCCCCCTAATCCTCTAGTGGCTGTCTCATTGACAGCCACTAGAGGCGCTTGCGTGCTTCTCACTGTGATTTTTCACAGTGAGAGCACGCCAGCGTCCATAGGAAAGCATTGTAAATGCTTTCCTATGCGACGGGCTGAATGCGCGCGCAGCTCTTGCTGCGCGTGCGCATTCAGCCGGCGGGGCGTAACGGAGGCGGAGAGGAGGAGGAGAGCTCTCCGCCCAGCGCTGGAAAAAGGTAAGTTATTACCCCTTTCCCCCTTCCAGAGCCGGGCGGGAGGGGGTCCCTGAGGGTGGGGGCACCCTCAGGGAACTATAGTGCCAGGAAAACGAGTATGTTTTCCTGGCACTATAGTGGTCCTTTAAAATGCCATGCAGAACTAAAAAAATAACATTTTCTTATTTTCTCACTTTTTTATATATTTTATTCATATTAAATTATGTTTAATATACAAATATTTAATGTGACATGAAAGCCATGTTTCCCCTGAACAAAATTATATATGATAAGTGTGGGTACATGTAATATGAAAGAGGTGAATTACGCCTGACAAGTCATATAGCGCAAATTCAAGGTTTTTTTTACGTTTTGATTTGATCACAACTTGTACAATTGGAGTTAAAGGGGTTAAAATTGGAGACTATTTTTTCATCATCCTGTTGGTATATATATATATATATATATTTATTAATTTATATATTTATTTATTTTTTCTATACACTATTACATCACTGCTGCTAAATATTTATAGTTTAATTGATTCTATTTTACTGTGTTCATACTTCTACCTATTATAATATTATGTGCAGCCTGGTTTTACAGCTTTTTTATTTTTTGTTATCCACATCTTATGATTCAATAGCTTGTAGAACCACCTTGAGCAGCAATAATCGTTTTCTTATCAGTCTCTCACATCATTGTGGAGGAATTTTGGCCCACTCTTCTTTTCAACATTGTTTGTGCTGATATGCTGTGTTTGGTTTTTGCCAAACATGGCGCTGTGCATTATGGTCACAGATGTCTTGTGGTTTGTTCAGATGCAACTTTGCAAACATAAACCATGCTGCATGATCTTCTTAGAGAGAAGATGCTTTCTCCTTGCAAACATTCCCAACAAACCATACTTGTTCAGTCTTTTTCTAATTGTACTATCACGAACCTTAACATTTAATATACTAACTGAGGCCAGTAGAGTTTGAAATGTAACTCTTGTTTTTTTTGTCCACTCCTGGGAAGGCTGGCAACTGTCTTAAATGTTTTCCACTTCTGAATAATCTTTCTCACTGTAGAATAATGAACTTTAAATTGTTTGGAAATGGCGCTATAATCCTTCACAGTTTGAAGGGCAGCAGCAATTGCTTCTCTAAGATCATTGCTGATGTCTTTTGTCCTTGGCATTGTGTTAACACACCAATGAATGCTCAGACCAGCAAACTGCTAAAACTTTGGCTTTTATAGAGGTGATCACACTTGCTGATGATCAATTAATCAAGGGCATTTGATTAGCAGCTGCTACTTAGCCTCTAAATTCTTATGGAAGTAGTAAGGGTGTACTACATTTACATTTTGGCTCTATTTTTGTTAAATAAATCATGACACAGTGTAATATGTCATGTGTTTTTGTTCATCTGAGGTTGTTAATTTTTAGACCTGCTAAGGAACAGATGATTGTCATTGTGTCCTGATATGTAAAACCATAGAATTCAAAAAGAGTGTACTTTATTTTTACTATGGCTGTGTGTATATATATACATATATATATATATATATATATGTATATATATATATATATATATATATATATATTATTTATTTATTTATTTTTAAAGGTTCATACACATTTAATATATATAAAGATTGTCTAAACCATTTAAAAAGCACACTATTTAGTTGGAGATGTAAAAAGACAAGCAGAGGTTGTATTCTGGGGCAGAGTGCTAAAAGAGCAATCACCATTGAAACTAGAAAATAGTTTCTCAATGTCTCTCAACATTTAGCACATCACATCCAAAATAGCACCATTGAATATATGCACTCCTGTATGGCAAGAAGTTTTTTTTCCTTAGGTGATGTCAGCTTTACCATTCATTATACATTAAAGTTACAATTACTACAATACAATATGTTCTTTCTCTATATAAAATGTTACATACTTTCCACAGAGACCAAGGGATAAGTGAGAGTGCCCTGGATAGCATGGGCAGCCAAGAGCGCGGCAGCAGAATCTGTACTTTTAAAACATTGATTGGAATCCTGTACACAGCACTGGTTGTCAAGCTCTAGAGAAACCCTTGACCTAAAATAAAACACAAAAAGGAATATTAGAATCTAGCATTCAGGTTTCACCAGCTTATACGCAAAATTATCAAGTGATAAGACCAATGTCATAATAAAAAGGAAAGAAAAAGGAAAGTATAAAAGTGCATGAGGAATCCTTCTTACATAGAAAGCCAAGGGTTTAGATACTGTGAGGTGTGATATGAAAGCATGAGTGGAGTCATGGTTCCAAGTAGTCATGGAAGAGGGAATAGGTTGTCTGATTCAATGTGTCCTTCCCATTCCCCAGGTCTCCTTCATACACATTGTATCTGTCTTTCATTACTGACTCAGTCATGAGTATTTAACAGCCTCCCTCCCTTCCCTTCCTCATTGCTAGTCATCTGTTCATTGTAAGAGCATCTAAAAGTCAGCAGATTCTGTGGTCCAGATACATATACATATACCTGGGATCTCCCATCTACCTGGAAGATAACGGAACCACAGGTCGGGGGCAGGGGGTGGTGTCTCTAGATCAAGGGTATGAGACTCTTGGTCACATTAAGAATCCTAATAGTTATAAAGTATACAGTGAGCAGCGGTGTTTAGTATGATGTAACAGGATTTTATATTATTCAACAGGGGTGGATAATCCAAAAAGCTCTGAATTATTGTGTGGTTAGACCTCCAAAAGGTGTGGTTCAAAGGGCAGCCCAACCCCAGATAGAGGAAAGTCCCCACCCCCTGCCTTACACACAATAGTGTGTAAGAGTTGGGGTGTTTTGTACCAATAGGCAAGTAATTTGTAGGCTGTATCCTCTATTCCTGTCGAACAATGCTGCATCAGATCACAGATTCGCCATTGCTCTGGGGTGAAGGTCACCTCTGACTTTCCCATGAAATCAGCTTCCTCTGATTTAATATCATCCCATATGGGGTGGTTATCTTCAGCTTCAAAGGGTCGTTGTTAGAGCACATGGCTTTGAACACTGTGGGATCTCTTAAAGGATCTCTTTGAGGGATAGAGATAAAAGATTCAAGCAATTGTCTATACAGAAATTGTAGCATAAAGGTCTTGATGCTGTCGCTATGCAATTCTTCCATAGGTATGATCTACCCATCTTTGAGCAAGTGTCTGATTAGGGGAAGCTAGTCCCCAAGCAGTCCCTTTGGGAAGATGGGGTTGTATGTCACCGGATGGAGAGGAGAGGCTAACGAGGACAGTTCTAGTTTGGGTGCTTGAGAGTGCCAAGTCTTTTGAAATATACCCTGTGCATTGTGGTACTTATATAGAGTTATTTGATGGTTGACTAACAGATTTTTACACTCTATGCACAGGAAACTGATTGTGCCCTGTGTATTCTCAGCAGCAGAAAAAAAAATATTTCCCACTATGAATGGTATGGATATGGCCCAGTAGACAAGATCAGAAAACTCAGCGAGTATCAGAAGTAGTACCCCCCTTAATAAGTATGTTATTGCAGTGAAAATAACTTATTCAAGAAGGATGGTCCTTAAGGGGTTAAGAAGCATTTTAACTTCAATCTATAAACAACTTTTAACAAATCAACCTATGGGCAGAGAATCAGCATCTGGAAAGCCTCTATATCACTATCCATAACTTTACACCTGGTCACACTAAAAGCTGAAAGTTAACTTATTCCTTACCCGTTGCTAGTGGTCTAGTGATGATTTGGATCTCTATTAAATCCATAGAGACATGGATGCCCATTATGTATACGTGCATTACAATAGTCTTTGTGGCAATGTACATTTTATATAAGAATATGGAGGTGGTAGTATGTATGGCAGGCTAGGTTTTCCTATTAAATTAACTAGAAGTTGTTCACTTAAATTCTTCAAATAATCCTCAATGGTTTTTCTGCTGTTGATACATTTTCTATATTTTGTTTTGAAATTTGGCAAATTTTTCTGCATGCATTGAGTAGCCATTAAAGAATGTTATAATATTTGAGCTAAAATATTAATTTGAAAACCCTTTTATTTTCTATTCACTGTGCCAAATTTAAGTAAACACGTTTTCTTTTTAATTCGTATTACCTTATTCTGGAGGTCTGTAATATGAATGCATACTGTATTAGCTAGAACTGGGAAATAAGTGACTGAGACATACATTTACTCACCCAATTGCTTCTTTTTCAAGTTCTCTTGCAACACGAGATCTATTAAAATGTGATTCAGTAGACTTTTCCCTATAATATGGGTAGACCATTGGACTTCCATCAGGATTTTTCTTTATTTTCAGATTTGTATGAAGGATGTTCCCCAAAGATCTGAGAAAATTACGAGCATTTCTTAGCAGTTCTTCTGGGGACATCAATACTACAATAGCAAGGGTACCATCAGCAAGGTTCTCTGGTTGATCTGTGGAGCAATCAAGCCCATCCCAGCCACATTCCTTTGTGTTGCAACCTTGATCACACCGTCCATCAGCATAATGATCCGCACAGTACTTGTCATATCTGTAAAGAGGACAGCATTTTAAGAAATATACTATCATTCTGCATGTATAGGAAAAACAGACACATTCTTAAGTTAGTTTATAGAAAAGAAAAAGATTTTTAGGTGGCAAAAAGTGTGAGGTTTTTTTTGCTTTTATTTTTTAATTTTTTCAAAATTCTTTATTTTGATTGTGCATATGTGTTAAGAGTAAGCTTGCGATACCACAACAGCCATCACAAGCGTTTCAATAAACAGGTAAAAACATATATGTGGCATTTGAGAAAATTGCACATTTTAAGGTTATTATTGTAGGATATTAAAAAAAAGCTAGGCCTATCGCAACTAGACTGAGTAATGCTACATTCAGTTGGTCAAACGTGTCCTGGCGTTAAACGTGTAATAACTATATGTGGTAATTGTGGCACATGTGTAGGCCCTAGTAGAGGAATCAGTAAAGAAATAAAGAATTACAGATTATCCAGCAGGAGCCCTCGCTATGGTACAGGGGCAAGATACAAGGCCCTGTCCTTATCAATGATTTGCTCTGTGAGCCAGGTGTCTGCGTTTGTGGTATGAGTATGATCTATGACCCATAACCAAGGGTGGTGGGGAAGAGATGTGGTGATAGCCCTAGTGGTAGCCCTGTTGTGGTGGTATCGTGCAAAGGGTGTGGGGTACCTGCTGGTAGTCAGTGTAGCCTTTGGTAAATCCCGCCCTAAAGGGAGGTCGCTATAAAACTGGGAGACATATCTATGAAATATAAACTTAAAAAAACTCATATCTTCTTATATACTAGCAAAAGAAAAACATCTGTGCGTGCCTGTGCACGCTTTGGTTGAGTGTGAGTCAAGTTGCTGTGATCGGGGCGCCTCTCCTTCAAGGTACGAAAGGGACCGTCTAGTTCCCAGTTGGAGCCCTAAAGCTTGAAGGAAAGAGTCCGCCTCCATTATGGAGGAGAGTTTCAGAGTGGTGCCATTGTGCTCTACTGACAGGACCTTAGGCATTGTCCAATGGTAGGCCAGTCTGGCTTCTTTTAGTCGGTGGGTCACTGGGCTCAGAGTTCTCCTCTATTGGAGGGTGGTCCTGGTTAAGTCCTGATAGAAGGTGAGTTTGGAGGACTCGAATTCAAGCAGTGTTTTGCTTTTCACAGCTGCAAAGTTATTATTTCTGTCTGTTAGGGATTGGCACCGTATGATCACATCTCTGGATGCCAGTAATGGTGCCTGTCTTGGTTTTTTGATGCAAGAGATTCCTTCAAAAGCTAGCTTTTTTGCCTGTATGTGCAGTAGTAAGGTAGCGAAGAGGCATCTGACGTCGTAGTGTGGCAATTTTGACTGGCCTATTTCATCAGGGATGCCTCTGATTTTTATGTTTGCTCTGTGGCTTTTGTCCTCTGCGGCATCTAGCTTATAGATTGGGATGATTGGAGTTGCAGGCCCTTCACTTCTTGTTGTATGTCTATTATGTCCTCCTCTGAGGTTTTCACGTGGTCGGTCACCGCCTGGACCTCCGCTTCAGTTCTAACAGGAGGTTCTGAATGTCAAGTTTGGTAGCCGAAGTCAGTATGTCAGGATCTACCTGCGCTTCTCGGGGTGATTGCGGTTCTATGGCATCTCGCAAGGCTTGCTCTGAGCATGTGGAGCCCGTGTCCGGGTCAGGCGTGGCAGCCATCTTTGGGGCAGCGGGGCGCTGAAGCATTGCGCCTATGTCCCAGGTGTCTTTACATGCACCTTTTGCTATTCGCAGGGATTTCCGTCCCATATCTTTAATAGGAACCATTCTGTCAATCCTGTGAAAAAAAACCTCTTACACCAAGAATGGATGTGGGTACTAAATTGAATCTCACAGCTTTTGCTGATGACTTGTTTACGTTTTCCAATCTGATTAAATGATAGAGGTAGATATGCAGCGCTTATCTAAATGTAAGGCAATCTGTACACCTTTTCACCCTAAAAAAAGAAATTCCACTTTCAGTGGGCTAAGAATTTCATCTGGGTATTAAAATCACTCCCTCTTCAACAATTTTCCACATCACATCCAAACCAAGTCCACAGATTTTAAAAGATGAGATCTTATGCCAAATTCACATCACTAAGAATACATTAGCATGTATCCTATAATTCTGCAGCGGTGTACAGTCATTTGCCTAAGTCATTTTTCTCCTCCTTAGAGTCCCTTTTAAACACATTTGTATTATATTGGTAAACAATCCCAGCTATCCTAATAATCACTGACTAAAACCAAAAGAGGAGCTGCAAAAATTAGTCTGGGTAGTATGATCTTCATCTTGTGGTTTGGTTTGGTTCACTTAAGTAAAGTATTCCATGGAAAATATTCAGTAAACAGATTTGCACAAGCCAGGAGGACAGGAAAAAGGTACATATGAGTGTGCTGCAATGCAAAATCGGCTATAACAATATTGCTTACTTGCCTAGTTTAATGGCTAAACTATACCAGGCATTTTTGTAATGCCAATTCTGAGTTGTCAAAATAAGGTCTCAATTTAATAGTTTTGGATATGTTTTCTTATTTTTGGATAACCTTAAAATGAAAAGTACTATACAAAATATTTATATATTTTTAAATATTTTGATACATTCATGTTTTTTACATATGATATTCTTTTGATATTTTAATGACTTGAAAAAATATATTTTAAAAGTTTATCCAAAAATATTAAATTATTTAAAAAGCTTTTCCAAAAATATTAAATAAAGCCCTTCTCAAGGTGAATGAGTGAATGGGTCATCTTCTACCAACTGTGCCTGCAAAAGTAGCAGGCATAGCCATCCCTCAAAACTCAACCAGAAAATGAATAAATGTTCCAAATTGACTCTTATTGACTCAAAGACTAAAATGACTCTTACCTTGGTTTACTCTATTTACAAAGACTTAGAAAAGGTTGTGTAACCCTTTCAAGACTTATCTATGGCAGCCACCTTTTGATCATGATAACATCTATATGTAATGTTTAAATTCAACAGGACTAGTAAAAATCAAACTAAAATTAAGAAAGCTGGTCCCATTACATGGAGAAGCCTTCTCAAAAGTAGTAAAGTGCCTATGAATATAGACTGGCAGGTGTGAAATGCGTAAGGCTCTTTGTGCTTCTGGCTCTCTTTGCTTTCATTTGGACTAGGAGTAGGACTTCTTTGCTTGACACCTGTAAATTACCTGTAAGCCTGTTGGTTACTACTTATATTCCAGACTCTGTGTTAGCTCATCTTTTTATATATTTTTATTGCTGGTAGTAATCTTCGGCTGAATTAAGTGGTTTAGGTGCATAGAGTATGTCCCTGTACTCTATATAATTAATAAATGTTTTTTTATAAACCTTTACGTACTCACAAAAAACTCAAATTACTTTAACAATATATTCAGTAAAAAGTAATTCTTACCTGCAGACTTGTTCTTTTTCTTGGCACTCAAAATTGTCAAAGAGGCACTCTGCAGTGTTACACAATTCATCACATTGTTCATTAAAATATTCCCAGCATCTTAGGGAAGATGAACAGTTGGCCCATGGATCTTCCATGGTCAAAGAGCAATCCCCTCCATCAAAAAGACACTCATGCGTATTACATTCCTTATCACAGTAGTTATCTTTTTTTTTCTTTGCACATTCAGGAATTGGGCAACCCTGAGGTAATACATTTGTTGGATTGAAGATCTCACAATACTTCCCCATAAATAGTTTTGGACATTCACACCAATAAAATGGAAACTGATCCTGTATATGGCAAATGCCATTGTTTTTACAGGGATGGTTGTCACAGATCATATTGTTATGACACATAATTCCAGTTGGTCCACTGGGGCAGATACACTGTGGGCCAGAACGAGTTTGGATGCATTTTTCTCCTGCTCTGCATTTATATTGTCCGCATGTGTTGTTGTTGTGCTGACATTTTGATCCAAAAAATCCCTGTAAGAAAACAAAAACATTGTAATGTTTAATGACATTTAAGCAATTCTAAAATAGACAAATTCAATGCTTTACTCTTTATTTTTTCTATGGATTATTCATCACAGAAAATTCTCACTGCTCCTTTGCTGATTTTACTGTTACATTGAAAGAACTCAGAAGAATTAAGTTGGTACACAAGCATCCACGTGTCAGCTGGCTCAGCACTGAATCCACAGTGTGAAATGGATAGTCTGTCAGATATAGTGGTTTCAGTCTGATTGCAAATTATATTTGTAAAATTTTTCAAGCAGGTTTTTTTTTCTCCCAATATTGGCCTAGATTTAATCTATTTGGGTAAGTTTTCAAAAGCTTTAATAATTTTGGATAAACTTTTAAAATGATTAATACCTTTGAAAATTATATTATTTAAACATGTTAGATTAGTGATGTCCCGAACGGTTCGCCGAACAGTTCGCGAACGGTTCGCCACGGACTCATCATTGAGTAAACTTTGACCCTGTACCTCACAGTCAGCAGACACATTCCAGCCAATCAGCAGCAGACCCTCCCTCCCAGACCCTCTCACCTCCTGGACAGCTCACTAAGAATGCAGCTTCACAATGAATGTAAAATGGATGCTGTCCAGGAGGTGGGAGGGTCTGGGAGGGAGGGTCTGCTGTTGATTGGCTGGAATGTGTCTGCTGACTGTGAGGTACAGGGTCAAGTTTACTCAATGATGAGTCCGTGGCGAACCGTTCATGGCGAACCGTTCGGGACATCACTATTTTAGATATAAACAACATATCAAATATGAATATTAATATTTTAAAATGTATACAAAAATATTAAATAAATTGAAAAGCTTATAACATTATTTTTTTTAAATTAAGGTAATTTTTTAAGAATCAAAGCTGTCTGATGTCCATGTGTACAGCATAGTCCTTCTATTACAGATGTCATAATAAACCAGGAGTGTTTGAGTGGTTTATATCTTCTGATGACATTATTTTTCCATAACACACTATGCACTGTTGTGTCTTTCATATTACATTATATTTTTGATTAGGATTATTGGTCCTGCAGGGGGGTAGAATTTTTGAAAAAAATCTACTTGTTTGGGCACAAAATAATTGCAATTACAAAGATTGGGGCCACTGCCAAGAGACCTAGACATTGACAAGGCTATTTGCTTGAAGGGGAATAAATTGTTTTACCTATGCAATGCTTAGTGAATATTCCCCTAGACCAGCTGGTGTTCCACCAAAAGTTTAAAAAATAAAATGGCCACAGGCGACGAGGGAGCAGTGATCTCCCTACTCAGCTCTCTCGTGGGCGCAGCAGTATATGACGTCACTGCGGCTCCGACATCAGGAGGGAGCTTGGCAGGGAGATCCCCAGGGACTGCATGCTCAGCACGCCAGCCACTCAGCAGCCCCACTGGAGCCTAAGGGACTCCATGCCAGCACTCCTAAAGGTAGAGGGCTGGGTGGAGTAAAATGTAAAAAATAAATTTAAAAAAATTGTATGTGTGTCTGTAAGGGAGTTTGTATGTGTGTTTGTTAGTGAGTGTGTGAGTGTATGTTTTGTCAGTGAGAATGTATATGTGTTTTTAGGTGTGTCTGTAAAAGAGTATGCGTGTTTGTCAGTGAAAGTGTATGTGTGTCTGTCAAAGAGTATGTGTGTATCTGTGTGTCAAGGAATGTGTCACTGTGTGTATCTGAGTGTGTCAGTGTGTGTATATGCCAGTGTGTATCTGTGGGTGCAAGTGTGTGTATATGTCACTGTGTGTATCTGAGTGTGAATGTATTTGTGAGTTAAGATGTGTGTGTCAGTGTGTATCAAGGTGTGTGTATCTGTGTGCCACTATGTGCCAGTGTGTGTATGTATCTGTGGCACACAGATACACACACTGACATAGATACACACCTTGACACACAGTGTGTGTATGTGTGTACAGATACATACACACACATACACACTGTGTGTCAAGGTGTGTGTATCTGTGTGCCACTATGTGCCAGTGTGTGTGTATCTGTGTGTCAAATATACACACATACACACACACAGATACACACACTGGCACATAAAAGCACAGATACACACACTTTGACAAACATATATGATATACACACACCTTGACACACAGATACATACACACACACACAGATACACACTGTGTCAAGGTGTGTGTATCTGTGTGTCAGATTCATACACACTGGCACATACAAACACAAATACACACACCTTGATACACAGACACATAAAAACACAGATACACACACTATGACACACAGATACACTGTGTGTCTAGGTGTGTGTATCTGTGTGTCAGTGTGTGTATCTGTGTGCCAGTGTATGTATCTGTGTGTCAAATACACACACACTGGCACATACGAGCACAGATATACACACCTTGACACACAACGGTACAATTTTGTTTTCTGTTGTACACACCCCTAAGAAAACTGTTTTTCATATAATACAATGCACACGCATTAAAAGGCTACTACTTTCTTAAATTTCAGCATGACTGGTCTGCATTAATTGTTCTCTGCAGTGAACGCACAAAGAGACAAAGGAAAGCAAGATGTGTTAACTGCATAAGTCCATGGCAGCTTAAGGGTTACAAACCCTGTAAAATTTTGCAGCCTAACATTGCTAAACTCTGAATTATTGCAAATTAAAAAATGGAGGCAAATATAGCTGATCTAGAAAAATTCTCCAACTCTGCTATGGTCACAACATGGCTATTTTAGCCTCAGTTTTGCAATTTGGATTTATTTAGCAAAAATTCAGTTTTGTCAATTACGTATGCTATTCCATGATCTCTCCCTTTTTGATCCCTGTGTGTCATGTGTGATGTTGAATGCTGACTGTGCGTGGTGTGTGCTGGCTGTATGTAACCTGTGTGTGTGTTGGCTGTATGTCATATGTGTGCGTGTGATGGCTGTATGTCATTTGTGTGCTGTATGTAATGTGTGTGCTGACTGTATCTGAAGTGTGTGTGTGTGTGTGTGTGCTGTCTGTATGTGGTTGTGATTATGTAATTGTGCTAAACTTTCTCATACACACATACACTGACCCATACACAAACACACTGCACACTAACATATACATCCACTAACACACACTCACCCATTGACTGTGTAGTACTGGGTCTGCAGCCTGTCCCATGCTCTCTCTGCCATGCACATCTAGGAATCTAGCAATTCAGCTCTTGATCAAGGCAGATATGCTGAAATGCAGGTCAAGCCTATATGCTGATTTACTGATTTTATAACTGTTTTTGTTTGTGTGTCTAAGGATGGAGGTTATTTACTTATAAGGTTGAGAGATACTACCATTTATTTTCCTGGGGCTATGATCTACTTAGTCCAGATTTAACTTAAATAAAGCCTTGAAGCAGCTGTTCTCTAGGTCTGGATAACATAGTTTTGCTCCAGCTTCATGTATAATTTATAGGAAATTGTGAGCTACTAGTACCTAGGGCATCCTAAGATTTTATACTTTACCCATTCAGCACCAGTATTGGGTTTGGAGTTATCTTCATGACTTTTCCTGTATAAACCACATAATCTACCTCAGTACTGTGGGTATTGATGGAGTTTACTTCAGTTGATTTTTTTTTTCTTTCAGCTTTGCAACTAATTATAGCCACAGGATTTTCCTACATAAACAAATATTTTAATTACATCTACTTACTCAAGTTAACCCCTGGGAGTTTGAGTACTTCCCAACAGGATTTCTTTGCAGACCTGTGGCTGTTTGTGGCTACCGTAGAGGTGGATTAATTTAAATGTGAAGTGCTTCTCCCTTCTAATACTATATACCATTCACTTGAATTTGATACTTTGTTGTTTTTGATACATACCAATCTGGGATTTAGTTTAAATTTAATTTTAGTAGCTCACACGGTTTCCATTTTTTACTACAATTGACACGGATCTATGTAGGTTTCCCCTCCTTTTTAATAGATAGTGATTATCACTTTTCACTATTTGTTGCACCTATTTTGCATGTCAATTTATAATAAAGTTTATTACCTATAAGATGATTTTTTATTTAATTTAAAGGCAATTCCGGTGGGGTACAGGGCATCCCTTTTTCTGGGGAGCCGTCTGACCTCATTAGTTGTATTCATTGTCTATTTGTATCATTAAGGTTAAGTCTGTATTACCTCTGTAACCTACCCCTGGCAACAGAGTAAGTTTCCTTACATCTGTGGCCAAGAGGTGTGTTTTTATATATATATATATATATATATATATATAAATTTTTGCTATATTTATGTGTACCTGTGGGCCCCCAACTACCTGTTTGTTGCAGAGGGGGCTCTGAGGACACACTCACTTCTCTTCCCAGCAGCGCCCCTGTCTAAATCTTGCGAGTCCCACGGCTGTCCCACTGGTTACCATGGCAGCGCTACATGCTGGCCACGAGAGTTTGACAGGGGAGCTGCTGGGAAAGGAAGTGAGAGTGTGCTGCGGGCTCCCTCTGCAGAGTCCAGCGGCTGGCTGCAAACACCATACCACAGGACCACCAGGGAACGCGATCTGCCTCTTCCCTGGCCAGGTAAGAAGCAGGAAAAGGAGACTAAAACAAATTAAAATATATAAAAAAAATAAAATAAAAATAAAAAGAAAGAAATGCAAACACAAACACACTGCATTCACTATACACACACACTACACAAACACACACTACATCCACTATACACAGACACTACACAAACATGCACTCCACATTCACTATACACACTGTATCTAATACACACAAACAGCCTTCATTATGCACAAACACACACTTTGCATACATCTAATACACACAAAAACACACTCTGCATCTAATATACACCTCACACATTACACAAATGTACAATCTGCATCCACTATACACACTGCATCTATTACACAGACACATCGCATCCACTTTACACACGCACTATGCATCCACTACACACATTCTACACTACGACCCGGGGGCAGCCATGTGGGCGGACTCGGGGGCAGCCCTGTGGGCAGGCCCCCGGGGCGGGGGCAGACCTTAACATTTTTGATGGCATGCCCCTACTATTTGTAATCACCAGCAGATGTATTTCAGCTCCAATAAAGCCTTCTTCAGTGCTGTTTGACCTCCTCACGGGCAGGTTTAAATATCCCTAATTGTGGTGATACGATCAGACTGTGTCAAATGTGTCACTTAATTTCTGGTAAGATGTAACGTGTCTCTTGCTGTTCTCTTTTTTTTTTTTGTGTTCCAAAGCAGCACAGCCATTATTGCTTCACTTTCTTCATTCTACTCCACAAAACTATACAAGAGAATTCCATCTTGCTTATGAGCAAAATGCCAACAATTTAAATAAAACCATTAAGACAGAGGACATAGGTAATAGCAAAAATGCATATAGGAGTATTCAAGGGTTATATACAAACAAGAGGGGTGGAGCTGGCAGTGTTTGGGAGCAGACGCCATTTCCCCCAACTCCTCACCAGAAAATCTATTTATCGCCTATAACTTGCGAACCACCCGACATCCAGGGACGCAACAGCGATTTATGTGCTGCACACAGGACCCGTGAATGCCCTTTTTATATACTTCGGGCACCAAAACCCAGCGCAGAGTGCCTCGGGCCTACCAGGCAGGAATCCCGCGGCTGCCGCACATTACTCCCTGGAACGGAGACAGATTTGACTCGGCCCTTGGGGATACCAGAACACACAATGGCTGCAAATCCCAGAAACCGGCTTCGAGCACAACCAAATCAAACCACGATATTAGCCAGATACTGGCACCAACTCCCTGCACAAGGGGGATTTTACCCCCCTGGCCGGAGACTACTCCCAGCCCAGTAGTGAAGAAAGCACCCACGGACGAGGCCCGAGCTGCACTTGGAGCAGACACACCTGTGACAAAGCAGGATATACATGACCTACTGGCACACCTCCAGGACATGTTCTTTGCAGAGATCAACCTGGTTAAAACTGAGCTACAAGCAGTCACAGACCGCCTCCAAGCATCTGAAGAGGACACTGTTGACATGAAGCAAAGCATGACAAGTTCAACTCGTAAGGAATCAATACAGCACCTGCCAAATTTCCACTCTCAATTAACTGCAAGAATAGATGCACTAGAAGACCAGAGCTGTCAAAAGGGGGTGGGGGGAATGATCCACTGACGAGCTCCCACATTTCATCAGGTGACTTATTGCATCTATCCTTCCAGCCTAACATGCTAAGCAGTTCTCTTATGACGGACTCTACTGCATTGCAACATTCTCTCAAATGCCAGATGATGTCCTATGCGGACAAACAAAGACTGTTACAGGCGCTGCTGGCGTGCACAGTTTAGATAACAATCCCCATACTAAGCTTGTTATCTTGCTGTTAGTCTCAGACAGGTGTTGTTTTTATTTGTACACTTAATTTTAATACATGTGTGCTTGGTGGTGTTTTTCACCTCATTTATTCATTATCCCATAAACCCCTTAAGGACCACACTTCTGGAATAAAAGGGAATCATGACATGTCACATATGTCATGTGTCCTTAAGGGGTTAAAAGTTAAGTTTTAATACCAATTAGGAGGTTGCACTTTATGTTCTTGTATTAACGTCCCTAGAATAATAGGATAATCTTTAGGACCTTCAGTAACTTATCCGAAGAGCACTTGTTAAATAATGGACGATGGTAAATAGAAGTGTATCCATACAAATAGAATTTTGGGGCGATATGCTCCTTCATTGTATTTTCTTAAAACCATCATGGGTTAACAAAAGGTTTTAACCCCTATAAACATATTATTTACACATTCATTCAGATTAACATCCTTACGCCATAAGGATAGCTTTTGGGACTTTCTGCAATGATAAGCACTCGTTGATTAATACGCGATGGGCAAAATGTACTCATACTAACTGATCTTGGGGGCGATATGCCCCTCCATTGTACTTTCTCAAGCAAATCAGGGGTTAAAGTGAGCTGAATGGGGTCATGATAGGGGGCTGGTCGTTTTGAGTGAACACTACCCCCTTGTTTGATAGGAGCTCAGGGATTGGTGGGACATTCAACTAGGCAGAAGCGTCCCACTAGATGAGGTCATATCACTCTGACTGGTGAACCCCATAGAGGGGGAGGTACAACACCCCCTTTAAATGTGGGCACAATGTTGTCCACCAGGATATGACATTAAGCTATATCCTGGCAGCCTCCAGCCCTGTGTATCATGAAGAGGTGCTGGCTGCTGACGCTCCTTTAACCCACCTGTAAGAACCAGTCTGCACAGTTACACCGCCCCCTAGTGGGGCCAGCCCATCTTTGCATCTGCCAGTGTTAAACTCCTTGCACCAATCCCAACAAAGAAGCCCTGCCAATGGCAAGCTAAGAAATACAAATAACTTCCTGCCAAATGTCTGGAACTGCATGAAAATTCCACACCCCTGTCGTGTAAGTGCCAGTGAATATTGTTAGGGTACTATAGATGTTCATGTTTAGTGTTAGTGCAGTATACAGATTAATGTGTAATGCAGGGGCTAGTTTTTAGTGATGATGTAGTTTGTTATGGTAATGTAGGGGTTCATATGTACAGTGAGGAAAAAGAGTATTTGATACTCTGCTGATTTTGGACATTTGCCCACTGAAATGATTGGTATATCATTTTAATGTTAGGTGTTTTTTTTTTGTGTGTGTGTTTTATTGTAGTTTTACATGCAATAAAACACTTTTCCATTTTATGAGTGATAATAACATAATAGTGATATGTCAACATATATAGGTTGGGGCACTGAAGGTGTCGGCAGAAAACCACAACTTTAACAGGTACATATCTGTGTTTAGTGATGCTGAATGTGGCAAGGATGTTGTGAGGGGGTAGACCTCTGTCGTTTTCGTGTATGCGTATAATGATCAGGTTTGTCTTGTGTGCAGGCTATAAGCCCTGTATATAGGGATAATTGTTATGAGGAGACTATGTGTAAGGTGGGTGAGAGTACTTTATGCCAGGGCCAGGCATTTTATTTCTACTCTTCTGTGCTGGGTAGAGTACCCCGTTGTCAGTAAGTTATGTCTCTGGGTATTGGCTTAAGGGGTGTTTTGCTCATTTTTTCCCACTGGCTGAGTGCTCCTCTGTGTTGTCTGTGTCAGGTTCAGCCTCTGGAGGAAGGCTTCCGGGTCTCTGGATGAGTCCAGGGTGGTCAACACGTCATCTCCCAGGACTTCCAGTTTTCCATCTATACCCCATCGGTATTTGATCTTTGCTCGTAGTCACTTTGCGGTCGGGGTCAACTTCCTTTTCTCCATTAATACCGCGAACAGTAGGTCCGCATATATCGCTATCAAGCTGCCCTCGAAGTTGATGGTGCTGGTAGCTCTGGAGTGGGACATGATTGCAGATCTTGCTGCCAGATCAGATGTCATCGCTATAAGGTCTCTGGGCACATCCGCGGGTGCCATCGCTGACTTACGTATCCTGAACACCGACACCAGCAGCAGTTTGTTCTCCCCCTCTGTAGACCTATGGAGGTTATCATTCGTTGTAGGAAGGTGAGCAGCTCCGATCCTCCAATTCAGGGACCCCCCGACGCCTGTGTCTGGAGTCCAGTACGGTCACCGAGCGTGTAAGTTTCTGGACTTGAGTGGTCAGCGTTTTCATCTGCTCTTGGGTAGTCTGCATTTGAGTGTCTTGTGCAGGCTCCCTTGTCTCTATTTCCGTGACTTTATTTGTGAGCGTACTCAGATCCGCTTGGGCCTCTTGGAGATCCGCCTTCCAAACTTTCTTCAAGTCCTGCAGGAGGTTTTAGATGTCTCTCCGATTGTATGCTGCTTCCTAATGGTGAAGCGTTTCTCTCTTCCTCATCTTTGGACTCCTCCGAGGTTTCTCCTTCGCTTTGGGCCTCCGGCACCATCTTGGCAGGAGAGCGAGGAGTAGGCCTTTCGAATGAAAGCCTAATATCGGGCATTCTCTGTTTCTCTGTTGGTCTGGTTTTTTTTTTTTGACCCATGGTCGTCTCTGGGTGTGGGGCTGTGGGATGACAGCTTGTGGGAGCAGGTAATTGTATATAAACTCCCTCTTTTTGCAGCGTTGAAGCGGAGCTCCTCTTTTAGGTGTCTGTGCAGTTGCTCAGTTGGCCACGCCCCCATGTATATTTTAACAGTGAGAGACAGAATAACAAAATGAAAAAAAAATCCAGAAAAACACGTCAAAAAAGTTAATTGATTTGCATGTCAATGAGTGAAATAAGTATTTGATCCCCTATCAGCAAGATTTCTGGCTCCCAGGTTTCTTTTATACAGTTAACGAGCTGAGATTAGCAGCACTCTCTTAATGTGCTCTTAACCTCAGCTTGTTACCTGTATAAAAGACACCTATTGTGATGGTATTTATGGGGTGATAAATATTAAAAATTATATTTGCATAAAAATTATCAAAAATTGATTTAATAAGTATACAATATGGCAGTGGTTTAACACAATTACAGCTAAATAGCAACAGTTATATCGACATATATGCAAATTTAAACAAGATTTACAGCAGGACACTTTACTTTGAAATCAACTTAACACAGAACACAGCATCTCACAGTAGCACAGTGTAAAGCAATAAAACCTTTGACTGACAGTCAAATCACACTGAATTAACTCTTTCACTGCTGGCTACAATTCTCATAGGCAAGATATCCTCTTATATTGCAATTTTACAAATACAATATTTCTCATCCCAAATCATTTACCACCCAACAAGAATAATTCGTTTGCACAATTTCCTTTGCACAATTTTAACTTTCCTAATTAAGATTCACTATGCTTAATTTCAGAACAAATCAATACCTCTGGATAAAATTTTGGTATGCTAACATTGGGCAAATTTACCATTAATATATCATTACCTTTATTCCACCTGCAGGAATGGAATTTTTTATAAGCATATATTCCTTAGCTAATTATGATTTCTAATAATTGAAATCTGACCAACATTTATCCAGATATATATTCCTGCTATTAGTAAAAATGTATTAATTTTAATTAAATTAAAAAAAAACTAGCATAATTAATAGTTATGTAGTATTATTTCTCTTTTTCAGGCTTGGATATGTATCCCATAAATGGTGAATGCGAGTATGATGAGAATTGTGGGAGAAATAGAAAAGGTTTTAGAGTTCTTGAAGTTGTGTTAGTTGGAAAAAAATACAAAGTTTGTCTAGCTTTGGCTCCAGATGTCCGATCTTAGATGTTGGGTGTGAGTCCATCCTCAGAGTGAGAGTGTATCTGAGTCTTAGTGAGTCTGAGGGTGCATGAGAGTTCTCTCTGTCTCTCTCCTTTGTCCTTAATTTTTAAAGGAGAAGTTCTCTATACGTCACTAGTTGATAGTAACAAATAGAGAACTGTGGGCGTGTCTTCCCTACAGACGATCATCTAGATTTTCGTCAGTAGATGGCGCAATTACATCAGGGGGTCCATTTACCTTTTTGTATAATGGGTTAACTGAATTTCGTGATGCATTTGATGTCATCTTGGTTATCTTTTATGGATAACTGTCAGACTTTAAAGTTGGTTTTTACCAGTCAGAGCGTCTGCAATTTGGTGTTATTAAATTTGAATTTGACACCTGTAGCCTTAATTTCACCCTTCCTTACAATGGAACTTTGTAAGATTCCGTTCATTTTTAGAATGTAAATTGAATTACTTAGTGTTATCTGTCATTGGTGTCTGTGTAGCACATGTGTAACACAGGTTGCTGTAGACATCATGCTTAGTCTCATTCCTTAGCTCAGGCTTGAGTGAATAGAGTTACAGAGAGAAAAATGTTGTGTCCATCTTTGCATGTAATAGAGCAGGAAATGCTAGCAGAATGCTTGGTTGTATAGGGAGAGGCATTAGCAGTAGAAAGAGGGAAGTGCTCATGCCACTGTACAGAACACTGGTGAGACCTCACTTGGAGTATTGTACGCAGTACTGGAGACCGTATCTTGAAGGATATTGATACTTAAGAGAGAATTCAGAGAAGGGCTACTAAACTGGTTCATGGATTGCAGGATAAAACTTACCAGGAAAGGTTAAAGGATCTTAGCATGTATAGCTTGGAGGAAAGACGAGACAAGGGGGATATGATAGAAACATTTAAATACATAAAGGGAATCAACACAGTAAAGGAGGAGACCATATTTAAAAGAAGAAAATCTACCACAACAAGAGGGCATAGTCTTAAATTAGAGGGGCAAAGGTTTAAAAATAATATCAGGAAGTATTACTTTACTGAGAGGGTAGTGAATGCATGGAATAGCCTTCCAGCTGAAGTGGTAGAGGTTAACACAGTAAAGGAGTTTAAGCATGCGTGGGATAGGCATAAGGCTATCCTAACTATAAGATAAGGTATTTAGAAAATTGAGCAGACTAGATGGGCCGAATGGTTCTTATCTGCCGTCACATTCTATGTTTCTATTGTAATACAAAATGGAGTCACCTCTGTTCTGATGGTGACTTACAGTATACACTTTTAATTTATGTCTTAACACAAAATGTCTGCCAGTATAAATATACTGACACTATCCACAGAAGTAATCAATAAATTAGATTTCAAATTCTCATTACCATGGCCAAGACCAAAGAGCTGTCCAAGGATGTCAGGGACAAGATTGTAGACCTACACAAGGCTGGAATGGGCTACAAGACCATCGCCAAGCAGCTTGGCGAGAAGGTGACAACAGTTGGTGTTATTATTCGCAAATGGAAGAAACACAAAATAACTGTCAGTCTCTCTCAATTTGGTGCTCCATGCAAGATCTCAGCTTGTGGAGTTTCAATGATCACGGTGAAAAATCAGCCCAGAACTACACGGGAGGATCTTTGTTAATGATTTAAAGGCAGCTGGGGTCATAGGCACCAAGAAAAAAAAATTGGTAACACACTACGCCGTGAAGGACTGAAATCCTGCAGCACTCGCAAGGCTCCTCAGCTCAAGAAAGCACAGGCCCATCTGAAGTTGCTAATCAACATCTGAATGATTCAGAGAAGAACTGGGTGAAAGTGTTGTAGTCAGATGAGACCAAAATCAAGCTCTTTGGCATCAACTCAACTCGCCGTGTTTGGAGGAGGAGGAATGCTGCCTATGAACCCAAGAACACCATCCCCACCATCAAACATGGAGGTGGAAACATTATACTTTGGGGGTGTTTTACTGCTAAGGAGACAGGACAACTGCACTGCATCAAAGGGACGATGGACGGGACCATGTACCGACAAATCTCGGATGAGAACCTCCTTCCCTCCGCCAGGGAATTGATAATGGGTCGTGGATGGGTATTCCAGCATGACAATGACCCAAAGCACACAGCCAAGGCAACAAAGTAGTGGCTCAAGAAGAAGCACATTAAGGTCCTGGAGTGGCCTAGAAAATCTGTGGAAGGAACTGAAGGTTTGAGTTGTCAAACGTCAGCCTCAAAACTTTAATGACTTGGAGAGCAGCTGCAAAGAGGAGTGGGACAAAATCCCTCCTGATTGGCTGGAATGTGTCTGCTGACCAGGGTCAAAGTTTACTCAATGATGAGTCCGCAGCAAACTGTCCGCGGCAAACCGTTCGCGAACCGTTCGGGACATCACTACATTTATTTCTCATCGTCATATGCATTGACTCACCATCACAGGTTACCAATTAAATGCAAATGTGAACTTGAGACTAACGCATCTCTTTATCAAACTTTTTAGGAATTATCGTTTCTCAAGCAAGAAAATAGTAGAATTCATTCTATGTAAAGCACTCACCGGTGGACATTTACAGTTGTATCCAATATCACTGTTGACAGCATATACACATTCACCACCATTATGACAAGGCCTACTTTGACATAAATTCAATGTATCCTCACAGTGACGACCTAAATATTAAAGAGATTAAAACATCATATATTGGTGAAAAGGAAACAATTCTTTTGAATCACATAGATGTTATGAATAACTCATTCACAAACTTATTTAGTAATAAGGATTTATTTAGTAATAGCTTATCACTGAAAAAAAAGGAAAAGGCAGATGCTGCCCACATGATCTTCTGTGTTTGTTTATTTTTTGAAGATCTATCAAAATCAGGACGTGTCTTCCTACTGATTAAGTTATAAATGATGGAAGCTTTCCAGAGGGCATGGGGTTAACAGCCCACTGTAGACATGTCAGGATAACTAAAACTAGTCAATTATGATTCCTCTGCAGACTAGAACTCTTCTGCAAGCAAAAGTGACAATTTTTTAGCCAACAGAAAACTATATAATCATAGTGTAAATTATCTTATAAAATCTAAATAATATCAGGAGTATTTTTAAAAAAAAATTAATTCATAAAGCTAGAAGTCACCCAGCAGGCCATTCCCTAATAATGACTAATTTTATTATCATGAGGTAAAGTACAACAAAATGTGAAATGGAACAAAAATAACGTAATAAACATTGAACTTATAATTACATATTTAACATTTTAATTTATATCTAAAACGTATTTACCTGTAAAACCAGTCCTACATTTGCAAATATAATTGTTGACTAACTGAATACAATCCAGACTGCCTTTGGCATTACATGGATTAGACAGGCACTCATTCACATCTCCCTCACATCTCTCGCCTGCAAAGCCAGGGAGGCATTCACAACTATAGCCTCCAATCCTGTCTATGCATCTTCCTCCATTAAAGCAGTGTGGCCCCTCAAGGGTTGGGGCACAATCATTAATATTGTCCTCACAATGGGTACCTATATAAAAGAAAAGGAAATGATTAAAAGGGTTGATAAAAAATATATACTCTTGGTAAGTATTAAGATTATTATGTTTTAAATAGAATAATGAATCCCCATAGCAGAAGAAAATGAGTAGAAAAGAAATACCTCAAACATTTTTGATAGATACCTAAAGAGAGACGAAAACCAGAATAAGAAACAATTATACCCCATTTAGAAAGGTTAATAGAGTTATCTTGAAATCTTAGAAACACCAGCACGAGTCATGAAGTCTGGAAAAATTCTCAGCAAATTTTCCTACTCCCATGGCATGGATTTTTATCAGATTTAATTTATAGTAAGAATATTTACTTTATTAGTTGATTTGTGCCATTAGTTTAGTTAAGGAGTTGTGGGGTTGTGACAGGGTGAGTAATTGGAACATATTAGGAAATCCAAATTTGTGCAATATCTCTTTAACAAAGGACAAACTAAGTTGAAACTATAATGCTTTCTTTTTAATTTCAAAGCTATAAACACACTTTTCATGTGTTGTCAGATCCCAGTCTGCCTGTGACAAAACCAATCCCACACCTTTACTCAAAGTTTGCATCAGTGTTAAGGAGGGAGATTGGATGAAAGTTTTGGCATTGGGCAGGGAGGGGGTTTGTTTGGCTTTGGGAATGTAAGCACATGAGTTGAAATCATCTCCTGTGGTAACTTTTTGTTTTTTTAGTTGCGTAATTGAATAGGGAAGCCAGGTGAGAGGATAAAACAGTACTGTTTTTTTTGTATTAGTTATTGGTGAGACCATCAGGACCAGAGGCTTTTTTAATGAGAGGTTCTTAATGGTTTGTGTTATCTCTCTAGTAGTTATTTTGGCTTCCGGGGAACCCTGTTGTGTTTTTGTTAGTTTAGGCAGGTATGCAGAATGCAAATAGTCGGTTATGCTTTCTTATGATGGTTTGAGCATCTGACTTTAGATTATAAGGATAATGTGTTACTAATGTGTAAAGGAGTTGTAACTTTTTTTTCTTTTAGTCTTTGTGCTAAGAATTTACTAGCTCTAATTCCCTGAACATAGTGGGGTGGCTTTGAGGTTTTTTCTTTCCAGACAGTAAACCACCCTAGTCAGCTTTATCTGTACTCATTTATCTGTTTTGTCACTGCTACAATCCTTTCTCTCAGGAAAGTGCAGGGTGAAAGTTAGCTTTGTTTGGTAGGGTCATTAAGTGATCTGTACCATGTGTGGAGTTGGTCTTGTAATTTATGTTTTACCATCAAAGACCTTTGAATTTGAAAGCCCCTGATGACTGGCTTATGAGCTAACCAAAAGGTTATCAGTTGTGTCTTCTAGGCTACAGGTTGTGGAAAAAATGGTTGCATTTCAGCCTCTAGCAGTTTAGCTAAAGTCTTGCAGAGACAAATTCAATCTCAAAGGACCATGTTTATAATGGTCTTTCAGCGTAAGAGTAACTGAATATTGCTTCACAATGTTTTTTTTTTTTTTTTTTTTAATTCTTTATTTTAAAGATGTGTGTCAACATTGCAATGACAATGACAGAAGTGAGGTATAGTATACAGTATAAAAGTATGGTTATTTGACTTGTCACTTGGTTTGCAAACATTTTTTTTTTGTAATTTTTTTTAAACAGGTTGCGTTACAGTTTTGGTGCGACTGCTTCACAATGTTTTTAACTTTGGACTCTAAAATTTCAAAATTGTTACCTGCAAGTCAGATCATGATGACTTCCATGTACCTCTGCTGTTGGCATTTAGGTGACCAGTGTGTAGTGCAAAGTTTCTGTTACTCTGCATTGGTGTTTTGCTGCAATCTCTAAAGTCTTTGCTGGGTTTCTCTTTTCATTCCAATTCGACCAAATATGTTTTGCCATGAATGTGGCTTAATCAGTTGCTATAGTAGTGCTTATTAAGTTTTCCTTTTAAAAGCCAGCCCATGCATGACGCACAAGTGGTCAGGGTAGTGCTTTCACGCATTCATCATAGGCGGAATATCAGTTTCACAATAAGGACACCGGAGGGAGTTTGGAGTGCACACCAACCCTGAAGCCCGAATGTAATGGACTGCAGCAACGGTACTGAACGCTGAACTTTCTTTTTTATTTGTAAGCATGTTTCTTTTTTCAATAAAAGTGTTTTAAGGTCCTTCACTTAAAATTTGTATTCTTTGATGCCCATTTCAAATTGGAATGAATATTTGCAAGGCGCATATCATGACTACATCGGCAGAAATCTTCATGTGTGATCCATGGACAGAACCAGTTATTTATAGAATTTGGGCAATCCATTGATATGATATATGAACTGTGTTTTATATATGTACAGATTACAGCATATTTTTACTTATTGAATTTATACTTCAATTTTTATTTTACTGTGTTACAGCTAAATATGTAGTTTACACATTTTATATTTTGGGCTTATTTTTAATATATATTGAAAGCTTTCCTTGTTTACAGCATTTTTCACATCTAAGACTTTTGCACAGTAGTGTTCATTGGACAAGTTGTCAGCTTGTCACCAAGCTCCATAGCCAGCATATAACAAAGTCAGAGCATATCCAGTACTAGTGGTAAAGTGGTAAAATACAATTCAGACTTTAACAGTAGTTTTATCTGTCCAAGCATAATACTTTGTATACTAACCTCTTGTACCTGGAGGACAGGAACAACGATAATGATTTACTAGGTCAACACACGTACCACCATTTTGGCAAGGCTGTGATTGACACTCATCTATCTTATATTCACAATTCACGCCTTGGTAACCAGGTAAACACTGAAAGAAAGAGAAAGCACACAAATACATTAAGCCATATATCTAAAATAGAATTAAATGGACACTACAGGCACTAAAACAACTTTATCTTAATGAAGCTATCGTGGTATATATATCATGCCCCTGCAGCCTCAAAGCATAATTAGCTGCCATTTGGTAAATATCACTTTGTTTATACAGCCCTAGCCACACTTTGCAGCATGTGACTTGCACTGCCTTCTTAAACACTTTCTTTAAAGATAGATCTACTGTATAAACTTCCTTTATTGCAAATTATGTTTGATTTAAAATGTGTATCACATGCTCTGTTAATAGCTCTGTTAATAGCCTTCTAGACCCCCCAGGAGCCTCCTGTGTACAATGTACAGAGCAGAGATAAACAAGTTAACATCTGCTTAAAAATGGAAGAAAAAAATGCAGGCTGTTTGAGTCACAGCCAGGGGAGGTGTGCCTGGGCCGCATAACAAGAAATACAAGGGGTTTAACTTGACAAAGAAAGGAAAGCAGTAGAATCATTATTTTAGGCAATTTAAAGTTTGTGTAAAAGAATTTGGTAACTGTCAGGAACCAAATCCCCTTAGTTGTACTTATGTTTTACTACAATAAAACACCCATATTTCTTTCTTTTCATAGGTATCTGACAAGTACAACAATGCATAGTTTTTCTTGGATTTTGAAAAGTTACAGGTCAAATATAGGGTCTGTCCATTTTAGTTTAAAAAATATGAAATTTTGACTGAATGGTTTGCTACACCTGCATAACAGCCCACAAATTAAAATTACCTCCATGATGGCATGTCATTTGTCAAATTAGACAACCCAGTGTATTCCAGATGCAAATATTTTTTGTTACTTCACACACTACACTTTCACTGTTTACATCATAAAACTCTTTTTTTACTGCAATACTTTAAAACTTTTTACTGCAATAAAACACCAATATTTCTGTTCAGCGAAGCGTGCAGGTTTTTTTTTTAATTCTTTATTTTTGTAGTGCAGATAAGAACATACAGCTTTTCATGTCCCAATAGCAATTGACAAGAGAGTCAGGATACGTAGTTTACATGCAATAAGGCAGTAAGTTTAAGAGACCATTTTTTTTAAGTAGGTATAACAGGATTATAAAAATGCTTTTTAAATCTATCTAGATCGAGATTATGGCAACAACAGTCAATGTATGGATGGTCATCTAGATATTGGATTAAGTAGTAGAATACAAGAGATTATCTCCTAGCTATATCTGCTTAACTTTTTAAATCCATTTGATAAAGTCTGTTGACGAAACGCGTTATGGATATTTAACTTTTTTATCTGATGTAATAAAGGATTTTGGTTTTACAACACTTTTTATTGTACCAATACCTTTACGCATATATTCTCCCTGGCTTTTATTTTATTTTACTCTATTTTCATCCAAATTAAATTTTATATTTACTTTTATTTTCTTATTTTTTTATCTACTACTACTCCCAAGTGCATCCATAGGTGGGGATTATACCACCAATGCTGGCACCACAGAGCAGTGAGCCTGCTCTATGTCTGTAAGTAGAACCTTCATATTCACATACCGTATTTTTCGCTCCATAAGACGCACTTTTTTCCCCCTCAAAAGTGAGGGGAAATGTCTGTGCGTCTTATGTAGCGAATGTGAAGATTTACTTACCTGTCTTGGAGCGTGGGCCGGCTTCACAGCGCGCTCCGCCGTCCAGGAACTTCTATTTCAGGTTCCGGTTTCCGGCGGGACTGAAAGGAAGTGCACACTCAGTGTGCACACTTCCTTTCAGTCCCGCCGGAAACCGGAACCTGAAATAGAAGTTCCTGGACGGCGGAGCGCGCTGTGAAGCCGGCCCACGCTCCAAGACAGGTAAGTAATTATGGGACAATGGGAGGGGAGACACTATGGGACGAGGGGAGGGGGACACTATGGGTTAAGGGGAGGGGGACACACTATGGGAGAAAGGGAGGGGGAGACACTATGGGAGAAGGGGAGAAGGACACTATGGGAGAAGGGGAGGAGGACACTATGGGAGAAGGGGAGGAGGACACTATGGGAGAAGGGGTGGGGGACACTATGGGTCAAGGGGAGGGGGACACTATGGGAGAAAGGGAGGGGGACACTATGGGAGAAAGGGAGGGGGAGACACTATGGGAGAAAGGGAGGGGGAGACACTATGGGAGAAAGGGACACTATGGGACACTATGGGAGAAGGGGAGGGGGACACTATGGGAGAAGGGGAGGGGGAGACACTATGGGAGAAGGGGAGGGGGACACTATGGGAGGGAAAGTGCACTATGGAACAATGGGAGGGGGGGACACTATGGGATCAGAACACTAATGGACAAGGGTAGGAGGGGTTAAAGAACACTATGGGACAGGGAGGAGGGGTTAACAATCACTATGGGACAGAGGAAAGGGGGGTTAAAGATCATTATGGGACAGGGGAGAAAAAAAAAATATTCTGAACAAACTGTCCCATAGTAAGAAACACTATGGAACAGTTTGTTCAGAATATTTTTTTTTTCTGTGTTTCCTCCTCTAAAAACTAGGTGCGTCTTATGGTGAGGTGCGTCTTATGGAGCGAAAAATACGGTAATTACAGTGTCTTACTATCTGTGGCCTTTTTAATTTTTTTGTATTTGAGCATCCAGACAACCACCAGCCAAGATCCATCACCACCATATCCTAAATAGTGGGGGTCATACCACTATAGGCGATTCATACTAGAGCTGGCGGTAGCTCTCTTAAATGTGAGTGTAATACTTTTATTTATAAATAGGCCTATTTAGCCCTGGTTTACTGCACTATTAGGTCTCTAAGTATAAAGAACTGCAGTTGAATCTACCTCCGGAATAAGAGACTATCCAAACTGTTACTATTTGAACATCTGGAATAAGACTCATAGTATTTACTTTCATTATTTTTATTTTTTTCTACCTTTTTATCATATTTTATTCCATTGTATTGTATGTGGCGCAGCCCTTATCAGTTTTTTACTTTTGTACCTGCTTAATTTTGAGGCTGCAAAACAGGCTATGTTAGGCTTGGCTGTCCTGTCTGTTTGTATGAAGTAGGTGTTCAGACACAAAAAGGTGAGACAAGTCTAAGCATGGAAGATTTGTAATCAGGCTTACTGACAATGGTGCTAGCCAGGAGTGTGCTTTAAAATAGAGTAAAGTGAGTATCACTGTGACTATCTGAGCATTGCTCCAGGACTTGTGAAAGTTTAAACAATAAAATAAAACAACGTGACTAAGGTAAGCATAACTGCACATCATAGTGCTGTAATATGTGACAAGGTAAACAGACAATATTAGGCTTAAATTGAGTGACTCCTAACCTAGTTGCGGTTGCGGTTCGATATCCTCTAGGGATGATGGTGTTACGTCTGTTTGCAATACTCCTAGAGCCTGGAGGAAGGTGGTAGCTTCCATAGTAGATGTCAGCCACAGAGTGGTGCCATTTCGAGTAACTGTAAGAGAGCGTGGGTTTGACCATCTGTATGTGATATTTGCGTTTCGTAGTTGGTTGGTGACTTGGGTTAGCGATCTTCTCCATTGTAATGTATTTCGGAACAGATCATGAAAGAAGGTGAGATTAGCAGTTTCAAATGTGTCTTGCCTTGTCCGGCCTTGAGTATGCATTGTTTGTCTGCGAGTGATTGGGACCTCAGGATCACATTTCGGGGGGGCAGTAGAAGGCGCATGTGGAGATTTGTTAATTCAAAACACCCCTTCCAGATGGACTTTTTTAGCGTGGGCAGGAGGTAGCAATTTAGCAATTCAGGGATTAGGCACCTGAGGTAGTCGACAGAGTCTGGGATACCCCTGATCTTGAGGTTACCCTCCTGTCTACTGCGATCTTCCAGTAAGTCTAGCTTCATAGACATGTCGTCCTGAAATGTGTGTATATCTTCCTTCATGCCAGTCACTTTGCTTCTTGTGTCCTCTGCTGCCTGGACACATGCAGTCATTGCCTGCACTTCTATCTTAACCAGATCAATGTTCTCAGAGAACATCTGCCTCATATTACGCAGGAGGTCCTGGATGTCCTGCTTGGTCGCTGAGGCTTGTGCCTTAGTGTTTGTCATGGTTGTTGAGGTGTGTATTTGAGTATCAGCTTGTTCCGCTGAATTGGGTTCTGAGCACATGGAGCCAGCTTCATGGTCCTGTATGGCCGCCATTTTGTCGACCGTTACGTGGAATGTTGGGCGCTGCAGCATAGTGCCTATGTCAGGGATGTTGTGGCTTGTACCTGCAGGCAGCCGCTGTGATCTCTCGGTTGTGCTTGATGGGCTGGGATCTTGGGCTGCCAGAACGCATGTAGCAGTTGTGCGTCTGAGGCTGGTGTAGGCCGCGGTTCTGCAGCAAGCTTTTCTGCCAGTCTGCCTGAACATGAAAGGCATCAGCTGATTGCTCATCTCGCGGGGATGTAGCGGTGATCGTTGCTGTGGGCTTGGGGCCCCATGTGCAGGTTTTATGTGGTTTTTGGACATTACACTGCCAAATATGTGAACTGCCCTTTTCAGTCTTTATACATTGAAATGTTAAAAAGATATCCAGGCACACAAAGATCATGCAAAAGCAAGCTTTATTTGGACATTGGAGTAGGCAACATTTCTGGTCTACGGTAGAGCCATTCTCTGTGTCTTTTCAACTATCTATTAAAAGGGAATATGTGGCCCTGGTCTAACATACCAGGACTAACATACATTTAGTAAAGCGTGTGCAGTTCTTAAACTGTGTTTCATATATAGAAATTTGACAAATTGATTTCCTGAGCCTATATCGACTTTAAAATAGCTCAGCTCGGGAAAGAAAATTATCCAGAGCATTTGCAAATACAGTTGTGCTCAAAAGTTTGCATACCCTGGCAGAAATTGTGAAATTTTGACATTGATTTTGAAAATATGACTGCTCATGCAAAAAAAAAGTCTTTTATTGAAGGATAGTGATCATATAAAGCTATTTATTATCACATTGTTGTTTGGCTCCTTTTAAAATCATAATGATAACAGAAATCATCTAAATGGTCCTGAACAAAAGTTTACATACCCTTAAATGTTTGGCCGTGTTACAGACACACAAGGTGACACACACAGGTTAAAATGGCAATTAAAGGTTAATTTCCCAAGATGCATGCAGCATGTTATCAGAAAATACTGGCAGACAATTTACATTCTTCTGCACAAAGGCTGCACATGGGACGCTCTTGGACTTTCCAGCATGTGAATGACCCTAAGCACAAGGCCAAGTTGACCATTTAGTGGTTACAGCAGAAAATGGTGAAGGTTCTGGAGAGGCCATCACTGTCTTCTGACCTTAATATCATTGAGCCACTCTGGGGAGATCTCAAATGTGTGGTTCATGCAAGATGACCAAAGACTTTGAATGACCTGGAGGCATTTTGCCAAGACGAATGGGCAGCTATACCACCTACAAGAATTAGGGGCCTCATAGACAACTATTACAAAAGACGCTGTCATTGATGCTAAAGGGTGCAATACACAATATTAAGAACAAAGGGTATGCAGATTTTTGAACAGGGATCATTTCATTTTTTTCTTTGTTGCCATGTTTTGTTTTATGATTGTGTCATTCTGTTATGAACTACAATTGAATATGAATCCCATAGCAAATAAAATAAATGTGTTTTGCCTGCTCACTCAAGTTTTCTTGGTGCATATATTAAATGGTGCATATATTACCAATTCTCCAAGGGTATGAAAACTTTTGAGGACAACTGTATATGGAATACAAGGGTATTTCAAATGGAGTATGCCCAGTTTTTTTTTTTGTTAGCTACTTAGGTATTGATTTCAATATATCGAATGAAAATGGTCAAGTCATATTTCTGAATTTGGATGAAATTCTAGAAGCTAAACCCGCTAAACGGGTCAGCCTCACAATAAATATTGTCTGAAATAATTTATCAGTCTTTATTTTTGACATGCATGAGAGTAACAGGCATTCTCACTATGCCACAGCAGCAAAAGCAAGACAAGTGTTAACATTAAGCTTAACAGTGTAGGCATATAGGCAGAACTGCGCACATTTTTTTTGTTTGGAAATCAAGAGTGGTGCACGTTTAAAACATAGATACAGTATAATAACCAAGCTAGGTAGTAGGCTAGACTCATGAAAGAAAACATTTAATGTACATTAGTAGCTAAGACTAACCTGACTTGTAAGTATAGCCATTAGGCTTGCTTTAATATCGCCATACAACGAGGCATAAGTGTAGACTCAGCTAGGGTGTCCCACCGCGTCCCTCTAAAGAGGCCCTTTGTTTCACAATGTAAGGGAAAATCAAGAATGCATGAAATTAAAATAAAATGGTCAAATAAACTTGACATGAGTGAGAAGGTGTCTTCATCTAATAGGGTAACTCTCATTAGTAATTATGGAGCTGTGGGAGACTGCCAGGCAGCATTCAGCCGACTCCGGTGCTTGGAAAGTGCACAGGCAGCACAAGGGGGTCTGTGTGGGTAGAGGTATAGTAGGTGCGAGATGGGGCTTCCTTCTAGTCCCAGGCCCTTGTGGAGGCAAACATCTTCGAGCCCTCCGTCGGTGAGGACGATGCTGGTGGTCTTCGGCCCGAGTTGGCTAGTATGAGCTGTAGGAAGGGCTCTGCCTGAAGGAGATCCACTCACCTCCTGGTGTACCTTCCACTGAACTCCCTTTTGAAGCTGCTGTGGGGCTGCTGTTTTACCCAGAACTGTGCGATGAGTGCATATTGCCGCTCTAGAGATCGCTCCATGAGGTTCTGGAGAGGGCGCGTGGAGTGGTGCTTGTGAGGTATTTAGGGGAGTCAGACATCTTGGGTAGACTACGAGCGTGGCATGTGTGTGTGATGAACTGGAGTCGAATGAGGTAGGTAGGCTCTAGCGGGGGCCGGGATAACCCCCGCCCGCCCACAGAGGGGGAGCATGAGGCCTTTAATGCAGGTTCGCTAGTCGGATGAAGCGTGGCTGTCTCTCCCGCTCAAACACCAGGCCACAAGATTCGCCCGCTGCCCAGCACGATCAGCAGGCAGGACAAGAGCTGGTAGTTGCAGGTACCAGTGCTCAGGGGGCTCCCCACTGAAACCAGCATAAGCCGTTGCCGGTGTTGGGTGCCAGAGAGTAGGTTAGAAGCTTTTATAAATACAATGCTGAGGAGCTGATGTGATCTGCATCCATCCAGCTCGGCTATCAGGCCCCGCCCCCTCTCAGTCTTTTTTTTAATGACTAAGCCTGTTAGCTAAGAGGTAGATGGGGAGATGCAAGAGACATAAGTGGGGTAAAAAAACACTACATATTACCTTGCATTGATATCTACCATGATGATCCACACATGTTGCACTGTTTTGGCATGGGTTTGATGCACACTCATCAAGCTCCTTATCACAGTAGCTGCCAGTGTACCCCTGCTTGCACTGACAACGATGACTATTGCCAGTGTTTATGCAATTTCCTGAATGTTGACACAGATCCTTTGCAGTCACACCTTAAACAACAAAGCAATAACTGTTAGGTGAAATCATTCACACATAAAAGGTGGGTGCCAAATGCATTCTCAGTATACATATCAGCAGATAAGAGTACATGGAAGACATCTGTTTATAATTATTCAGTGAAAATATTAACCATTCACATAAACTACTCAAAGAGAACAGTAATGTGGAAGGTTTTAATTTGATAGTCTTTCAAACTTGTTTAATTTGGTAGACTTTCAAACTTGTAAATATCTTCATTATTAGAAGTGTAGTGCAAAAGTGAGAAGATTAAGCCAAATCTCTGTTAACACCCTATAGAATGCCAAATTAAATTAAAGAAATAAGTAAACATTTTGGAATTGCTTAGAATCTCAAAGGCATTAGATAATACAAGGACAACTATTATCATATTTGTGTCAGAAGTAATACATGAAAATAATAAATAAATTAAATTATTTGGCAAAAAAAATTACAGCAATGGGTCCTAGACTTAAGGTGGGAATAAAAAACAAATCATAGTTTTATTATAGCCAAACTTAGTAAAAAAGCAGAAATAAATAATGAAAAGTATGTGAGCACAGGAAAGGAAAGATGCTTGAGCGTTTTGTGCCAATAAAGCACTTTCCCAAGGGTATAGTTCCAAAATTATATAAAGGTTAAAAAACAAACAAAACCAGTGCATAATAAACACACATATAGCATTGAAAACAGGGGGAAATTCTGTAGTAAAAAAGGATGAACAATAAAACAAGTGAAAAACCACCTGAATACTTGAAAAGATTCCTTTCAAATTAAGTAATAAATGCTGCATGATATAAAAGTACTACCAGCTATTAAATTATGATTAACAAAGTTTACAGGGACACTATAACCCATTAAAGTGGTCTGGGTGCAGTGTCCCTTTTTTTGTTGTTGAGAAACTGCAATGATCACATTGCAGGACTAAGATTGCCTGTAGTGGCTGTCAAATCCAAGCAATGCTTTCCTGTGGGGATGGCCTAATAGAGGTGGGAGTATATCCACTAAATATTAAAACTAGCAGCCAAGAAAAGGCTCCTTTCTATAAGGATGGGGACTGACTAACGTCCTCCATGTGCCCTCATGCACAACTCCCGACACCAAAATAAAAATAAATAAAAAAAAAACACGCCAGAACAAAAATAATCCATCTTCACCTATTGAGGGCTCACCACAGACCTGGTTGTGTGGGACACCTATAAAAGAGCTTTCCCCACTAGAAGTGCTTACTCTGCACTGAGCCCTCCATGGGTGAAGATGGATTTCTTTTATTTGAATTAGTGGCTTCAGGAATTATGGAGTTTCATTTGGCCTTGCTTGGAGCTGAAGAAAAGAAGAATGATAAGAATGAAGAAAGACTTGTGATTTTTTTACGTTTTAGATTTTTTGGTCACCTTCTCACTATTATTAGGGTGAAGGAGTAGGTAGGTAATTTATTTTTTTGGGGGGAAGGGGGCTAGGGTATTTGGGACCCCTTGCCACTGAGGGGGAAGGCACTTATTATTTGAAGGGTGGAAAATTGCATTTCCACCCCCCTACTTTATAATTAATTAGGGCCCCTACCCGACGGCATGGGTCTCCTCCATTATAGATATTAGTGCCCACCAGCATGGATGGGGGCCAGGGGAAGGTACAGTAGGGCCCCCCATAATATACTTATTCTTTCCTGTTTTGCTGGTGGTCGCAGCCACAGCACAAAGTGGCCCAAGTGGCAAATATATTTACTGTGGGCCGCAAGTTTGACATGCTTGCTGTAGACAATGTAATAGAGCAGCAGGAAATGCTGGCAGAACATTTGGTTGTGTAGGGAGAGGTTTTAGCAGTAGAAAAAGGGCTCATCCCATTGTACAGAGAGTTGGAGAGATCTCACTTTGAGTATTTGAGTATTGTTTGGAGTACTGGAGACTGTATCTCCAGAAGGATATTGATACTTTGGAGAGAGTACAGAGAAGGGCTACTAAACTGGTTCATGGATTGCAGGGTAAAATGTATAGCTTAAAGGGACATTATAGTCAACAGAACAACTATAGCTTAATGTAGTTGTTCTGGTGAGTATAATCATTACCTTCAGACATTTTCATGCAAACACTAAATTTTCAGAGAAAAGGTAGTGTTTACATTGCTCCTAGGGACAGCTCCAAGTGGACACTCCTCAGATGACCACTGGAGGTGTTTCCTGGCTCAGTGCTGCACAGTAGGAAGCAGTGCCATTCAGCGTCTCCACGCTCTGTATTGGGACGCTGAATTTTCCTCATAGAGATGCATTGATTCAACGCAACTCTACGAGGAGGTGCTGATTGGCCAAAATAGCATTTTGGACCCGCACAGAGCTGGAATTAAGGTGAATTTTTCATGCTTTTAAGGAGGCTAAGGGGGATCAAGCCACCAAAATGGTGGGTTAAACACTATAGGGTCATGAATACATGAATGTGTTCCTGACCCTTCAGTGTTCCTTTAACATGCATAGCTTGGAGGAAAGACAAGACAGGGGGGATATGATAGAAATATTTACATACATAAAGAGAATCAACATAGTAAATGATGAGAGTATATTTAAAAGAAGGAAAACTACCACAACAAGAGGACATAGTCTTAAATTAGAGGGGCAAAGGCTTAAAAATTATATCAGGAAGTATTACTTTACTGAGAGGGTATTAGATGCATGGAATAGCCGTCCAGCTGAAGTGGTAGAGGTTAACACAGTAAGGGGGTTTATGCATGCATAGTATAAGGCTGTCTTAGATAAGGCCAGGGACTAATTTAGAAAATTGGACATACTAGATGGCCTGAATGGTTCTTATGTGCCATCACATTCTATGCTTCTATGCATTTATGACACTATAGTCCTGATGTGGCATTTAATGTGATTGTGCTGAAAAGGTGATTTCACTTACCTTTTATCCCATACCGCACCAGTCTCACTGTGCCTGACCCCACCTCCATGGCTGAGATCACCAATCTTGATGATCTCAGCCAACCAAATGCTTTCCCATAGGGACAGCACTGGACTGGGAAACAACTCTAGTTGCCTTCTGAGTAACTGTCAGCAATGTAAACATTGCTTTTTCTCCAAAAAAGCAGAATTTACATCGAAAAGCCTGCAGCGACAGGCTATGGACACCACATTAAGCTGTAGTGTTTTTCATGTCATTTGACACAATGATTTTTTTAATGACAATTTTCAAATATCTATGGAACATAATGATAGTGGAAAACCTACGCATGTTTTAGCACTTATTCATTGATAAAGAATTAAACAAGACATACCCCTTTGAGTAGCAGCTACTTCACAAGACACATCAGGTATGTCACAATAAATCCCAGTCCAACCTGTAGGACAGATGCATTTTGGTTCGGTCTTCTCTTGATAGCATGTGCCACTATTTTTACATTGGAAGCCACTGCAAAGATCAACGAGGCCCTGAGAGGATTTTTAAATATTGTAGAGACAAAAATATGATTATGAATACCATTCATAAACTTCATTCCTTTGCACAACATTTTCAGTAATAAAAGCAAATGTGACCTCAATATGTTTAGCAAAATATCTACGCTGCAGCTAGTTTTTAGAAATGCTTTTCAAGAAAAATCATTCCTCAAAATGAGATGTAACAAAAGTAACATTCATCAAGTCTTCATTCATCTTTTTTTTTTCATTATTCTTTATTTAGAATTTTCATAGAATAACAAGTAAACAGTAGAGAAGTAGTACCCTAGGTTGCATTACAAGCCATAACATATTCGTAATCAGCATTTAGACAGTGAAAGTAACAGCGATAGGTGTGTGCCAATACAGTCATCTCATACCAGGAGTGACAAAAAGCCCTTTCGACACTGCCCGCCGATACCCGTCCAGGACTTCTTTCTAGGCTATAAGCCGTGACACTGGCCAAGGTCAGCTGTTCCTATGATCAGTGTAATTAGTGTAATACCCACCGATATTGGGGTACTGTGACATAGTGGTGGGCTACACACAATATGACCATGTGATACCCGTCCAGGATTTCTTTCTGGGCTATAAGCCGTGACACTGGCCAAGGTCAGCTGTACCTATGATCAGTGTAATTAGTGTAATACCCACCGATATTGGGGTACTGTGACATAGTGGTGGGCTACACACAATATGGCCATGTGGTGTAACTGAATCCCCATATTTGTTTGCTAAGATATGTGATTTTTAAGTAGCTTTGTAAAATTAAAAAAAATAATCATTTATGCTATTCCTTATTCTGTATTTTGTATATATTTTAGCCTTTAAGGTAGCACTACTACTGAGAAATGAGGCTCCAGATGAGCCCCTAAATCCTCTTTTCTCTGTGTATATTTGGAATGCACCCAAAAGGATGGTACAAATACAAAATGCAGGCTGGCTTCCTCTGCTTGAGAGATACAGCAACTCCATATGAGGTTCTCTCTGTAATGGTACAAGTGAGTAAAAGCATTTTTAGTCCCCAGGGACTAACAGAAGGGCACGCTATTGAGGTTTCTCTGACCTTTTACACATTCTTATTTTCTATATTTTTGTCGCAACACATTAACTAAGGCTCTCCCTAGTTAAAACAGCAGTCCAGATGTGGACCCTATGCTCACTGCCCCTAGAGGTGTATTAGCTAAACCTTGCTGATGAGGCCCAATGGAGACATAAAGGAACATATCTCTGTTTTTTAAGAGTTTTAACAAAGTAAAAGCCTAGTGTAGAGAAGATGTGGAGGCAGTGAAGGGGTTAACCCTAAACGAAATGTAGTTGAAAAAAGGAAGAAAAGGAACACTGCCTAAAGGATATAAATATGAGTATAAAAAGATAAACTTTAATAGTGAACGAAATACAAAGTGATTATTTTGCACATTCACTCTTGGTACGTCTAGGTATTTGCATACAGAGGCATCAAGTGATATTTATGCAGAATTGTAAGATTTAAAAGGACAAACAACACTGATTCAGTGAAGATGTCGTCAGCAAATGTCAATTGTATCTACTGCAACAGTTGTCTCGTGTTACAGTTAGTATAGAGTATTCTGTTACAATGGATCAAACTCTAACAGATATATACTGTCTGCAGCTGCAGTTTCTACAGAATACTCTTTTACAAAAATTAAAAAACGAAAATTAGACACTAAAATCGTTTTGACAACACAAGGACATATACTGTCTAATGTTTTTGCCTAGAAGTATGTTGTAGTTAGGATATATATCCTTTACTTGAGAGAGCACCTACTCTGGTTGGTTACTAATATATCACCCCAGTGATGTTATACCATGAAAAAGTAGATAAGAAGAAATAGTTACTGTGCCTTCAAGGGCACCTACCAAATAGGAGGGCTAACTACAGGTAATAGAGAAAGGAAAGAGGGAGAAAAAAATATATATATGTAAATGTCCTTTCAGTTATAACTGTGCCTTCAAGGGCACCTCTCTAGTATACAAACTAACTAACTGGCGTTAAATAGCTGTAGTCACGGTGGATATAATGTGTTGTCTGCTACACATTATCTAGTGTCACTGCGCTGAAAGCGCTTAAAAGAATGGAGCCCCAGAAATTATATGCGGCTAAATCCTAGAATCCCTCCCAAAGTACACCAAAAGCTAGTATAGCTATTAGTTCCAATAAGGATGTCCAGAGATGATTGCTGCAAGTGCATAGAATGTGATGCTCCAGACAACTTATCTAAAGTTTTTTTTTTTCCGTAAAATGTTTAATATATTTTTTTTTTGTGTGTGTGTGTGTGTTAACTTTCATCTGTGCAAGAATCCCATGCTTATTTGACTGAATAAAATTCACACTTCTATTTATTTCTGCCTAAAGAAATGTATGCTCGTAAATTGGCAAAATGGACTTCTGTAAATGTTGAATTGAATCTTTTTCGAGCATCACATTCTATGCACTTGCAGCAATCACCTCTGGACATCCTTATTGTCTCTATTACCTGTAGTTAGCCCTCCTATCTGGTAGGTGCCCTTGAAGGCACAGTAACTATTTCTTCTTATCTACTTCTTCATGGTATAACATCACTGGGGTGATATATTAGTAACCAACCAGAGTAGGTGCTCTCTCAAGTAAAGGATATATACCCTAACTACAACATACTTCCATTGTAACAGAATACTCTATACTAACTGTAACACGAGACAACTGTTGCAGTAGATACAATTGACATTTGCTGACGACATCTTCACTGAATCAAGTGTTGTTTGTCCTTTTAAATCTTACAATTCTGCATAAATATCTCTTGATGCATCTGTATGCAAATACCTAGACGTACCAAGAGTGAATGTGCAAAATAATCACTTTGTATTTCGTTCACTATTAAAGTTTATCTTTTTATACTCATATTTATATCCTTTAGGCAGTGTTCCTTTTCTTCCTTTTTTCAACTATATCTCTGTTTTTGTTACGATACTCTTCATATGTCTATAAAAAGGTACAGCCAAGATTAGCCAGAGGTACAAAAAAGGCTTAGCCTGAAATCAGACCCACAACTATCATCCTCATCTATAGGAAAAGGTTACTGATTACACAAGGTTTGAATTCCTGTTGGTAATTATAAGGCATTTGATTTGATTAGTTAGCTAGGAATGGCAGATGGATTACTGTAGGATCTAGTAGACTTAGAGTTGTGGATAAAAGGCATATTGCACAGTCTATTGCTCTACATAATTAATTTTCTGCACTTTCAGAGTGTAATGGTGTTGTGGAGAGAGGCACTTAGTTTTCTTTAAAAATTAAGACAAAGTAGGGACTATTTCTCTTCTGGAGGTTTCCTACGCCATGACCAGCTATGCCCAGCGGAGGAGCAATGTGTGCTTCGTTTCCGGTGGTCAGAACAATTTTCCCATGATCCTTAGCTTTCCTCTCTGTTCCCATGATGCCTCTTGTCATTATTGCCGAACGTCCTGTCCCATGGGAAACTGCCGAATTGTGTCCTAACAGAATGAGAACAGTTTCTCCACTCGTGTTAGAACGCAATTCAGGACTTTGTTCGGATCGCAATTTCATTCGAATGAATGAAACTCTGATCCTATTCGTGCTGTGGCTGCATCTTGCAGCCGCTTAGTAGATAACTCCCTAATTCCCACGGTATTAGAGAGCAATCTACCAAAAGGCTGAAAGTCTTTCAGCCACATTTACTAATACTAAGTAAAGATTACTTAGTATTAGTAAACTGTGCCCCTACTCACTATACCGCGAGTAGGGGCATGTCTAGTAAACAGTGAGCAGCCAGTAAAAAAATCTATTGCCCCCTGCGTGGCAGGTGGGGGCCCTACATAACAATGAGGGGGGGGGACCTACTGTCCTCCCCCCAGGCCCCCACCCCTGCGCGGCAGGTGGGGGCCCTACATAACAATAAGGGGGGGACCTACTGTCCTCCCCCCAGCCCACACCCCTGGACGGCGGGTGGGGGCCATAAAGATAATGAGGGAGGAGACCTACTGTCCTTCCCCCTGGCCCCCACCCCTGAGTGGTGGGTGGGGGCCATAAAGATAATGGGGGGGACCTACTGTCCTCCCCCCGGTCCCCCACCCCTGCACGGCGGGTGGGGGCCCTATATAACAATGAGAGGGGGGACCTATTGTCCCCCCTGGTCCCCCACCCCTGAGCAGTGGATGGGTGCCATAAAGATAATGAGGGGGGGACACCTACTGTCCTTCCCCCCTGGCCCCCACCCCTGAGTGGGTGGGGGCCATACAGATAATGAGGGGGGGACCTACTGTCCTCCCCCCCGGCCCCCACCCCTGGGCGGCGGGTGGGGGCCCTAAGACAAATCCCCCCCTCAAAGGTGACTAGGGGTCCCCAGATAATGAGGGGGGGACCTACTGTCCTCCCTCACGGCCCCCACCCCTGTGTGGCGGGTGGGGGCCATAAAGATAATGAGGGGGGGACACCTACTGTCCTTCCCCCCTGGCCCCCACCCCTGAGTGGTGGGTGGGGGCCATACAGATAATGAGGGGGGGACCTACTGTTCTCCCCCCCATCCCCCACCCCTGGGTGGCGGGTGGGGGCCCTAAGACAAATCCCCCCCTCAAAGGTGACTAGGGGTCCCCAAGCCCTTAGTCACCCACACCCCTACCCAAATAAAAACTATCCCCCACCTACCCCCCTCACCCTACAAATAGTGAGGGAGGAATAAAATAACTAACCTGTAAATAAAAATAAAACCATTTGATGTCTTCTTTTTTCTAAAATCTTCATTTTTCAGCCCCAAAAAAGGGCAAATAAAAAACCATCATACCCGTCAAAATTAAAATAAAATAAAAAATCTGAGCGCAAAAAAAACCCACCGAAAAAGAAAAATACATCTTCACCCATGGAGGGCTCCGCACAGACTGAGCTCTGCAGGGCAGGGAAAGGCAATTCGGCTAAGAACATTCTGATTAGTTGGTTTAAGCCAATCAGAGTACTCTTTGTCATTTTACACAGCGTGGGAAAGTTCTTTGGAATTTTCCCACTATGTGTAATTTGACTCATAACACTCTGATTGGTGGGCTTGAAATCCATCCAATCAGAGTGATCTGTGTCATTTTACACAGCGTGGGAAAATTTTTATTTGGGTAAGGGGGTGGGTGACTAGGGGCCCCCATCCGCCGGCTGAGGGGGGGAGGACAGTAGGTCCCCCCTTCAATATGTTTATGGCCCCCACCTGCCGCCCAGATGTGGGGGAAGACAGTAGGTACCCCTCCCCCCTCATTATCTTTATGGCCCACACCCACCGCTCAAGGGTGGGGGCCGGGGGAGGACAGTAGGTCCCCCTCATTGTTATGTAGGGCCCCCACCCGCCGCACAGGGGTGGGGGCCCGGGTGAAGGACAGTAGGTCCTCCCCTCATTATCTTTATGGCCCCCACCCACCGCTCAGGGGTGGGGGCCGGGGGGGAGGATAGTAGGTATCCCCCCCTCATTGTTATGTAGGGCCCCCACCCGCCGCACAGGAGTAGGGGGAGGGCAATAGGTTTTTTTTACATTTTTTTACAGTGAGCAGCCACTGGCTGCTCACTGTTTACTAGACATGCCCCTACTCGCGGTATTGCGAGTAGGGGCAGAATTTACTAATACTAAGTAATCTTTACTTAGTATTTGTAAATGTGGCTGAAAGACCAATTTAGGTCTTTCAGCCCTTTTGGTAGATGGCTCCCTAATACCATGGGAATTAGGGAGTTATCTAGTAAGCGGCTGCAAGATGCAGCCACAGCACGAATAGGATCGGAGTTTCATTCATTCGAATTAAATTGCGATCCGAACAAAGTCCCGAATTGCGTTCTAACACGAATGGAGAAACTGTTCTCATTCTGTTAGGATGCAATTCGGCAGTTTTGCCGGCGTTCTGTCTAAGTGACAGGACGTTCAGCAATACTGACAGGAGGCATCATGGGAACAGGGAGGAAAGCTAAGGATCATGGGAAAATTGCTCTGACCACCAGAAACAAAGTACACTTTGCTCCTCTGCTGGTCATGGCATAGGAAACCTCCAGAAGAGATATCGTCCCTACTTTGTCTTAATGTTTAAAGAAAACTAGAGCAGACAGGAAGAAACGAAGAACAGATCCTGAAATAGGGAGAGAAGAGGAATCGATTGGGGAAAGGTAAGTTTTTCTGTTTCTCAATCACACATTGATCATGCCTTTCCTACCCTTCAGACATTCTCCCCAGCCACTGACCAAGAGGTGGCTGCTCTTCTTTGCTCCTCTCGCCCCACAACTTGCCCGCTCGATCCTGTCCCATCTCACCTTATCAGATCTCTCTCTGCTTGTCTCGTGCCTTCTCTAACACACATCTTCAACTGCTCGCTCTCTTCTGGCATCGTCCCTGCTGACCTTAAACATGCCACTGTAGTACCTATACTAAAAAAACCATCCCTTGACCCGTCCACCCCCTCTAACTACCGTCCCATATCCCTGCTCCCTTTTTCCTCAAAGCTTCTGGAAAGACTCGTCTTTACCCGTGTGTCTCATTTCCTCAATTCCAACTCTCTCCTTGACCCCCTTCAATCTGGCTTCCGCCCTCTCCACTCTACAGAGACTGCCCTTATCAAAGTTACTAACTACCTAATCGCAGCTAAATCCAAAGGCCACTACTCCATACTAATTCTTCTTGACCTCTCGGCGGCCTTTGACACCGTTGATCATGCTCTCCTTCTTCAAACTCTGCAATCGCTTGGTCTCTGTGACTCTGTCCTCTCGTGGTTTTCCTCTTATCTCTCCCAACGCTCATTCAGTGTCTCTTTTTCTAATGATACCTCCTCCCCTCGCCCTGTCTCGGTTGGAGTCCCCCAAGGCTCCGTCCTTGGTCCCCTTCTATTTTCTCTTTACACTGCCTCTCTTGGCAAACTTATTACCTCATTTGGTTTCCACTACCACCTGTACGCTGATGACACCCAGCTATATCTCTCCTCCCCGGACCTCTCCCCTGCTGTCCTGCAACGTGTCACTGCTTGCCTTTCTTCCATCTCTGACTGGATGTCCTCCCGCTTTCTGAAACTCAATCTCTCAAAAACTGAGCTCCTTGTCTTTCCTCCTCCTAATACTGATCCTCCTCTCTCGCTCTCCCTTCAAGTTTGTGGTACCAACATCAGCCCATCCTTGCAAGCGCGCTGTCTTGGCGTCATACTTGACTCTGGTCTCACCTTTGAGCCTCACATCCAGCATGTTGTCAAATCCTGTAGATTCCATCTTAAAAACATAGCCCGCATCCGCCCTTTTCTTGCACCAGATACTACCAAGGAGCTTGACCATGCTCTAATAATTTCACGCATGGATTATTGCAACCCTCTCCTGCTTGGTCTTCCCAAAAGCCGTACTGCACCCCTACAGTCTGTAATGAATGCTGCTGCTAGACTGATTTTCCTCTCTAGTCGGTTCTCTCACACCTCACACCTCTGCCAGTCCTTACATTGGCTTCCTGTGTGCTATAGGAGTCAATTCAAGGCACTAACTCACACCTATAAAGCACTGAACAACTCTAGCCCCTCTTATATCTCCTCACTGATCCACAGGTATGTCCCTTCTCGGTCTCTCCGCTCTGCCCGTGACCACCTCCTGTCCGTTGTCCGCACCCGTACGGCCAACTCGCGCTTGCAGGACTTCTCGCGGGCGGCTCCCTTCCTATGGAATAGCCTGCCTACCGCCATCCGACTCTCCCCTAGTCTTGCATCTTTTAAGAAGTGCCTTAAAACCCATCTCTTTAGGAAAGCTTATGGCCTCCAAGACTAACCCCTACCTCACATACCCGTCTCTTGCCCTCTCCTAAAGGGCAGCCCACCTTATTTGATTGCACATTCCTGTCCTAATGTGTTTTACACCCCACCTCCTATAGAATGTAAGCTCGATTGAGCAGGGTCCTCTTCAACCTATTGTTCCTGTAAGTTTATTTGTAATTGTCCTATTTATAGTTAAATCCCCTGTCATAATATTGTAAAGTGCTACGGAATCTGTTGGCGCTATATAAATGGCAATAATAATAATAATAAAAATAATACCCAATAGTGCACTTTTTTTTTTTTTTAGATTGCAGATGCACTTTTAGCACATATTGTTTCACTTTATAAATTGCTTTTTTTAGTATTTGGTTTTGTCTTAAAGACACAGTGCACTTATATATCTGTGTGTTTATGGTCACTGACTAAACTAGCATACATAATTCTTACCTCACAGTTCTTTCCTTTGTATCCCACAGGACACATGCAGTTGTATGTACCCAGTCCATCCACACAGGTTCCTCCATTAATGCAAGGCTGTGATCCACATTCATTGATCTCATACAGGCAGAAAGAACCTGTGAATCCCTTGGGACACTGACAGAAGAATGCATTAATCCCATCAATGCATGTGGCACCATTAAAACAGGAGCTATAATGAATAAAAGACAAGTAACAAATAGCATGTTAACAACAATATTGTCCGCCTATCATTAAATGTTAAAAAAAAATAAAAAATCGAATTATGTAGAAGTGTGCACACTTTAATGTAACAAAAAATGAAGAAAAAAACCTTTCACCTAGCGCAGCATAGGTGTATACACTGAACAAAATTATAAATGCAACACTTTTGTTTTTGCCCCCATTTTTCATGAGCTGAACTCAGACTTTTTCTAAGGACACAAAAGGCCTATTTCTCTCAAATATTCACAAATCTGTCTAAATCTGTGTTAGTGAGCACTTCTCTTTTGCCGAGATAATTCATCAACCTCAGAGGTGTGGCGTATCAAGATGCTGATTAGACAGCATGATTATTGCAAAGGTGTGCCTTAGGCTGGCGACAATAAAAGGCAATTGCAGTTTTATCACACAGCACAATGCCACAGATGTCACAAGTTTTGAGGGAGCGAGCAATTGGCATGCTGACTGCAGGAATGTCCACCAGAGCTGGTGCCAGTGAATTCAGTGTTCATTTCTCTACCAAGATCGGTCTCCAAAGGCATTACAGAGAATTTGGCAGTACATCCAACTGGACTCACAACCGCAGACCACCTGTAACCATATCAGCCCAGGACCTCCACATTCAGCACCTTCACCTCCAGGATCATCTGAGACCAGCCACCCGGACAGCTTCTGCAACAATCGGTTTTCATAACCAAAGATTTTCTGCACAAACTGTCAGAAACCATCTCCGGAAGGGTTATTAGCATGCTCATCGTCTTCATCGGGGTCTCGACCTGACTGGAGTTCGTTGTCATAACTGACTCGAGTGGGCAAATGCTCACATTCAACGGTGTCTGGCACCTTGGAGAGGTGTTCTCTTCACGGATGAATCCCGGTTTAGGGCAGATGGCAGACAGCGTGTGTGGCGTGGTGTGGATGAGCGGTTTGCTGATGTCAACGTTGTGGATTGAGTGGCCCATGGTGGCGGTGAGGTTATGGTATGGACAGGTGTATGTTATGGACAATGAACACAGGTACATTTTATTGATGGAATTATGAATGCACAAAGATACCGTGATGAGATCATGAGGCCCATTGTTGTGCCATTTATCCACGACCATCACCTCATGTTGCAGCATGATAATGCGGGCCCCATGTTGCAAGGATCTGTACACAATTCCTGGAAGCTGAAAACATCCCAGTTCTTGCATGGCCAGCATTCTCACCGGACATGTCACCCATTGAGCATGTTGGGGATGCTCTGCATCGGCGTATACGACAGCATGTTATAGGTCCTGCCAATATCCAGCAACTTTGAACAGCCAGTGAAGAGGAGTGGACCAACATTCCACAATCAACAACCTGATCATCTCTATGCAAAGGAGATGTGTTGCACTGTGTGAGGCAAATGGTGGTCACACCAGATACTGACTGTTTTTCGGACCACCCGGACCTTCCCAATACAGTAAAACTGCACATTTTAGAGTGCCCTTTTATTGTGGCCAGCCTAAGGCACACCTGTGCAATAATAATGCTGTCTAATCAGCATCTTGATATGACACACCTGTGATGTGGATGGATTATCTCGGCAAAGCAGAAGTGCTCACTAAGACAGATTTAGACAGATTTGTGAACAATATTTTAGAGAAATAGGCCTTTTGTGTACGTAGAAAAAGTCTTATATCTTTGAGTTCAGCTCATGAAAAATGGGGGCAAAAACAAGTGTTGCTAGCTAAGGCTAGCTTAGGAAAAAATAACCACTTTAGGAAAATAAAAATAAATTAAGGACATTGTTGCATTGATAAAGGGACAGGGGTCCTGAAACATTAGGGTTTATGCATGCTCTTCCAATAAATTTAGGTTTAACCAGTGGGCCTTGTAAACTAAGCTGCACATTTTATTTTTTATTTTACTAATGTGTCATTAAATGTAATCTTAATTGTTTCTGAACTGGCATATTTTGCGATAAAATCATTACTAAACCTTTAACATAAAACAATCTCTAATAACAGTCCAATCACAATAACCACTAGAATACACTGTGATGGTTATGGTGCAAGACATGCTCTGGTGCAATATAAGTAGTGAAACTGTTCCCTAACAATTGAATTACTTGCCTGAGGTGCAGAAGCCTCCAGTCAACCAGAAGCTCATTGAATTGATTGACAGCTCATTGGTTGACAGCGATCAGGGCTTAGATCAGGACAGAAACTTTCTTGCTCTAAATGGAGGAAATAACTAGCACCAGGTGAGCTGTCAAATCATTAGCAAACAAAAGTGTGATTACTTACTTTAAGGGGTGCCAAGACACACCTGGCACCATAACCATCATGTTTTCTGTGCAGCTGAGCTCTCCGTTTTCCTATTGCAAACCTGTCTCTAAAATATTCACTTTATTGGAAATGCAGCAGTTTCATTAACATTCTAAATTGTGCTAATTAATATTGGCCATTCGTACCTTTCTGTACATTCATCAATATTATTTTCACAATTGATTCCGTTAAATCCTGGTTGACATGTGCATGTGTAGCTGTTGACATAATCTGTGCAATAGCCTCCATTTTTGCAAGGATTACTCATACATTCATCCACATCTTTTTGGCATTTATCTCCTTGAAACCCTGCTAAGCAGGTACAAGAAAATGAATTGATGTTATCAACACACGAGCCCCCATTTTGACAAGGATCTGTAACAGAAATAAGAAACATCACTGTGTATCTTCTTACACAGCATACATAAGATAGTTACACAAAGATTACATGGTACATGGCAGCAAAAGAGGTATAGAATGGGCAATCAACGCTGAGTATGTTTCCAGCACCATGGTTTTATAAAGACAAAGTCAGCAGTAGCTGAAAAAAGATATCAGAAAGCGATACATAGGATTATTTCTAGGCTCCAAAGTATTTTTATTGTCTCCCTCAGTGTCAGTGATGCGACCAGGCCATCAATCTAGGGGGCCCGACTTCCCTGCAGTCCCCTACGACTGCGGTGCTCGCCGGCTAAGTAACACGTCCCCGGCCTGCGCGTTGTAACCGCCGGGGCCGCATTGAAGGGGCCCATCAGGTGGTCCTAAAAGTATGGAAATTGATTTCCAGGGGGCCCGGTCAGTGATGCGCTCTGATGATGTCAGAGGCTGGGAGCAAGTGACTGCCCTGGTCACTTCCTACCAGCAACCACCTGGAGCCGCCAGGCTGAGCCACCACTGGACCCCAGGGAAGTCATCCTCCTGCATCAAAAAGGTAGGAAACAGGAGGGTAACTAAAACAGTTTGTTTGTTTGTATGTATGTGTGTCTGTAATAATTTTTCTGTATGTGTGTTTGTCAGAGTCTGTATGTATGTGTGTATGTGTCTGTGTGTGTGTTTTTTGTATGTGTATGTCTATATGTATGTGTGTGTCTTTGTGTGCATCTGTTTGTATGCATGTGTGTGTGTGGGCGGATCGTATGGGAGGGGAAGGACAGAGGTGAGGGGGTGGCGGGGGGAAAGTATGGGAGTGGGAAAACGGACGTATGGGGGGGCAGGGCAAATTTTGCACTGGGGCCCCGTGGTTTCTAGTTATGCCTCTGTTTAGTGTATTTTCCTTCTTCCTCGCAGTCATTTTTCTCTTGCAATTTTCTCCCATAAGTATCCTAACAACCTTTTACTAACTACCTTAAACTCTAGACTTTTATACCATTCTATGTCTATAATTATCAAAAAAACTAATTGCACAGTGGGAGTGAAACTGCAATGAGGGACCACATGCAAATTCCAGACTGACCCGCACAGATGTGAGTTCTATTTCAAGGAAACAATTGCTATCATAGCTGCCTGCTGCATGAATTCAGTCCAAATCAATTTGATTATACTCTAGGAATATATTATTACTATTATTATATTTATATAATATTATATTTATATTACTTGCAAAAGAATAGTTAGTACTAAGGTTTCTTTAATTTTAGGTTGACTGCTGGAAAGGTGTGTGTGTGTGTTCCTGTTTAAAACTTTGCCATCAGCTTTTTGTTTTGTTTTTTTCCTCTGTTTTCCCCATCATGTTTTCATGCTAGTAGTATTTTTAATTTGTGCTTCCAGTTATTTTTCTTTTTTTTCTTGCCTAAATAAAAATATAATACATATATTTTTTTCTGTGCCTAATTTATGTGGTTGCGTTTGCAATAAATTAGCACTTTTCATGGAGAAACTAAATGATCACTTTGCGTGCAAACTTAATTAAACCGATGTCAGTTTGAGTGCAAATAGATCAAATAAATAAACTATCAATTACTTTCTTCTTTAATCCCTTAAGGACGGAGGCAATTGTACAAATTCTGATCAAAACAAAATCAAAAGAAAACATGGAATTTGAGTATATGTCTGTAGAAACATAATTCACCTCTTTCATATGAAGTGCACCTAAACTTATATATAATTTTGTTCTCATCAAATATCAAATATGAAACATAATTTAATATGAATAAATTGAGAAAAAATTAGAAATTAAGATATGTTATTTCTTTAGTTTTGCATGGAATTTTAACTGTGAGTGTCACAATACGGTTTGCTTTTACTGCAATATAATACACATATTTGTATTCTGTGATGTCTCACAAGTGTAATAGTACCCCTCTTGTACAGGTTTAATGGTCTTTTGGAAAGTTACAGAGTCAAATATATAGCATGGTACATTTTTCAGTTTATACACATTGAAATTTGCCAGAATGGTTATGTTGCCTTTGAGACCGTATGGTAGCTCAGGAATGAAAATTACCCCTATGATGTCATACCATTTGCAAAAGTAGACAACTCAAAGTATTACAAATGGGATATGTCTAGTCTTTTCTAGTAGCCACTTAGTCACAAACACTGGCCAAAGTTGGCATTCATATTTGTTTATGTTTGTGTACTGCCACATTATTAACCCTTGCACCGCAGAAGGTTTTGAACTATATGCCTTTGCGTTCAGATTTGGTAAAAATCGGGGAGGAGTTGAAGCTTACAGGCTCTGATTTGCTTCATTCAGTCTGGATTTCAGCCATCCAGTGGCATTGAGTTCGGCTGAAATCCATTAACAAGGTCCAGATTTTGCAGAACGTATGCAGCCAGATGGTCTTGCCCAATTTGGTTTGGGGCCATTCGGACTTTAGTGAATAATCCTGCTAACCCTGTTTAGTACTTTCCTGGTAAATTCTGCTCTCCAATGTACATGGGTTTGAGACCATTGTGCTAGTCTAAGAAACAACTTGCAACATTAATCCCTTGAGAAATCTATCAAGAAAAGAAGTGTGTAAAAAAAAAACATATGCACCACCTACCTGAAGAACAAATATCAAATTAATTTTTAGAGGTATTGTGGCATTTGTTCTACTTATGTGCAAACACTTGTACCTGGACTACTGGTTATTTGTTAGAAATGTGTTTTGAAGTTTATGAATTTCCACTTTAGTAAATACATCAATTTACTAAATATTCAACTTAGTAAATGCCCCTGTTGAATTTAAGATTTTGATGGTTTAATACTTCTTTGGCATCACTGTGAGCACCAGAACAGCAAAAGTGCTGTTGGAACTCAATGGAAAGGTAGAATTGTTATATTGGTTGGGTATAAAACACCTCAATAATATCTGATGTGACAGTCATTTTAATATAGGTTGGGCATAAAACACTTTATAGTTCTCCAAACTAGTTATCCTTTATGCTAGTCTTCAGATATGCTGGGATACACTGGAGTTATTAAAAAATCATTAGGGTTTAGAATAAGATAATTTACCCATGTTGATGAAATAAAGATGATGTTGGAGCTAGAAAATTACTTTTTTAGATATACATATTCAAAATAGGAAATAGTTGCTTAATACATGCATTATCTTATACTTACTAGACAGGCAGTCATCAATGTTGTTTTCACAGTTTACACCATCAAAACCTTCGTAACAATCACAGACATATCCACCTTCAATATTATGACAGCGACCATAATTTTTGCAGGGATTGGTATTACATTCATCAATGTCATAAGTACACGTCAAACCTGAAAAATTAAAAAAATATATATTAACCCCTTAAGGACACATGACATGTGTGACACGTCATGATTCCCTTTTATTCAAGAAGTTTGGTCCTTAAGGGGTAATCTCATATTTTGCGTCAAATGTGTAAAGCAGATTCCCACTATTTTAAAAGTATTTGTTTTCAGGGGTATTGGGGAAATTTCCCTGGCAGTAATTATTTAAAGAATCTAGATACCAAGGATTTTATTTTAGATTAGAACAAAACCGTTGGCTGAAAATAATAACAATAAAGTTAAAGGACCACTATAGTGCCAGGAAAACATACTCGTTTTCCTGGCACTATAGTGCCCTGAGGGTGCCCCCACCCTCAGGGACCCCCTCCCGCCCGGCTCTGGGGAAAGGAAAGGGTTAAAACTTACGTTTTTCCAGCGCCGGGCGGGGAGCTCTGCTCCTCCGATCCTCCTCCTCTCCTTCCATTCGGCTGAATGCGCACACGCGGCAAGAGCTGCGCGCGCATTCAGCCAGTCTCATAGGAAAGCATTTACAATATGCTTTCCTATGGACGCTTGCGTGCTCTCACTGTGATTTTCACAGTGAGAATCACGCAAGCGCCTCTAGCGGCTGTCAGTGAGACAGCCACTAGAGGATTTGAAGGCTGGATTAACCTTTAAAGGACCACTATAGTGCCAGGAAAACATAGTCATTTTCCTGGCACTATAGTGCCCTGAGGGTGCCCCCACCCTCAGGGACCCCCTCCTGCCCGGCTCTGGAAAGGGGTTTAAACGTACCTTTTTCCAGCGCTGGGCGGAGAGCTCTCTTCCTTCTCTCCTCCTCCGTTCCGCCCCGTCGGCTGAATGCGCACGCGCGGCAAGAGCTGAGTGCGCATTCAGCCGGTCACATGAAAATCACAGTGAGAAGCACGCAAGCGCCTCTAGCGGCTGTCAATGAGACAGCCACTAGAGGATTAGGGGGAAGGCTTAACCCATTGATAAACATAGCAGTTTCTCTGAAACTGCTATGTTTATTAAAAAATGGGTTAACCCTAGCTGGACCTGGCACCCAGACCACTTCATTAAGCTGAAGTGGTCTGGGTGCCTAGAGTGGCCCTTTAATAAAAGGGACACTACATATATAACAAAATATATTTTTAATTAAAGTTTTCTTCTTTGCCTATGCTTTAGACAAAGCAAAATCAATACATAATTGTTTAAGGGTATGTCAGAAAAAAATTAATATTTGTCAAGGGGAGTGGAAATTGTTAGGTGGAGGAGAGGGAGTTCATATGTGATATGTATAATGGATCAGACATTCACAGAAAGGTAAACATAAAAGTTCAACAACATTTAAATCTATGACTGTGACAGAAATTTGTGATCATGTTCTTTACAACAAAATGTCTATCCTTTCATCTCTCTCTCGCAATGAGTTATCATAAATACCTTGCCAGCCAGTTGCACAGAAGCAGGTGAAGCTCTTGAAATCTTCAGCTTCCTGACATGTACCACCATTCTGACAGGGATCAGGAGAGCAAGGGACCAGGACATTTTGACAATATGTGCCTAAATATACATACAAAAGCAGACATTAAAGCAAGTTATAGAACTTTTAACTATCATGTTCATTTATAGTGTATTGCAAAAGTTCAATTCCTTAGGTATTTCCACATTTAACAGTATTACAATCTGAAATTCAATTTATTTTATTAGGAATTTTACCACTCAATTTAAACTGAACACCTTATATATAGGAGGTGTATATATTATTTTTTTGTGGCACAAAAGATAGCAAGAGAAGAAAAATATAGGTATTAGATGCATACGTTCTCACCCATATTACTATTAAAACCCTAAATAAGGTATTGTGCAACCAATTTTCTTCACAAGTCTTGTAATTATTTAAATGTAGTATGTGAACAATTAAAGTGTCATAAGAGAGTTTAGAAATATATACACCTATTTATGATAGATTATAGAGTCTGTTAGAATACCTAAAGAAACAGCATCATGAAGACCACAGTTATAAAAGAAAGCCTGGGATTGAAGCAAAGCTTTGGAGAAGTCCCAGTCAAAGTTGCTTTATACAAAATATTCCTCTAGACTAGTATCATTAAATTCTTATTATTAAACATGAATATATTCCAAAGAATTGTGATGGCAAAAAATATGTATCATAAAACTTTTTTTAGTCAAGTAAACAAACAGAAATACTGATGTGATCGCTATGAGCCAATGAGTTAAGCCTTACAGTGAAGGGCTTAGCTCAAACAGAGACCTTCTGTAGCTCTGGCTAAGGCAGAGGAGGTAGGACAATGTAAGAAGTAAAACCATTCTAAAATGGTTTGAGTACTTACAATGGTGGGCACCAGGGACTCTGGGTTCACTACCACTATAGCAATATGTAGTGGTATTGTTGCTTGGATTATTCCTTTAACTGGATGTCGCTTATATTTCTAAAACTATACCCAAGTGCCCATATAAATTATGTTTTGTTGGCATATGTAAACTTATAATTACATTCATGTATGCACAGTGGATAGATCTATATAAAACTATCTGCACATGATGTCTTTAGTGTTGTTTTGCTTCCATAGGTCTTATAGGTCACTAGTGAAAAATAACTATTTTGAGACCCGAGTGGGGATTTACTGAAGGGCTAGCTTTTGTTTTCTAAGCTTTTTTAGTTCACCTATTCTTTGTTTTTGCTACCGTAGGTCTAGCCAAGTTTATTCATCCTTCTCCTAAATACAACAAAATATAGTGAACTGGTTAAATGGCAAAATGAAGGCAACAATAGTTGATTTGGAGAAATTCTCTAACTCAATTGTAGTCACAGCTTGGCTACTGTATCCTCAAATTTGCAATTTGGATTTTCAGCTATAACTGGATGGTAAGTGTATAACTATGTATTTCACAACTTGACATATATGTATGTAATGTGCATAATTCTTTTTTTTTCCTTTTCAATACTCTTTACTGGAAAAAATGTTCCGTATTACACATATAGACATTTATTCTCGCATAACATTTTGTTGTCTTTCTAATAGTTGTTTTATAGCCATTGGTATTTTAGAAAAACATACAAATATTCATATCACATAAAACAACAATAAACAGAAAAAGGAAAAAAAAATGATTATACTCATAGCTAAGAGGTAGGAGATGGCAGAAACAAATTGCTCTGCCTCTAGCCACCTCTCAGCCATTACATAAAGGTTTTTCTCTGGGGGAGTGCTATTTTGTAAAAGGAAAAACACCCATGGTTCGATAATTTTTCATATATTTAGTTGTCATTAAATCAATATTACATTAATCTGGGTCATTTTATTTAACCATTCTTTCCAAATTAAGAATTATTTGGTGAATTTAAGAGATTTATTCATATATCTTTCTCCATTTGTATATGAGATATTAACAGATTTTTTGCTTTATGCCAATTTGGTATATTAGTAGATTTCTAGTTCTGTTCTATAATCAATTTGGCTGCTAAAATAGTATGAGTTATTAGCATTTTATGAGCTTGAGGCATTTTTGGCCAATACCTATGGAGAAGAGTTTCTTTTAGGGACCAATTTATTTTGGTTTTGATTAAATTAAGTAGCCATTTATTTGAGTCAGACCATATCTCCCTAATTTGCTCCCACACCCTCCAAATGTGCAAATATGCCCCCTTAATTTGTTGCATCTCCAGCATATATCTGTAGAAGTTGGGGAAATCATTGCACTCCTAGTTGGGACCCAATACCACCTGTTGGCAATTTAATATTGTGTCTCTAAAAGATTTAGGCAATGCACTTTTAATGAAATGTTACCTAATATTTTGTTCCATTTGTCGTTATCTATAAATACTCTTAGATCTGTCTCCATTTAAATATTGGTGACGTGTTAGTTATTGGATCTATAGCTTGCATCCGGGTTCTTGCTCTAGAAAATACTTAATTCACTTTTGCATAGTTAAATATCACTTGTAAATTAGTAATAAGATTCTAATTTCTACATATAAGATGTTTATTCAAAATATTCTTAACTTTTAAATAATAAAATACCTGAGAATTAGTTAAACTAAGTTGCTCTTTAATATCTGTAAAATATTTAATTTAATCATTATTACTCAATTGCTTAACACATAGTATGCCCTTTTGTTTCCATGGGTTTAGATCTATTGTCAGTAATTCTATAATCTTAATTTTTGTTATCAATATTATTTGGTTTGTTACCCCCAATTCTTTTTTTAATTTTGTACTAGTTGTTTTAAAATTGTATTATGAATCGATGTATGTGTGGTAAATTGTTTATTTTTTAGATTCCATATCGTCAAGGATAGATCACTATTTGTCAATTAATTATTCTCAATTTCTTGCCAGCATTCTAAATTGGGAGATGTTTTTTGCAACCAGTGTATATTTGTAATTATACTTGAATGGTAGGCATTTTTAATATTTGGAAGATTTAGACCTTTATTTTTTTTTCAAGGCAGCAATTTTCTGTTTTAACCTAGGTGGTTTGCCTTTCCAAATAAAGTTTGTAAAACTTGATTGTAGCATTGTAAGCCATAGATTAGTTACCTGTAGGGGCAACATTTGAAAAAGATATGACCATCTTGGAAGCGCTGGCGTACATACCATGGTCGCAGGAGTAGCAGCTGCGACCGGGTCCGGCCCACCAGGCGGTGCCCGGCCGCCCTGCGACCGGGTATGTACGCCAGTTTGCCAGCCTCTTCTCCTGGGTAGCCCAGGAGCTGGCCACCTCAGTGCCCCCCCGAGGCTGGCAGTGATGTCACCCGGTGGGCGCTCGAGGGAGCATTCTCCCATGAGCTCTCTCTGCCCAGCTCCCTCGCGCGCACCGCACTGATGCCAGAGCTGGAATATGACATCATTCTGGCTCCGGCATCAGTAAGAAGCGCGCAAGGGAGCTGAACAGGAATATCGGTGCTCCCTCGCCACCTGCAAGGACAGGCCACTGGGCAGCCCCACTGGACCCCAGGGAATCTCCTCAGCACTCCCAAAGGTAGGGAGGCTGGTGAATTAAAAAAAAAAAAAAAAGACTGTGTGTGTTAATTTGTGTGTGTCAGTGTGTGTGTTACTGTGTGTGTGTGTCTGTTACTGAGTGTGTGTTTGTCGGTGAGAGTGTATGTTTTGTAAGTGACTGTGTATGTCTGTCTGTCAGTGAGTGTGTATGTCTGTCACTGAGTGTGTGTCTGTCAGTGAGTGTGTATGTATGTCTGTCACTGAGTGTGTGTCTGTCAGTAAATGTTTGTGTCTGTTAGCTAGTGTGTATGCGTCTATACGTGAGTGTGTGTGGTTAAAACCCCTCCAGCACTTACCTTTCACCAGCGCCGGGCTCCCTTGGCGCTGGGGATCTCTATGCCTCTGAGCTCCGAAAGCGCATGCGCGGCAAGAGCCCATAGGAAAGCATTACTCAATACTTTCCAATGGACATCCAGTGTCTTCTCACTGTGATTTTCACAGTGAGAATCGCGGAATCGCCTCTAGCGGCTGTCAGTGAGACAGCTACTAGAGGCTGGATTAACCCTCAGTGAAACATAAGTTTCTCTGAAACTGCTATGTTTTCAGCTGCAGGGTTAAAACTAGAGGGACCTGGCACCCAGACCACTTCATTGAGCTGAAGTGATCTGAGCGCCTTTAGTGGTCCTTTAAGTGTATGTATCCGCATGCAGTGGTGTACATACCATGGTCGCAGGGGTCGCAGGGTTGCCCGCCGCCGTGTGTTGCGGCCCCAGCCCGCGCAGAGTAAGCCATTATGCTTTTTACATCTTTAGTTATTTTCACTCCTAAGTAAGGGAAGTTTTGTTTCACCCAAGAAAATCTATATTGTTTTTTGATTTCTTTTAAGACTTCTTGTTTTATATGTATAGATAAGATATTAGATTTTTCTTAATTTATTTTATAATTAGATATTATACTATATTTTTGGATTTGTTGAATAAGTTCTCTAAGTGAGTCCTTTGGATTTAAAAGAGTCAATAGGACATTGTCCGCGTATAAATTTATTTTTAGTTGTGTCCTACTGGGAATCCTCCTATTTTTTGGTTATTTCCTCATTTTCATTGCAAGAGGTTCTATTGATATTATATATAGCAATGGAGAAAGTGGACATCCTTGCCTTGTTCCATTTTTTAACGGGAACCAATCAGTAGTTATATTGTAACCCACTGTTCTTGCTGAAGGGGAACAGTACAGCAACATAATTGCCTTAAGAAGCCACCCTTGTTTACCAAAATGTTGGAAAGATTTACTCATGAACCCCCAGTTGACTATGCCGAAGTCTTTTTTAATCGATAGAGTCAACATGGGGGTCCCAGATTCTTCAACTGAATCCATAGTATCCAAGAGACTTCTGATATTGGAGCCTGAGAACCAATTTGGGATAATCCTAATCTGGTCTGGGTGGATTAAATTAGCTATCACTGATTTTAACCTAGATACAAGTATTGATGAATATAATTCAATATCGGTGTTTAAGAGGTCTATAGTTTTGGATATGGGTATGATTTTTATTTGTTTTTAGTATTGGAATTATGTTAACTTTAGTTAATTCATCTGGTATATCATTTTGTTGAACACAATTATTAAATGTAGCTGCTATCAACTGTGAGTTAAACGTTTTATAAAAAATATTGCTTAGACCATCAGGGCCTGGTGTGTTTTGGAGTTGCAAATATGTTATTGCTTGTTATACTTCCTGCTTACTGATTGGTAAATTTAATTTCAGCTACTGTAAATCTGTTAATTTAGGAAAATTTAGATCTTTAAAATAGTCATCTACATCTATATCTCATGTGTGATTTCCTATACTGTACAACTTACTATACTAGTCATTAAAAGCTTTGCCTATATCATCCGGAGTTAACAAAGTTTTATCTCTTATAATTATTTTTGTTATTTTATTTCTCATATTGTTCTTTTTTTACTTATCTGAGAGTAGTTTATCTGCTCTTTTTTCTTAATATATAGTTAATTTTTTTCATGAATTTCTAGTATCTCTTCATAGGTGTGAGCAGTAGGGTTCTGTTTATTGTCATTAGAGAGATTATGACATTTTATATATAAGTCTTGTACATTTTGTTTATATTTTCTCCTAAATTGGTGATTTAATTTTATAAAATAGCCTCTAATGACGGCCTTGAAGGCGCACCAGTTATTCATTTGATTTGGATCGTTTTCAGCAAAATATAATGAAATCATCTTAGAGATATATTCCTTATTCTTTTTAGAATTAAGTAAAATTTCATGCAATCTCCAAGGTGGTTTACTAATGAATTCTATTTTATCTTTTATTTCAATAACCAGAATATTAAGGTACTTTTGTTAATGTATTGCCACAGATCCTGTCTATGTGAGCATAAGATAAGTGGACTTTAGAGAGATGGGTATAGTCTCTCTCTTTTGGATGGAACATTATCCATACATCATATAGATCATATTTATTAAGGATATTTGTTAACATCATTGCTTTTTTTTTTTTTCTTGTCTGTTGAGGTATTATGTAAACATTTTTTTCCATATCTACATCTAAAACGCAGTTGAAATCACCAGCTATTATAACCTGTCCTTTTTAAAATGTTCTACCTTATCTATTATTTTTTTTTTTAAGAGAAACACTGGAGACCGATTTGGTAATTATATATTAACCAATATCTCTTCATCTATCTTACATACTATTATCATATAGTGACCCATTTGGTCCAAAAGGCATGTATAAGCACTGGGAAATCTTTGCCTTTCAATGTGATTTTGTCCTCTTGTCTCCAGTGAGTCTCTTGCAAAAAAAGCAATATCCACTCTTTGTTTTTTCAAGTATCAATATACAGTTGACCTTTTATATAAAGGATTTAAACCTTGGGCGTTAACCGATATTATCTTAACCATTTGATATTGTACTTATTCCCCTACATCTAGAACAACCTGTTATAAAATATACAGTATGATATTAAGGAAAAGAAAATACAGAAAATTTCAACTTGCTTGCAAACAATTTTAGAAAACCTTCTAATCGTGGAAGGTTGGAAAATAATCGGTACTAAGATCAGAAGAAGGAGAATTGTTTTTTCCATTCTCCTGGTCCATTTAGATTTCTACACCTCATTAGTGATGTCCCGAACTGTTCGCCGAACGGTTCGTGAACGGTTCGCCATGGACTCATCATTGAGTAAACTTTGACCCTGTACCTCACAGTCAGCAGACACATTCCAGCCAATCAGCAGCAGACCCTCCCTCCCAGACTCTCCCACCTCCTGGACAGCTCACTAAGAATGCAGCTTCACAATGGATGCTGTCCAGGAGGTGGGAGGATCTGGGAGGGAGGGTCTCCTGGTGACAGGGTCAAAGTTTACTCAATGATGAGTCCGTGGCAAACCGTTCGCAAACCGTTCGGCGAACAGTTCGGGACATCACTACACCTCATATACAATTGTATTGTAGAGTAAGATATGGAGCTGTTAAGTACAGGACCCCAAAAACAAAAGCCAGACAGACAAAAAAAGAAGAGAAGAAGAGTAAAAGCAAAAGAACAAAAAAAAAACAATTTTATATTAATCATGGAGATCTAGTTAAATATAGCATTTATCTTATATTTATCAAGTATTTAATCTATGATTATCATGGAAAAAAACCTTTGTTAAGAATTGATTATCATGAACCCCATCTTTTTGTAAAAAAATATATTGTGAAAAATATTATTAAGTAGTAATATAATTTAGTGAGTTACTCGGTCTTCTGAATAATATATCTTATGTATATTATCAGATGTGTAATTGTTTTGTTGCAGTGCCTTTATTAACCCTGTAACTTGTATAGTCTTAAGGCTAAATATGTGCCTTGATAGATGTTTATTTTATATTCAATCTCTCTCTCTCTCTCTCTCTCTCTCTCTCTCTCTCTCTATATATATATATATATATATATATATATATATATATATATATATTTAATTGTCTGTATCTGTTGTTGGAGTTTTTCTAAATTCACTTTTATTTCAGTTTTCATTTGTAGTAATTGTTTGTCAAAACATTGTTGTAGAAAATTTTGTGTAATGCTTTGTTCTCCATCTTCAATTGATGGAATGAATTAATTTTGGTTATTTTCACTTATTGGATTTGTTTCCTCCATGAAAATATTTTTTGTAGCTCTAAATACTCAGACGGTGCTTCATGGGTAATTCTGCATGAAGATGCTAAACGCTCCCCATCAAGATGCATTGATTCCCCATTGACGAGATGTTAATAGACACAATGTGGCATTGTCCATCCTATGGAAAAGCATTGAATTGGCTGAGATAATAAAATTTGATGATTTCAGCCAAGGAGGCAGGGACAGCTGTGAGAAGATCTTTGCGTCGCTGGAAAAAAAAAAGGTGAGTAAATCACCCTTTTTACTGGGGTAAGGGGGCCACAGACTGGCTATTTAAACTTATAGTTGTAAGTTTGAAGGCAGTTTTGAACTTTAGTATTTCTTGCTGATTGCAGGCGCACAGTCTTGGCTATTTATTTCCTCCCATGACTAGTAAATTTTATGAAGCAATTACCTGACAGCTTTTATTGGTATATTTTACTTTGTCAAGGATAATTTGACTGTGATTTAAAAGTTGAGAAAACATGCTGTTGGTTTCATGAGGTTACAAATAGTAGCCATTTTTAATTACTGCAAGATTTACCAGATTGTAATACTTCAGTTTTGCAATTCCTACACTATGCCTGGCCAGGTTTATATATTTTATATTCAGGTTTCAGGTTCAGTACTTGGAAATTGATTAAGAAACTCCTTTAGGACTGAGTACATTTTCCTAATGCATAATTGATATGATATGCTATTTGTTTTATCTGCATGGCATTTCATTTTAGATTGTTCATGAGAAACTGCTCCATAGGGTTAAGCAAGAACCTTCACATTCACTGTCACATGCTCCCCTGCAGCCAATCAAGGAGCACCTTAGGCTACTTAAACCATTTTCCTTCATTTCTCTGTGCTCTAACGTGTTTTCCATTCTGGTTATACGTGAGCGCGTTTCTGGTACTGTTTCTTGTGTATTTTGACCTTGGCTTTCCTATTGACATTCCGATCTCTGTATCCCTTGACCTTTAGCTTGGCTCCTGACTATTCTGACTTCTATATTCCTATACCTTTGGCTTGCTTAACGGTTTTGTGTTTTCTGTGTTCTTATCCTCAGCCTGTCTTGTGGTTTTTCCTTTTATACGTTAAATCCGGCCATTCTAAGGCCCGGTAATACGTTTTAGGATTTTCTTTATTTTTTACTTAAGTTCTGCGTGTTGGGCATATTAGTATATGCGGACACTCAGCCCAATGACGCAGTTCCAGAAGCTTCAGTTCCAGAAGCTCAGAAGGCCCTAAGATGGTGGCAGTGAGCACAAAGTACATCACATGTGTTGAAGCCTGGGCAGCATCGGAAGAACCGATGGGAACCCAGACCTTGCCCTTTGCCTGTACCAGCCTACACACTCCTGGATATGGAGACATGCAGTGTTCCTCCCTGATGTGAAAATATGTTCTGCCCACGGTGACAGGGACAGGACAGGACTATCTTCAGCTACTGGTTGCATACCTGTTTCCATTCTACTAAAGCTTGCTAGGCGGATAATCTGTTTTATTGTCTGACCATTCATTTTATTTTGCTTTATTCCTGCTTTCTTCATAACACTCATCTCTTTTATCACTTTACCACTATGGAGGCCTACTATGAGAACTATCTTGACTTTCTCTCTCGTTGTTCCCATACCATTTTTTTGATCATCATCAAACATGGTACATATGGCATGTACTGTGTTTTAATGACTCACCCATTTTATGTTCCTTTTATTTTTATCACTTTCAAATGTGCTGATATATCTATACACTCCCTTACCAGACTAAGCTTTTTATTGCACTATTTCTGCTCTGTATATTGCACATCTTCTAAAAGCAGAAGTGGTCATGGTGGTTGTATTAACCCTCAATAATTTTATTTTTAAAGTGGTATACTTGGATAAACTGCACTGAAAGTTGTGCAGTGGTAGCAAAGGGTTGTCATTTGCTAGAAAATACTTTTGCATGCCTAATTTCTTTAATAACAGTAAAACGGTTGCTTCTTAATAATGGGAAGGCTGGAATTAAAAGCAATTCAAAAACATGTTTATTCTTGAATTACCCGTTACCGTTATTGTCCACTAGGAGATTTGTTGATATTTCAATAAACATCTTAATTACAAAAACATTTTCATGGTTAAATGACCTTCAGATATGATGTAATACAGGAACATACTGCATAAGCCATGATTAACAATTGGATGTTAGTTGAATAGTAAGCATTGATTACTTGCCATATTTCTCCAGACATAGATGCTTCCAAGAATATGCAGCAATAAAAGAAACATAACATTAACAAGTTTCCCTTGAATGTGGTTTTACGATATATATTTGTTTGAGAAGCAAAACAATATGCATTAATTAGTTTGACAGTTTGTTATACAGGATACAATACACGCATGAACCAAGCTTATTGATCCAGGTCATTTGGAACTATATAATTGGAAATATAGGATGAGGGCAGCTCAAGATGGACCTCAGGTCAGTAATGGATCCTTAAGTCACCTTGAAAAAACAACTCTTTTTAATAAATGTCTCCCCAACCTGCTTTTACTTTCTACATACTAATGAGGCTTATGATCTTTGACCTTGACTGGACTTTAATTTCCGTTACAAGCTACTCTCATATGTTCAACCTCTCCCTGCCTCCTGAACCCTATTTTCTCTCCTATTATTCCTGAACTCATGCATGTTGCCAAGCAAGACTTGCATAGATTCCTACTTTCATGTTATTTAAGATTGCTTCTGGAAGTTGGAACTTTATTGCTTGTAAGGCCAACCCCAGCATTTATTGTATCCATATTGCATCATCATGCTTTATAGTCTCCTTTAGTCTCTTCAAGTTGAAATTTCACCATCTTGATTTGCCCTGACCTAAGCCTTAAACCTTTTAGTTTTGTGTTTTTGCCTTGATCATGTTTATATGCAAGTAAAAGATAATGCTCATTCTCCATAGCAAGTATTTGTTCCATGTAATATTGTACTATGGATGCTTCCATAACCTTAATTCACCTCCTAACAGGCTCTCTTCCATGTTAGCCTTTTCTCCTAGAAAAACAGGTGTTTCTCCCTTATAATGCAGGTAGTCTGGAGGAACAATTTACTAGAGTCAAAAGAACAACTACAGCTTAAAATAGCTCTTCTAGTGTCTTCTGCTTGTCCCTGTAGACTAGAGGTGCTTCCTGGGTCAGTGCGGCACAGCATGGAAATGTTGAACGCTCCTCATAGAGATGCATTGATTCTATGCATCTCTATGAGGAAATGCTGATTGGCGCAGCGAGATGTTTTGCAACGAATGTATGATAGCCTCCTAATGTTTTCTTATGATAAGCACAGCCATGGGGGTGGAGTGGGTGCATAGCCATCCGTGAAGAGACCCAGGAAGTGTACTGGAAAAAGTGAGTAAAATTATAATTTTTTTGCTGACAGAGGTAACCTAAACGGCGATCTTAAGAATTTATTAGTACTAATGTGGTTAAGAATGTAAGAAAAGCTAAACAGGTGGTAGGAGACTATTATCAAGAGAGTAGATGGTAAGGTAATATGCCACTTTTTATATTGCAATATAATATATAAATGCAAACATCACATATGTATTTTCCAATAATACCAGTTTATGGTCGTATTTTGCCTACCATTCTACATATCTCTACATACATATTTCATATATATATATATATATATATATATATATATATATATATATATATTTGTGCTCGGAAATTAATACGTAATGGATAGTAACTGAAAGGGCAAAGTTGGTTGTAGTGTGCCAAAACCAACGTACGAGTGGGCCTGTAAATAAAAGAGGGCCCACCAAGGAGAATGTAATGATAACAGGGTGTAGGTGGGTGGGGACAATCAACTAAACCGGCAGAGGTGAGTAGGGGCTGGGAGTTTAAGTAGGGGACTTACTCCTCCCACAAATTCAGGCCTAATGGCCTTTCTACTTGTGCTCGGAATTTAATACGTAATGGATATATATATATATATATATACACACGGCATATTCTTCGTAAAAATTTCAGGTATTTACCATATAAAACAACACAAAAGAGAAACAATTCCACCGCCTACATGCATAAGAACCACCATCTTTACTTAAGACCTAAATATTTTCGATTATTATTTTAATCCAGTGTTCCATTTTTCTATATTTATCTATCTTCATTTATCTATATTCATCTCTATAGCTTGTGTAACTAGCTATACCCTTTTCTCTCCTGCATTGTTCTAATGTATGTATTATTATTTCATTAATTGAAAGTGCAGATAGGGTTTTCCATTTCTTAGCGATTGTATTTTTTGCAGCTATTAGAATATGTATTATAATATTGTGGATGTCTTTATTCATATTTGGGAGCCCTATATGGTAGTATTACTTCTGGTCTATCAGCTCTATTCCTGTTATTAATTTTATTACATTTAAGCAATTAAGAGGTCTCTCCAAAAGGGACAATTAATGGGCATGTCCACCACATATGTGTATATGTGTCTCAATTTATGTTTCCACATCTCCAACAGTTAGTTAATATATCTTAATCAGAGGCGGGACCTGACCTTGAGCTGGAGCAGACGCCATTTCATATCTCTCCTAAGAAAACTCACAAAAACTTCAGAAATTTGGGGGCCACGCAGTTCGTCCACACAGCCACCCCATAAACTTACCGCAGAATACCTCACCGCAACACCCTATGCCGTTATTCCACACTGCATAGGCAAAACAGCTAAAACAGAGATCTGGGGCCTACCACCCACCCCTGGGCCGGGCTGAGTTTGACTGCTGGGTGCCTGAGCCTCACGTTCCACAAACCAAACATGACACAGCCATGGGACGGAAGTCTCAGAAGCCGCAGCATGACATACCCACGGGGTCGAGGGACATCTGTGCCCTTCTCCAACGGCAATCACAGCCAGCACAGGAGAGCTGCACAGTATCAATGGCAGTGCAGGAGAGCCGTGCTGCATCAATGGTAGCGCAAGAGAGCCGTGCAGTATCAATGGCGGCGCAGGAGAGCCGGGCTGTATCAGATGCCAGACAGGGACCTACTCTGCCAGAGTCACTCCCACGTTCTGTGCTGACAGGACCAGAAAGTGCACCAACAGACATACAAAGTGGGTCAGCTCCTGTAACAAAGCAAGATTTTCACAACCTCATAGTGGAGATAAAGAAGCTGCTTGCAGCAGATGTGGCGCTCCTTAAGGGAGAAATGCAAACAGTCACTGATCGAGTGAAGAGGATATTGAGGCCCTTAAGCATCACTGACAGACACCGTAAAAACCCTACAAGCACCAAATCATGCTCTGTCACCCCACTATACTACGCTAGACGACAGATCTGGACGCAACCACTTAAGAGTCAGAGGCATGCCTGATGCTGTCACGCCAGATGAGCTCCCACACTATGTAAGATGTGTCATAGCCTCAGTCTTACAACCAAGCCAGGCCAAAAAGTTTTCGTTGGACAGAACATATCGTCTCCTGAAAGTACCTACCTCTGCAGTACGTGACATCATTGTACGCTGCTCTCTAGCCCAAGATAAAATAATTCTACTAACAGCACTGAAGGACAAGACACCACTTACCTTTTTTAAGGCTCCACCTTACAGTGGAAGCAGTCTCTGAATCCTGTTACAAGCCAATTGAGAGCGGCTGGAGTGGAGTACCGTTGGATGTCGCCAAGTTTCCTTGTGGTCACACATAGCGGGATAGTACACAAGATTTCCATGTTTGCTGAAGCTCCAACCCTCCTTAGGGCTCTGGGCCTATCCATTCCATCTACTGAATCTAATGGACAGCCGGGCTCTCACGTTTGGGACCCATCTCAGATTGTCACTTTTCTACCCTCAAGCCATTCGGCCCAGACATCCAAGACTTGAATTGCAATGTTTTAAAAGTGGTTCAAGTTTATTTGGTTTGTTAGCTATTTGAGTTCACTCCTTTTTGTTTTTAAGCTTTCCACACTAAAAGTAACCTCCTACACTTGAGCTCTGATGATATGGGCATAGCCCGTTTTAGTTGGTGTCCTGCTCCACGCCTACTCTTTCCTCCCAGCCACCCCCACAGTTAGAGGTTATCCCGCAGCCAGCCTGCTCTCGTAACTATAGCTCAGGATATATCTGAATGAATCTTCAGATGCATATCATAGCTCCACTCATAACTGCTTGGTTCCAGCTCAGGCTGTCCCCTCACTGCAGTAGAATCTTCTTGCATATAAATATTACTGCTTGGTTCTTATGATTACATACAAATTGCTATCTTGAATGTTATCTAATTTTATACTTTGTATCGATGTATATGATATACTAATGTTTATTGTCTTACCGATCAAGCATTAATAAGAATTTATAATAAAAAGATATTGACAAAAAAAAATATATATATATATATATCTTAGTCATCCTATTTGGTACTAAATACCATCTATTGGTTATTTTAAACTGTAATTCCTGTAAATGTAAACAATGGGTGGCTTTATGACACTCTTTATAAGGCTTTGTAACACTCTTTCAACTCTATATTTAGCTTTAACTCCTGTTCTCATCTCGTCAAGGCCTTTGGCAAATCAGAACCTTGTAGGTCCCTGACAAAGTGAAAACATTTCGAAGCAAGTTTTGTATTTTTATTTTGGCTAAATAATTCCTCCAACTTTAATTTTTTTTTTTTTTTCATCTTTCATTAACGATTTTATAAGTAAGGATTTTACTCTCATATACTTATATATTTCCTTTTCCTGCAAGCATAATTTATTGAAAGGTTTTATATCGTTATTTTGTAAAATAGATTCTGCAGATCTCAGATTGTCTTTTAAATCCTGAGGCAGACCACTCCTTCAGATCTATGTTTTCCATTAGATCCTGCAGGATCTGAATTTAGAGGACCTTTAAAAGACCTGGAGATATCTTATTTTTTTTTAAAAAGAACCTATTCCACAAGTCAAGGAAATTCTTAAGCACCAAGGGTAAGTGATTCGACTCAGGATTTCTTTCCCCAAAATCAAGACGTTAAATCTTTGACTTTTTTGTTCTTTTCAATTTCATACCACCATTCTTTTTTACTGTGAGTAAAAAGTATATGGGCCAATTGGCCTGATTCATACTGTTCTTTTCTAGGATGAGAATTAATTCCTCCGCTCTTAGGATTTTGTTTCAGAGTCCTACATTAAATTCTTGGTCTCTTATTGCACCAAATATTGAAAGAGGTTTGGACCAGTTGTAACCAACTTTCTGGTAACTGAAGTGATATAATTCTATCTAAAACAATAAATCCATTTAGCCTATTGGTATGTCCTTATTGCAGCCCCACCGAGAGATTTCTTTATATTTCCAATCTTTTAGACTTTTATTCACATCAATAATGGTAAATAATTTGCTTGCATAATATTACTAGAATCTGGTGTAATCTTTATCCCTCATTGGTGAACTCGTCCCTGGTACAACAAAAAGGATAAAGCCTTTTAAAATTTTGGATCAGATCGTTATTCAGGTTCAGTGGTAGTGCCACTGATTTTTCCATTTTTAATTTGTAGTTAGAGACTTCACTATATTGATTTATTTCTTGTATAAGTTTAGCAATTTGTAGGCCATGAGAGTGTAATTAGTTTATCATCTGCGTACACATTTAGCTTAGTTGAACCTCTTTTGTAGGAAAACCTAATATCCACTTGTTTTCCCTTACGGCACTTGTGAATAGCTTCATGGTCATAATATTAAGCAGTGGTGACAGGGGACACCCTTGTCTTGTTCCATTAAATTGGGAAACATTCTGATGTGAAACTAGAACTCTTAAATCTCGCTGAAGGCATGGACTACAATGTCATTATAGCCGCTTTTAGTCTGCCTTCTCCCCCTCAAGAATTTCCAGTTTATCCTGTCAAATGCTTTGTGCCCATCGAGAGCAAGAATCAAAAAGGGAGTTTTGTTCTTATTGACTTTTTCTAAAATATCCAGGATTCTTCCTATATTGTTATTTGGTGACATCCCCATGGACAAATCCTACTTGATCCAAGTTTATCAAAGATGAAATAACCATTTTTATTCTAGATGCTATTACTTCTGGGTATAGTTTTATATCTAAATTCAGTAAAAGGGAATAGGTATATCATTGTGAATTCTCAGAGGTACTTTAAGATTCTTTAGTATTGTTATTATTTCTGACTTTAAGAGTTTGAAATATTATTAATGATATTAGTTAGATAATTCAATAATTCTATTTTAAATATAAAGTAAAATAAATTATTAAATATCTCTGGTCCTGGAGATTATTTTCTTTTACGTTTTATTATTGCCTGTCTGACTTATTCTGTTTCTATAGGGGAATTCATTGCCTCTAATTGTGATTTTGATACTTTTTGAAGCCCAAATTTTGATAAATACTTTTGTATTTTTTCTAGAGAAATTATAAATTGTACAAGGTTTCATAAAATTTTCTTCCTATTATTTTTCTTTCTAGGTTTCATAAAATCTTTGAAAATTTGTTTAATTTATTGTAATCATAGATTTTTAGATAAAATCCCTCACCTATGTTATTTCTTAGAATTGTATCCGCTCTGTTCCCTCTGTAGTAGAATTTTGTTCTTAGTGCCTCCAGGTTCTTTATCACCTTGTTTAATAAATGTTCTTTTATTTGAGCTTCAATATTGTAGTTTTTTTCTGATATACTCTTGCCTGGGAACTCTTTATTTGTATTATTTGAGGTTGTTAGCTCCATATATAATGTAGCTATACTAGGGGGCCTCAGTGTTTTCTCTTCTGCTTGTAGTACTATTAACTCCCCTCTTAATGTACTTTTAAAGAGTACACCAATTGTTTGTAGGGTTAGCATCCTCTGATTTATTCTTTTGAAAGAACAATTTAATCTTTTTTTTTATATGCTCAATGTTTTCTTTTTTATTTAAGAGAAAATCCTTCAATTTCCAGTCAGGTCTAAAATGACTATATTCATCTTTAATGTCCCAAACAATTGAGTTATGATCTAACCATACGATTATTTTTTATAAATATCTTCTCTGTTCTATGGACCAAGGATGAGTCTCCCAACAATAAATCTATTTTGGAATATGATGTGTATTTTTGAAAAGTATGAGAAATCTTTTTTATCTGGGTAAAAAACCCTCAAAATGTCCCATATTATTACATTGTTTACTAGATCTTGACATTTTTTTCAGCAGTGTTTATTATTTCCTTTTTATTAATGAGGAAGACAAAGGTTGATTTGTCTCAACCTGGATCTTGAACTTGATTAAAATCTCCAAAAATCACTAGTGTACCTTGTCTTATCCTATAAATTTTTTCAATATTTTCAAAATAAATCTAATCAATTTCTTATTTGTAGCATACAATTTAACGCGGCTATATAGTACATTATTAATTTCAGCAATAACTATAATGTATCAACCCTCCTGGTCCAATTCTTGAAATTTTATATCCACATTCAAAATGCTTGGAAAAAACAAGCATTTTGTTTTCCTTAGGTAATCTGTCACTCTGATCATCTCAGTTTGCTGCCACTCGGGTGATCAGGTTCGGCATGTTGCTGACAGAGTGGATGATTTATTAGGAGTGGCTGGGGAAGACCCTGTTTCATGGTCAATATTGGTACCAATGACAAAGTCAGAGGGAAATAGAGGGTACTAATGAATGAGCTCAGGGAATTAGGAAGTAAACTGTATAAAAGGACCTGCAAGGTTGCATTTTCAAAAAAAAAATTACCTATGCCGCATGCTACAGTAGAAATGCAGCAGGAGATTAGGGAGGTTAATGTGTGACTATAGTCATGGTGTAGGAAGGAGGGTTTGGCTCTTTTGAGCAATGGTCTGATTATCTTCTTGGGTACAATCTTTATAGCAGTGATGGGTTACACCTAAACTGGTTAGGGTCTGCTGTGTTGGGGGACATGGTGGATAGAAGGTTGGATGAGATTTTAAACTACTAGCAGGAGGGAGGGAGACAGCAATCTGCAAAACACAGAATTTACAAAATCTACCAAATGGAGATAGGACAGAAGGGACATGGGCTTTAGCTCAGCACAAGGTTGGTGGAGATGGGGGAAGGAGCAACAGAACTGTGGATGTAATAGGAAAAAATAACAATATAAAGTACAAGAAACTCATGATAATATTAAATATATTATTAAATGTATGCTTACTAATGCAAGGAGTCTCAATATCAAAATGGGGGAACTAGAGGCAATAGCATACACTAAGCAATATGGCATAAACATCATAATGGAAACATGATGGGATGATACACATGACTTAAATGGTTACACAATATTTGAAGAAGGACAGAAAAAACTGGAAAGGTGGTGGGATATGTTTGTATGTCAACCATGGATATATATCTGCTTGGGGCAAAAAAAGGGAAATCAATTATTGGTTGGGATATGTTATAAAATCTCCAATTTTGCTGCACTGTTGTCATACACCTTTGTATATCTTTTCTATTCACTTGTACGTTCTAGTATTTCCATGCTTCTTGAAGCTTTCTGAATTCATCATTGACACTTACATTACATTATGGATTGGAAACATATTGTTACTTTTTTTTTTTTTGTAAATTCTTTATTTTCGGTTTTGTCGTCATTTAGTTTGGATTACAGAATAGAAAGAAGAGAGGGGATTGTTACATTTTCAACACCATTGAACTATATAGTTTCATGGTGGTAGTGGTAGGCTGTTTCTTACTAGCAAAGAATATTGGGATTGAATTGATTTTTATGATAACTTTGCTTGTAGTATTATTGGTGATATTGTTTTAACCCTTTAAGTGCTGCCAGTCTCTTTATATTATTGTATTTGTTTTAGCATTGATAGGGAAGTGCTTTCTTTTCTGCTTCAGTGGCTTAATTTAATTACATACTAATTGTTGAAATAAAGATAGATTAATATTTATTTATTAATTTGATTGATTGTGCTTTTTTTTGTCTATGCTACAACTTGACGATTCTGCTTGTCTAGTATGTATCTTTTCTGCTTGTCTGTGCCAACCTTTTGCTCTAAGAATACGGGATAACCAATTTTCTACAAACACAATGATTCCAGCTCTAAAGGGGGTTCATTTCTTTTGACTATGTCAACTGTATCCTCAATAACAAAGTCACTGATCATGATGGCTAAGATAATTTCCCTTTGGTTCTTTGGAGATGACATTTTTAGCTTTCCATAATCATTATGCATCCTTCACCCCTCTTCCCCAGCCCCCCAAAAAAGCAAAGTGTTTACGGAATAATGAGATTGGGGGCCCCACCTTTCACCCCCAATCTCATTATTCCGTAAACACTTTGCTTTTTTGGGGGGCTGTCCTACAGACTCAAAAGCATTTCGACACTAGTGAGGTCACACAAACCTGAAACCACAGTGATATAAAGCTTTGTTAAAGCATTTATACTGGTTACTACTGGTAAGAATATTTTTATTAGTGCTGAGCAGAGTGATTTGGTGATAAGTTGTGTTTTTTTAATTCTTTTTTTATTTGTGGCAGATATAGAATGGGATATTAATTTCTGTATTTGAAAATGTTGTTATGGGAGGCAGTTATTATTGTAGCTGGCTGTTTATAATGCACTTTAACATGCACTTGCTGGGGTCCCTGAATCCAGAAAAAAACTAAATTGTATAATTTATTTTAACTGTTTTGTTAAATCCTGGGGACGCTCATTTCATTCCCTCCACCATGTAGGTGTATGCATATGCATCAAAAGTCTGTATCTGCACTCTGTTCATCTGATGTGACTTATTTTCATTATTAAGTATAGAAAACCACCGTCAGTTTAGGAGAGAAAAACTTAGTAAACATAATTATTTCATATCAGATACGTTATATTAATCATGGATGTTAATGGCATAAATACTATTATTTATTAAAAAAAACAATTACAATGGAAGAGAGGTACACATGACCGTCCAGTATATTAGGGTATGAATGAAAATTGGTTACTGTATACTGACCTGTGTATGGCAGCATGCACTGACATGTAAAACCATTTATACCATCGTTGCAGATCCCATTATTTAGGCATGGATTTGATGCACATTCATCAGTGTTAATTTGACAATTGTAACCTAGAAATAACAAACTGTATTAGAATGGAAAGAGAGAGATACGGCAGTCTCTAATGAAGATTAGTTTTAAGAAGGCCTGTGCAATTGAAGCGTATGGAATTAAAATGTCTTCACATTTCTTCAGTACCATTGCCAGAGGTTGCACAGCACAAAAAAAAGCATGCTAATCTTCAAATATACCAGTTTTTCACATATTTGGGACTCAGAAAGCATGCTGAGTAGGGTGATATCAAGTTGGGATTCCTTTATTTTTTTTTTATTTTTTTTTAAGAAGCCTCTGTCAGTCCTAGATGATTATATATGAGCAATGCAGAATTAGGTGAATTAATTATTTTTCTTACAAGGCATAGTAAGACACCCCCATGACCAAAAACATTTAGGATCACAAGGTTGCAACTTTTATTTTACTTTTTAATTATAATTATTTTTATTAAACATTATTAAACAAACATAGGCACATATTTGAATGTGGTACAAAATAAAACTTATAGGAACTTAAAGTAGGGTTCTGTAGTCTGACTAAAGGTATACAAACTTCACAGACTTGGAATATATGAATACAGTCATGAGAAAGAGGAATAAAAGTAGGGGGCAAGAAAAAGGAGCGCATGAATGGAAACCTCACAAAGCTTCACAGAACAAATAAATACTGTTTAAGAGTATCAGATCACAAAGTAATCCATCATCTTGTCTCTAGCACCAAGGGCCATTTTTCCTTGGAGCTATTTTTTTTTTTTGTAAATCAATAAAGGACCGAGGGGGCATTGATGGCATTCTCCAGAACACCAGTACCAAGCTTTTAACAAGCTTTTAACTTTAATTATTTTTTTCTTATAACAAACGTGGGTGTGTTTGCATAGTGGAGATGCATGGGCACCAGTGAAGTATGAGGTGCAGCATTAGAGTTTGAACAATGGACAGAGTAACAGGTGCTACAATGGACAGAGTAACAGATGCTAAGTTACATCACCAACACTTGCTATATTTTTGAGATTCAACACTAGGTATTGTACCACTGGGTGAGTACATTATAGCCTTATGGTATCTTATAGCCTGATCTTGAGTCTTGCTTCCATGGAGAAGTAGTTGGTGAAAGAACGGATCATGGTTTGTTTGAACATTTGTGAGAAAATAAATATGAAGATATATATCAAATTGGATGGTGTAACCGAATTGCCATTCAAACAAGCTTAAACTTCCATTGTATATCGTTTGAATTTTATGAGACTCAACTTACAAAACAACTTACTCTTTATGGCCATAGGTTACTTAAGAGAGACACTTATTTTTCCATTCTTTATTTTTGAGAATGAGCAATGTGGAAACACAGAATAAGCATCAGTACATGGCATAGTATTCTCACATTGTGCTAAAATGTATTCAATTAACAAAGGTTATGGAAGGATAGGAAAGGAGGGAGCACAAAGTGTAGAGGTTGGAAGGTTGGTTGGTTGGTTGGTTGGTTGGGGGGGTGAAATCCGCAGCAATGATGTCATTGTCTTAGTGACAATTATACAAGTATACAGACTGTGGAGGCATAATCCATCCATTGGTTCCATATCTTTTTGAATGAAGGTAATATATTGTAAACTAAACCATTCAATTATTTTCTGTGATTTTTGTTTTGACTTCCCTGATTGATGGGACCATGATGTTGAACTATGATGCAGCAAGAGCTCTCCTTGCTGTCATTGTTATTTTGTTGTAGAGTTTTTTTGCTTTTTTTTTTTTAATGGGACAATTTGAACAACCAGGGATCCAAGATAAAAGACATTTAAAATTTAACAGCTAATAGTCTCAACTGCTTTCCAGTAGGTTGGCTACCACTGGCCATGTCCACCACATGTTGCACATTGGCCACATAAGAGCCAACAAGTGTCAGGAGGTGTTTTGCCCATGTGGAACAGATGCACAGGGGTTGCATGCAATCTAAACAGTATTTTACACAGTTGTTCCTGGAAAATCACACAGATGGAAGCCTTAGCTGCTGCTTTCCACATTGCCTTCCATGAATCTCCCTCTAGGACTTCCTACAAATCCTGTTCCCGTAGGGTTATGTATCACAATGGTCCCCATTCAGTAGAGTTGGAGCAGATAGAACCCTTCCTATATATATCTAAATATATATATAGATATATATACCCTTCCTTATATATATCTTGAGCACATATGTCCTCATAGAAAGTTAAAAATGAGACCGCTGCCTTTTTGATTTTGTCTTGTTGGGCAAAGTCTCATATTTGAATATATCTGATATAGTCTTTGGACACAGCAGAGGAATCTCTCCAGAGGTGTAAATATTGTTGGATCCCAGCTTCAAAATTTTAAAATCTCTCGGCCGTATGCTTGGAGGGGAATCTCTTTTTCTAAGGACTGGAGTAAGAGGAGAGGGGGTGGAGGCCTTTTATATACAATGGATTCTGCCAATACAGGATATTGGTCTATCACCCCATCAGTGATCTTATCAGCCCAAATATGTAAACTCACTCCACTCTATATATTACTGTATCTAGAGAAAGGAGCAGAATGGATCATGCTTTCCAGACTAGGTCTAGTGTTATTCAAATATTTTCATAGAATTGATAATATAAGGTTCATCTTGGTTAATTTGTGAAATTTGGCTGTAATTACTAACCTGGTGGGATCCCTGTCTTCTTTGGGGAATAGAGCTATGTTTTCTATGGGGTATTAGGTGATCAATCTTACTGCCCTTAGTTCCTCTATAGTGTAGGCATTTAGAGTCATTACATGCTGGGATTCTGCATTGGATAATGCTTTTTGGAAATCAAAGATTGCTTGTGCCTTGACCTTCTTTTTGTGAACTGCTATTCTAATCAGATGGCTTCACACTACAGCCTTATGAGCCTAATTAATTTATAATATAAAAGTTACTAAAGTGTGTAAACAAAGGCATAAGTAGAGCTATTGATGTTGCCGGTTGAATTAAGAACAGGAGAATGTCATCCGTGAATAGATTAGATTCAACTTTATTGTCATTGTACAGTGTACATACAAAGACAATAAAAATACAAAAATAAAATAAAAAATACAGTTTTAAATTTTATAAAGTTACTTAAAATCACCTATTTCAGCAAACAGATATAGATATATAGACATATGGTGGAACTGTGTCCCCATATTTGTTTGCTGAAATACATGAGTTTAAGTAGCCTTATAAAACTTAAAATTGTATTTTTATGTGTGCGCTGTTCTTAATCTGTATTATAGTAATTTATTTTTTTACATATTTTCATGATCACTTTACATATTCAATAATAATTTGGATATAACATCTTTAATCATATAATATGAACAGAATAATAAAAATAACAAAAACATATCAAATAATCATATCTTTTATTCTATTCTTTTCTTCCCTAACGTTTCCATTTATGTCAAAGTAACCATTATATCTTACATCACTATGCTCTACTAAATTCCTAAAGTGACATAGGTCCCTTCTAATTATAAACAAACAACAAAAGAGAGAAATAAGAAAAGAAGAGAAGAAAAAAATGGTAACTTATTAATATTTTTTTCATCTGTGTTCCTACTTCTAGAAAATCTTTTGGCACAATTTTTTTTAAATTTAATTATCATTTCTTTTTTTTTTTTTTTTTGTATTTCAGACTGTACCTGCCTCTTTATGGGTTTCAAATATATCATCGTATATGGCTAGGTATAATAGTCATCATAAATACTTATTAACTCATCTCTGACCTCTCCATCCCTCCCCCACTTAGAACTATCAGCGATCATTACCCTTAGTAAATTGTATTATACTGATGCATATTAAAATGACCAAAGTAATAGTACCTTATTGTTAAAACAGTAGAGGGAGGATTAAAGAGGATACGATAAAGAAAAAAAAAAGAAAACAACCTGACAACAATCATACTAACATTCACACCTTACCTTACAGCTATGTGACTCAACTTATTTACTTTCAAGAGGAAATATCTACTATATTAATCTATTTATATCTGTCCTTCTAAGGAATCAGTTCACTCTCTTGTTTCTCCAAGTTAATTAGCCAATTTTCCCACTTGCTGTACTCTTTATGTTGGACTTTAATTTTATTCAGCCCTAATTCCATTTGAATCTGATATTTTAATTGTTGAATAAGCTGCTTCTTCAAGAATGGTTGCGTCTTTTTCCAATTTCTGGCGATAATAATTTTTGATGCTATTAAGCAATGTGTTATCAAAATTTGGTTCATTCTGCTTAGGGCAGGCCACCTTATATGTAGCAGCATCATATCTGGTGTCATTTTTATTCCTATTCCATTTAACCTATATAGTAATAAATTAGCCATGGATCATAAGGGGGTTACTCTCTTACAACTCCACCATATGTGGAGGTAGTCTCCTTTCTCTTCTCCACATCTCCAGCACAGATCGTTGTTGTCATTAAACATTCTTGATATTTTTGAGGGGACTAAATACCAGTTATTTATCAATTTAAAGTGAGTTTCAATCAGGGAAAGACTGTGCACATATTTATTTGTTTTAGTTATAGCAGCATACCATTCTTCTAAATCTATGGGGAACTTCAGAACTTTTTCCCAACTTTTTATTGCCGTTGGACGGTTCTCTGTTTTTATTGTATCAAAAATTTTTGTACATATAGCAAAAAGATTTTTTGACTCTTTTTTTAGAGAAGATTATTTTTAACACATTATATATTTCTCCATTATTTACAAAGGTTTTGTGCTTCAAATAATTCCTAACTCTTAGATAAGAGAATGCCTCTCTATTTGGGAGGGAAAATGTCCTTATCCATATATCGAAAGTCTTTAACTCACCATTTAGCATTAGATCTTCAATCTTTCTGATATTTACCTCTCTCCATGCTTTTAATGAGATATTTGTTATATCTATTTCCAGACTTTCTATATTTTGAAAACCCAAGAGCTTATTCTTAATATCTGCTTTCTTCTTTATTCTTTCACATATAGGGATTATTTGATCCAGTACAAATGATAATGAATAATCATAACTTTTGTTGTTCCATATAATATTAAATAGATTTTTTGATTGGCATAGGTCTGTTTCTATCCTCCCCCATGCCTCTTTTTGATGTATCTCCCTTTGTAACATTGCAATATGATAGGTTATTCCGCCTTCATAAAATGTTTCTATGTCTGGAAGACCTAGTCCCCCTCTATCTGTATTAGAGCACATGGTGTTCATCTTAATTCTGGGCTTTTTCCCCCTCCACACGAAATTGGCAAAAGAAGATTGAATCATTTTCAACCAGGGTATGGGGATAATCAATGGTAACATCCTAATTAAATAAATCCACTTAGGGAGCACATAATGTCTCAAGGTATTAACTCTACCCCACCACGATATTTCTATCTGTCGCCATTCCTTTAAATCTTTGTTTGGTTTTTTCAAAAGGTGCATAAAATTAGATTCCATAATTCTTTCTAGCTTTTTATTTATTCTTATCCCTAAATAGACAAATTCTTCTGGTTGAGAAAAATTAAATTTGTTTTGTAATTTAATTATTTTATCCGAAGATATATTCCTATACATTGCAATAGATTTAGAAGGATTCAATTTGTAATTAGATACCTTACTGTATTGTTCTATTTCTGTTATCACAAATGGCAGAGATTTTTCAGGATCCACAACATATAAAAGAGTATCATCTGCATACAGAGAGATCTTTAAATCTCCTTTAGAAATTGGTAGACCCTTAATTAATGTATTTTGTCTAATTTTTGAGGCAAAAATTTCTACCGTGATAACGTACAAGATTGGCGACAGGGGACATCCTTGTCTAGTGCCATTTTCTAAACTAAACCAGTTTGAACATATATTTTGGCCAATAGACCTTGCCACTGGTTTCTTATATAGCGAACCTATCGCATCCAACACCCATCCCTTAATATTAAAGGCCTCTAAAGCTTTAAACATGAATCCTTCGCCTTCTCTGCGTCTAATGACAGGATCAGCAGGGGACTGCATGTCTTGTCTGACAGATTCATTGAATCCAATAACCTATTGATATTATTTCCTGAATTTCTTCCAGGGACAAATCCGACCTGATCTGAATTGATAATTCCGGGCAAGACTATTTTTAATCTATTTGCAATAATTGACGCAAAAAGCTTGACATCCACATTTATCAAAGAGATCGGTCTGTAGCTTTTTACATCTGTTGCTATTTTACCTACTTTCAGGATTGGAAGAATATTAGCTCTTAGCATTTCTTGTAGAAATGCTCCTCTGTTTACAGCCTCATTGAAGGATCTTGTTAATGGTTCAACAATGATATCTTTCATTACCTTGAAGAACCTATTACTAAAGCCGTCAGGTCCAGGTGTTTTATAGTTAGCTAAGTTATTTATTGCATCTATAACTTCTTCTTTGGAGATGACTTTGTTTAATAATTCTAATTGGTCTGGTGATGTTTTTGGTAACTCAAGATCTTTTATATAATTATCTATGGATTCATCTGTAGAACTGTCTGACAAGTTATAAAGGGACTTATAAAATTGATTAAAGATCTCTCCTATCTCATTTGGGGCTCTATATGTGTTGCCCTCATGGACAATTTTATCTATGCGATTGTCTGCTAATTTCTTTTTCAGTCGATTTGATAAAATCTTGTCTGCTTTGTTTTGTCGATAATAATATCTAATTTTTAATTTAATCATCTTCTTTTCTATGCTTTCTAATATTTTTTTCTTAATACTTTGTTTAATATTGGCTATTTCTATTTGTCCTTCTTTGTCTGGTTTTGATTTATACTCTTTGGAGGCTTTAAACAATTGGATATATAACTCTGATAGACCTAGTCCTTCTTTTTTCCTAGCTCTGCTCTTGATGTTTATACAGTGTCCTCTGATGGTAGCTTTATATGAGCACCAGGTGTTTAATTCTGAAGTATCCTCTGGACTATTTTCCTCAAAAAAATGTTGTGACCATTCCTTTAATAAATTCAAGTTTTCGGTACTATATAATATTGAATCGTCTAGTTTCCAAATAGTTCTGGGGTGATAATGTTTCCCATCCTTTGTGTCCATTATAATGATATTGTGGTCTGACCAGATCATTATATTTATCCTTATATTTGATACTTTGTCTATTATTTTAGGATCTCCTAGGAAAAAATCGATTCTTGAGTGTGTATTATGTGGCCAAAAATAAAATGTATAATCTTTTACAAGAGGATTCCGAACCCTCCAGATATCATATAAATTATTTTTATGAATTATATTCTGGAAAGTACTAGCGTTTCTCAAACCGTTTTTGTCCACAGAAATCTTGTTAACGTTAGATTTATCCAGTTCCACATCCAAAACACAATTAAAGTCTCCACCTATTACCACATATCCCATGGATACTTTTTCAACTCTTTCTAGAATATAAGAGAACAATCTCATCGGGTTGTTATTTGGTAAGTATACGTTCACTAATGTATACAATTCCCAGTTGATTTCACAAATCACTATTATAAATCTCCCCTCCGTATCAATATCCTCATGCTTAATTTCTACTTGTAGTGATTTAGAAAAGCCTATAGCCACCCCAGCTTTCTTTTCATCTTTTTTAGAGGAAGTTATTACTAAAGGGAAGTTATTACCAAACCATCTAGTGCTGTCTCCTAAAATCCAATGGGTCTCTTGTATCAGAATTATTTGGATTTTCTCTGTCATTAGATAGTCTCTGAAAGCCAATCTCTTATGTGGTAGATTTAAACCCTGAATATTAATTGTAGCAAATTTGACCATACCCTATCCTAAATCTCTAACACCTGACATTTCCTCAAAACTAATCTATATATCCACAACGCTGTACCTTCTATACTCATTAGCCATTTACACACAGTCATACAATCTTTTTTACCTTGGTCTCCAATCTTAAGAGACCTTCTTCTAGACATAATTGGTTACCTTAATAAGGCAATCACTAAGTTCTACTTAGAACTTATAGGCGGACTTCGCTGGTCTATTGAGGTGGCGGAGAAGGGAAGAGAAGAGGAAGAAAAAAAAAATATACAAAAAAGAAATTCCCCACATATATAACCCAAATATTTGGGTAAATAACTAAATTCCATTTTGATGTATTTACAGAATATAATAATACCCTTACAGTAATAAAGTGTATGTTACTAGATATTGGTGACCATACTTTAGTGTAAACCACTTCATTTCTATTCCTAAACCTTAAATCTAACTTGTGTAATCTTAGTAGTGATGTTTTATTCTGTATTCCTCTCTACTAATGTAAGTTTCTTACTTAACTTTGTTAATATGCCCTACTTCCTTTTATTTATATTTTCTCCACATCAAGGGAAAAAAAAAAAATTATTCATAAATTACAGTGATATATTGTGCATTTTAGTGAATATAGGTTAATATTGTGCAAACCACATATTCTATATTCATAATCCTTATTTGGAATTTGTGAATTATTTGATAGGTATATCTACATAATAAATTTCAATTCCCAATATTTCAATATATTAAATCTAATCTCGTGCTTTCATAGTGTTTAATTCTAGACTCATCTTTACTCAAGTGAATTTCTTACTTAACTTCTTAATGTGCCCTGCATCTTTTATTATCTCAAAAAGAGAAAAAAAAAAAAAAAAAAACTATCTTAATACACATTCAGCCCCTCCTTCCCTTCATAACTGGTGTTAACCTATTACATCATCTTCTTATCTTTTAGCCAAGTTATAGCTGTATCTACTGAGTCTAAAACTTCAAGACGATCATTTGTAAATATTCTTATTGCAGTAGGGAATCCCCATGTATATTTAATCTTCTGGGTTCTCAGAATTTCTGTGACAGGAGCGAATGCTTTTCTTTGCATTCTGAATGAGTAAGATAAATCTGGGAACACAATTATATCCTTATATTCTTCTCCTTGAGGTTTCCTGACTCTACTTGCTTTCAAAACCTCCTCTTTAAATTGGAATGATTGGAAGCAGCAGATTATATCTCTTGCCTTAGTTTCTGGAATATTTTTAACTCTATACAGTCTATGAAACCTTTCTAAGGTATAATTGTATTTCTCTGTCTCTATCCCCCAGGCTTTCCATAGATTTGATAGAAATTCTAGGATCTTATCCTGGGTGATCTTTTCTGAGATATTTCTTAATCGCAAATTATTGCGTCTTGAGCGATCCTCCAAATCACTTATTTTTATTTCCAAATCTTTGATTTTTTTCGCCATTTGAATATGCTGATCTTTCAATGATTTTTCTTCAGCCACAGTTATTTTCTCAGTTAGGAGTTTCATTTGATTTAGAATCACCTCTGAGTTCTGATTTATTTGCTTCATTAGTATATCTGACTGAGAGTTTGGACATCTCTCCAAAAACTCTGCAGTAATATGATTGCTCACAGAATTTTCATTACTGTTTAATGTCTGATCTAATTTTGAAATTGATAAAACAGCTTCCTCTGTCTTTTTTTTATTATCTGGTGAAAAAAAGTTTATTGCTTCTCTTCCTGTTTTGAGATTTTTCTTATCTCTTTTTAGGGTTGGTCTCTCCTGTATTTTAGATGCCATATCTTCCTGAGGCTTCCACAGCTTCCAGAGGCTTCCAATATCTGACTCTAGTATTTATCTATTTAGCTATTTAGCAGAAAGAAAAGGCAAACAGTTTGAAGTAAGGAAGAAAAGATAGAAAACTTGAGGGCTCTATTGAGCTTATAGGAACATAGCATCGATCCACCCCTTGAAAGATATAGCACTAGTTAACTAGTACATTCAACCTTATATCGTTAGAAAAAAAAATATAACTCAATACTATAATAACTCCTTCTTTACACCATGAGTTACATATGGTGAAATGTGCTTATCTGTAGTGGAGATCCTCCCCCTTTCAGGTGCTGTGTGTGTTTGCCGTGCTCCGTCTCCCCAGATGCTCGGTACCAACCAATTTCCAACCAATTTCTAATAACTCAATATCGTCCAAATGAAGCTCTTGGCTCATAACTCGGGCATTACTCGGACATGGGTCCCTCCACGCTTCCTGCCACGCTCATCCTCCTTCGACCGTCGTAGCTCCGCCCTATCGTATGTGCGTCCGTAACTACGTAATCTCCTCTCAATCTAAAGCGCTAATTATCATTTCTTAACTTTCCCTTAATTGTTTTAAGGCTTGCCAATCTTTGCTCTTCAGATTTTCTTGATCTAAAATCTCTAGAGATCATCAAGAACCGACTTTAAAAAATAATCTATAGCTCTGATTCTGTATGATCTAGTATAAAAATATATGGTTTATTTTTAGATTTTTTATGTTTAAATTATCTGTCATGCTTTATAACATTCTCATTCTTATTATTAGCATTTAATGCAAAATTAAATTTTCAACAGCAATGCTACATACATTTTAACATTACCTCTTTAAAAGCAGAGAAAAGGTCACGTTTCTTACAAGGAGTACATTTTAATCCTTTATGAAGGTCTTTTTTGCCATCTGTTCATTTATGAAATAACAGGTTAATTATCCTATCAGGTGGATAATCTTTCTAATTTTCCATGGTAGTTTAATTGATCCCGTACACCGTTTTGTTCTTTGCTCTACCCTCTTTCTAATGGTGAGAAATTCATCCTTCCACACTGTCTTTCTCTGTCTGAAAATGTTTGATCACTAAGCCTATCTATATGTACCTCTTGGGTTATCATTATAATTGGGCAAAGATTTAAAATGTTTTTTGAGACTTTTTTTTCAGACTTCAGACTTTTTTGTGTACTTATTGTATTATCATTTTTATAACTTGATTTATATTTAAATTTATTCCATTCAGTTTGTTGACTTTTAGCATCATGCTCCCTCTAGCTGATATATCCTTAGTCTCATTAAAATTGTTGAGCTTATGAGTTTGGTATCTCCATTTATATTTACTTTCTGAAAATATAAAACAATTTCTAACATGGTTTCTCTAATAAAATTAGGGAAATAATAAATACTTTTTTTTTAAAATCACATTTCAGGGTGCACCTAATTTGTAGAAAATTTAAAATTGAGATAATGTAAGATAGAAAATTCACTCCCCCTCCCCCCGCCCAAGTTTTTTTCATTTAAAGAATGGGTTCTATTCATGTAATCTTGGTTCATGGGCATCTGCAGGTATTTTGGGGGTGTGGGGGGCAAAACTGTAATGACATCCATGCTTAGTCCCTTTTTGACAGTGTCATGAAGGGGAGGAGCATAGTCATTATCACATAAAGCCAGGGTGAATAGCGTTTTCACAACTATGGTGTCAGGAATACCTGTCTGTATTCCTGATACTATAGTGTTCCTTTAAGCAAATTAAAGGAACATTCTGGTTACCATAACAAGGTCATCTAAATGAAAATGCTATGATGCCAGGAAGCCCCTGGGTGCTCTCTTTCCTTTAAGGAGTTAAACTGCTCTCAAATGGTTTAACCCCAAAGGCTTCCTCCAGCTTCAGATTTCCAGGTCACTCAGTGGTATTCGGCTTCTGAAACGGAGTGTCAGGAAGTGCAGACTGACATCAGGCATGGGTGCTACAGATTGGCTAGAGTGGTCAGTTGACGCTCTTAGCCGATCGCTAGTTCCATGTTCATAAAAATGTTTAGCTTTTTTATAAATGGGGAGCTACTGATTGGCTTAGAATGCCAGCTGACTGCTCTAGCCAATCAGCAACACTCCTCCCCGGCGGCACTCTGTGCTTCCTGACACTCAGTAAATAAAAGTGAACACATTAACACTGATATTTTTTTTTACCTGGGGAGAAGAGAAGGTCCAAAGTTTCCATGCCAGGCCCAGGTACCAAAGCCTTATGATGTGGTGTCCAGAATTAAGTGGAGCGTTCACTTCACTTGTCCTTCCTGCTCCAATCTCCTTTTCTTCTCCTTCATTTGACACAGTCTACTTTTTCTTCTGACACTGTCTTCTCTCCTCCTTGGCTCCTTCTGCTCCGTTACCTTTCTGCTACTTTCTGCTTTTTTTGCTCCCCCTTCTGCTCCTTTCTCTTTCTGATCCCTTTCTGCTCCTTGCAGGCCCTTTCTGCTCCTTCTCCTACTTTACCTTTGTGCTCCTTGCTGCCCCTTCGTGCTCATTTCTGTTCCTTCTCCTACTTCACCTTTGTGCGCCTTCTGTCCCTTCCTGCTCCTTGCTGCCATTTTCAGCTCCTTGCTGACCCTTCCTGCTCCTTCTACTTTACCTTTGTGCTGCTTTACCTCCCTGCTCCTTGCAGACCCTCCCCCCATGCCTCACTTCTCTGATCTGTAGGCTCTCTCTGCCCCTCCCTGATCTGTAGGCTCTCTGCCCCTCCCACCATGCCTCACTTCCCTGGTCTGTAGGCTCTCTCTGCCTCCTGATCTGTAGACTCTCTCTGCCCCCTCCCCCCATGCCTCACTTGCCTGATCTGTAGGCTATCTCTGCCCCCTCCCCCCCATGCCTCACTTCCCTGATCTGTAGGCTGTCTGTGGCTGCATGTGCTGCTCCTCTGCGGATTCAGTCAGAGAAAAGCAGGGAAAAGATGCAGCTTCCTATCCCTGTCTCTACCCATACCCAGCACTACCTATTGGCCGGCGCCGGTATTGCACTTTATTTTCAATCTCACATGAAAATTAGCAGAACCAGCTGAAAAATCCAGGGGGGGGGAGGGCAATTTTCTGAGGTATTCCAATAGTCAAAAAGGAGTAGAGAGGAGGCCATTACATTATCAAGATAGCTGGATTTTGCCATATACATATTTTCTATGCATTAAATAAGCTAAATAGCTATATGTTATTATGTATAAAATCCATCATTGCAGTTGTTACACCAACCTCCCACAAGTAACAGTACGGCAGTCTGTGCTTATAAACGCTGGAGGAGGACCGAGAGTGCAGGAAAAACTCATGTGTGGTTTACTGATTGCTGAAGTTGCTCCTTAATTGTAAGGAATACAAAGGTGTAGCATTATTTTAACCTGAAGTTGGAATTAATAGATTTGCTCATATTCTGCGGTCTTGTGCCCATTACTAAAGTGTGGGAAGCTATTTGGATGTCACCTTATTATATTTTATATTATATTTATAAACTGGTGGTGTTAGAAGAACCACAGCTGCTCTTTGTCTGTGAGAGGGTTGTGTATTGATGTATACACCGGTCCATTTAGTTTGTGGATTACCACTATATAGGTTTTTTTGTTGTTGTTATTTTTATATATATTGTGCAGATCATAATAAAATCCATGAGCAAAATTCTTTTAGCTATTAGAGCTTCTAGTTGGCACTAATTGAACAAAGGCCAAAGTTGTGAAAAAAAAATTAAGTAATTGAAACATTTAATAGAGGAGTGCAAATGCTAACAGTTTTTCTTTTAAGAGTTACCCCAAGCACCATGACTACTTTAGTAATTTTTCACTTTTAAATCTTGCATATAAGAATATTAACTGTGCTGCCAGAGGCATAATTCTACCACAAAGCTGTGTAACTGAGGTGTCATCAGCCAGCCCGCTAATGTCAATTCTGTGCAATTATTTTTCATGCAGAATTGTATTCATTGGCTGAGAGCAGTCAGCTGAGGCTCATAACCAGTGAATGGTGACTGCATCTACTTCCATATTCTGCAGAAATTGGAAGTTCATCATCCGGCAGGAGAGGAAACCAGGAGCATGTAAGGGGGGAAATTGTTAGTGGTTGTAGTAACCCTTTAAGCAGTTCATAATATAATTTCCACAGAATTTACACATTGAAACTAAAAACAGCTTTATCATCATACCTTTAAAGCCTTTCTTGCAGAGAACATCGGTATCCGTTAACCAAATTGTTGCAGGTATTAACTGTGCTGCCAGAGGCATAATTCTACCACAAAGCTGTGTAACTGAGGTGTCATCAGCCAGCCCGCTAATGTCAATTCTGTGCAATTATTTTTCATGCAGAATTGTATTCATTGGCTGAGAGCAGTCAGCTGAGGCTCATAACCAGTGAATGGTGACTGCATCTACTTCCATATTCTGCAGAAATTGGAAGTTCATCATCCGGCAGGAGAGGAAACCAGGAGCATGTAAGGGGGGAAATTGTTAGTGGTTGTAGTAACCCTTTAAGCAGTTCATAATATAATTTCCACAGAATTTACACATTGAAACTAAAAACAGCTTTATCATCATACCTTTAAAGCCTTTCTTGCAGGAACATCGGTATCCGTTAACCAAATTGTTGCAGGTTCCTCCATTTTGGCAAGGATTTGACAGACACTCATTTTTATCAACTTCACAATGCTGTCCAGTCCATCCAGACTCACACAGACATTTATAACTGTTAAAAACATGTTAACATTATCAAATGTATTTTGAACATCTTCAAATTATATTTCCAGTCTTATGTATCTTTCTTAACATGTGAAAAATCCATAAAATTGGTGCGCTAATTAATTGGCATAAGTAAAAACTAAAAGTTTCCCTAACTTTTTTCTAACCTTACCTTGTCTTTGAATATATCTCTATATATACTATACAAACCCATAATAATACACAAGAATTTGGCATTTGCCACGGCCGGACTGGCCCACAGGGATACCGGGAAATTTCACGGTGGGCCGCGACACCTGAGGCCAGGGCGGGCAGACAGCTGCTGTGCTGGCGGCCGGAAGGAGATCTGTGCTGTCTCTGCTCTCGCATCCTTAGTGAGACTGGTGCCGTAATATGACATCATATTCCGTCCCCGATCTCATTAAGCTGAGCGCTGGGGAGCAGAGCAGAGACAGCGCAGCCAGCCACCTTCCATGCACGACCACCCAGCATGCTGCCCGCCTGCACAATCCCCTTGCCGGTCACTGGACCCCACAGGTAGCAATAATGTGTCAGTCTGTTAGTGTATGGATCTGTCATGGTGTGTGTGTCTGTGTTAGTGTATAGAAATTGTGCAAAAAAAAGGTGTCAAGTGCGCTTAAACCTTACCAATGTTTATGTAAAACAGTATGGTTAAATATATGTAACAGAATTATACGATGTTACTTTTTATTGTCTTTTTCTCTCTATATCTGGATATTGTCTGATACACACATTGTATGTGAGTAAACTATTACATATAATATCACTGAAGCGCTCCACTATGATATATGTCCTTGGAGAGGGGATACCCGATCTAAGGCAAATATTATTCTTTTTTATTCTATTATCACAAGGGGTATGGGAGACTCCCCTTAGAGTGTGAAGCGGCTGTTTTACATAAACATTGGTAAGGTTTAAGCGCACTTGACACTTTTTTTTTTTGCACAATTTCTATACACTAAGACAGACACACACACCATGACAGACCCATACACTAACAGACTGACTCACATATAATTGCTACCTGTGGAGTCCAGTGGATGACCGGCAAGGGGATTGTTCAGGCGGGCAGCATGCTGGGTGGTCGTGCAGGGCAGGTGGCTGGCTGCACTGTCTCTGCTCCCCAGCGCGCAGCTTAATGAGATCGGGGACAGAATATGATGTCATATTCTGGCCCCAGTCTCATTAAGTAGGGCACGAGGATGGGGGAGCAGAGCAAAGACAGCACAGATCTCCCTCTGGCCTCCAGCACAGCAGCTGTCTGCCCGCCCCGGACCCAGGTGCCGCGGCCCAACGGGAAATTTCCCGGTATCCTCGTGGGCCAGTCCGGCCGTGGCAAATGCCAAATTCTTGTGTATTATTATGGGTTTGTATAGTATCCACTATAATATATGTCCTGGGAGAGGGGGTATCCGATCTAAGGCAAATATTATTCTTTGTCTGTCTTAGTGTATCTATGTGTGTGTCTGTCATGGTGTGTGTCTGTGGTGTATGTGTGTGTTTAGGTTACCAGACCCTTGTCTCCCTTTTTTTCCCACACGCCGTGATTGTCTCCCCTCGACTGGCCCTGCCTCTATGGCTGAGATTATCAAGCTTGATGATCTCAGCCAATCCAATGTTTTGCAAAAGGATTGGCTGCAAAACACTACACCAATCAGCATCTCCTCATGGACACCAGAACCACTACATTAAGCTGCAAGTGTGTGTGTGCCTGCTAGTGAGCTTGCTTGCTTGCATGTGTGTGTGCCTGCTAGTGAGTGAACTTGTGTGTATGTGCCTGCTAGTGAGTGAGCTTGTGTGTGTGTGCCTGCTAGTGAGTGAGCTTGAGTGTGTGTGCCTGCTAGTGAGTGAGCTTGTGTGTGTGTGCCTGCTTATGTATGTGTGTGCCTGCTAGTGAGTGAGCTTGTGTATGTGTGCCTGCTAGTGAGTACTTGTGTCATTGGTTATAGCTTAAACTAATCATTCAGAGTGCTCTGAGCCAAATTGTAGGGTGTGGGAAGGCTTTATAAGCCTTTCCCCGCCCTGCAAAGCTTAGTCTGCATGGTGCCCTTGCTGGGTGAAGATGGAATATTTCACTTATTGAAAAAAAATTTTTGATTAGTTCGACGGTTATTATGGTTTTTTATTTGCCCTTTTTTGGGGCAGGGATTTGCCCTTATTTACAGGGATTTAGTTTTATTGTCTTCCCCTCACTAATTTTAGGGTGAGGGAGGTAGGTAGGACTTTAATTTTTTGGGGGGTTGGGGGGTATTGACTAGGTTGGAGACCCTTAGTGGGGCGGGGGGTATTTGACTAGGTTGGAGACCCTTAGTCACCTAGGGCGGTATTTTGACCTGTCGCCCATGTTTGGGGGCCTGGGGGAGGACAAAAGGTCCCCCCCATTTTCATTTAGGGCCCCTACCCGCCATTCATGGGTGGGGGCCGGGGGGAGAATAATAGTCCCCCCACATTTTCATTTAGGGCCCCCACCCGCCGCTCATGGGGGGTGGGGGCAAAGTGGGACCCAATGTCTCCCGTTTAGTTGAATAGCCCTCACTCGCAGGGCACGAGTGGGGGCCTGGGGGGACACTATGTTCCCCCCCCAGGCTAGTTAAGAGATGCTCCACCATGGGGCCATTTATTGGGGGGGGGGCGTTATATATTCATTTATTTACAACAATGAGCAGCCACAGGCTGCTCAATGTTTACTAGACACAGGGCCAGATTAAGAGCCCAGTGGGCCTGGTGCTGACCATTATGATGGGGCCTAATTACAGAATCTTATCAACCAAAAACACTAAAACAGTCATACCTCTCAGGCGTCATGTATCTGATAGAGTTGGTGTTGGAGGGAAACTCAAAGGATGCAGCTCTAAGAAAACACATACTCTATGCTCTATCTAATTTATGCTTTCATCTTTCAAGTAAATCCATACCCCCTAACAGCAGTGTCCAGTGAAGCAGGAAGTCAATGGGCGGGGTAAAAGGGTGGGCCACTGACGCGAATCTGGGAGCTGCTGTCTGGACTCTCTGTGCTGTGTAGCTGCTCCCCCATGGATCAGTGAGTAGAAAGAGGCAGGGAGATGCTGTAACTTCCTATCCCTGCCTCTGTCCATACACAGTGACCCCTACTGGCCGGTGCTGGTATTGCAGAGTAATCTCCGTTTATACTGAGAAAAATATTTGCATTTGTATTGGCAGTATTACTGCAATACCATCACGGCCAGGCAGCCTCAAATACCGTCTGTGCCTTAAAATACCAGTCAGGTGGCAAACCTAAGAGTGGTGTGTAAAATAAAAAAAAAATTTTTTTTCATAATGGGCCTATTCCTAAGCCCCTATGTTAATCCGGCCCTGACTAGTCATGCCCCTACTCGCGATATAGAGAGTAGGGACTGATTAATTACTATTAATAAATAGATTTTACTTGGTATTAGTAAAGTTGGCTGAAAGACCGATTTTGGTCTTTCAGCCTTTTGGTAGGTAGCTCTCTAATACCATGGGAATTAGGGAGCTATGTACTAAAGATGCAGCTGCAACACAGATCGGAATTTCATACATTCTAATGACATTCCTATCCAAACAAAAGTCCAGAATTTCGTACTGACACGAATGGATGAACTGCTCTCATTCTGTTAGGGCGAAATTCGGTAGTTTTGCCGGTTTTCGTGAATACGGAAAGGAGGCATTGCAAGAACATGGAGGAAAGGTGAGAATTATGGGATAATTCCTCTGACCACAGGAAATGGAGCACACTTTGCTCCTCCACTGGTCATAGATGGTCAGGTGTAGGAAACCTACATAAGACAAATAGTCCCTACTTTGTCTTAAGTTTTGAAGAAATGATGAACAGATCCTGAAAGAGAAGAAGAAGCGATCAGGGAAAGGTAAGTTCATCACGACAGTGCTGCTTTAAAGTCTGTGTATACTGTAGGATTTATCTGACATATATATATATATATATATATATATATATATATACTTTATTTTAGTATGTCTAATGCATTTATGGATGTATGCTAGATGTGTCCTAGATGTTACTTCTTAGTTTGAATTGAGTAGGGCGATTTGGCCCTTTTTCAATCTCATGTACTTTTGGATTCTAGTTTTACAGTGCTGGACGATGTTTCTATGTTCTATGTCCCCATCAACCTGTCGAAATTTGCAATAGTTTGTCTAATTTGTTGTTAAAGTTTCCTAAATAATATTGTACAACGATGCAGAATAAGTTGGCACTATGTACATTGATCTGCCACAACAGTCACACAACTGACAGGTGACATTAATAACATTGATTATATCAAATGTTATTAAATGGAACCTGTCGTGGGATGAGATATAATAGGCAGTAAGGAAACAGTCAGCTCTTAAGTCTTGTGGTGTGTTTCTGGTATGTGGTTAGTACCTCCTAAAAGTGATGCAAGAAAGAACAACAGGTGAACTGGTTTCAGGGTGAGGGTGCACAAGGCTCGTTGATGCACGTGGGGAATGAGGGTTAGCTCATCTGTAACTCAAACTGCTGATAAAGCTACTAAGTGAAGAGCTACTGTAACACAAATTGCTGAAAAAAGTCATGTGGGCCCTGATATAAAAGTGTCAGAACACACAGTGCACTGCAGTATAGTGTAGCCACAGACCACTCAGAGTGCCCATGAAGACCCATGTCCAATGCTGAAAGTGCCTTTATTGGGGGTTTGAGTGTCACAACTGGGCCATGGAGCAATGGAAGAAGGTTGCCTGGTGTATCAAATCAATTATTTTTAAAATCAGGATGATGGCTGGGTGCATTTGTGAATGCACTATGGGAAGAAGGAAGGCCGACAGAGGTAGTGTTATGCTATGGGCAATGTTCTCCTGGAAAAATGGGGGTTCTTGCATTCATGTGGATGTTACTTTGATATAAACCTATGTAACTCATCTGAAACACAGTAATTTCTGCTTTAAGAACTATCCTGCAGTTCCTATGGAGTGACCAGCAGAGGAACTCCTGCCGCACCTGGACAGGATATATGTAGCTCTCCATTTGAATTTTGGCAGGAAGTTTTGGCAGTTGCAGTTCAGAGAAGGAAGGAAAAGGAACCCTGCTAAGCAGGAGAAATAAGTTTCTGGAGTGAGAGCTGCTGGGTCACGTGTGAAGCCCCACTGGAAGGAGGATTTCAGTAGGCATCTACATCCTGACTCAGGCACAGAGTGGTTTCTTTGGCAGAGACTTGCTAGGGAAGGAGAGAGAAAATCCCAGAAGCAGCAAGAAGCAGTGTTTCCCCTTCTGACTGGCCCTGATTACATTTGGTGTGCGTTGCCTGCCTACTCTCCCCCTGTACACATCAGGGCACCCTGACTTTGCGCTGCATAGTTTAGAGACTGGACCCATATTCTTACTGATTAGTGGAAGCCCTTTACAGTTTCCAGACCAATCAGGTGGATTACAAACAGCCTACTGGGCCCCAACTACGTGCACAGACCGCTGGTACCCAACGGCCACTAGGGTGAAGGCCTTAGGAAAGGGGGGGCTTCAGTGTTACTGTGGGTGGGCATATATGTGAGGTACTCCATTATGACCCTGTTTTAATTGTATTGTATTCTATTGGTGTATGTCACATGTTGCATTAAATTCTGCTGTGCAATACAGAATTCTTTAAACAGATAACCATGTGTCAGTTGTTGCTGATATAACCATGTTCAAAGCAGGACCCCACATCCACACTCTGGATGCCCAGCTGGGTGGAGGCACTGCCGTAAGTGTGTACCCATCTCCAAATTGGTGGAGGCTCAGGATCAGCCTACTAAATGCAAAGAGGTAACTTAGGTGAGGGACCCCATGGGTATATGGGGGTCAACCGAAAAACCTGTTACACCTAGATATTAATGCAGACCATTTACATCCCATTCATTGCAATGATGTTCTCTAATGGCTGTGGCTTTTAGAAGAATAATGCACCCAGCCACACTGCCCAAAATGTTCAGGAATGGTTTGAGGAACATATTAAAGAGTTCCAGGTGTTGTCTTGGCCTCCAAATTCCCCAAATCCAAATCCAGTTGAGCATCTTTGGGATGTGCTGGAAAAACAAATCAGATCTATTGAGAGCCCACCTTGCAACTTCCAGGACTTAAAGGATCTGCTACTAATGCCTTGTTGCCAGATACCACAGGACAGGTCCATGCCTCGAGCTGTGTTCGGAAGAATGAGGGGGACCTACACGAGGTGGTTTAAATGCTGTGGCTGATCAGTGTAGACACTAATAATAATGATAATAAATAAGCACAATCTCCCAAGTTCTTGTTTAAACAGCTTGAATTGGTTTGTCAAAAATAAGTATTTGTCATATTCCTGTACATTAAGCCTACAGCTCAGGTTATGTAGCATCCAGTGGACATAATAATAGTGGTCTTATTTATTTTATTAGCATGGGTCACTGGAAGTTGAATGTGTGGGATTAATTTTAGATGATGTATTTTGTTTACCTACATAATAGTAAGAATATGACCCACCCATTTAAATCACCAGTACAGTTTCCATGGATACAGGGGTTGTTAATACACCCATCCACTTTTGAGAAGCAGCTGGGTTGTTGAAATCCCTCTGGACAAATACATCTGAATTTGTTTTGTTCATTTACACAGGTTCCTCCATTATGACATGGATGTGAAGCACACTCATCAATATCATCCTTACAATAAGGTCCTAGTAAAAGTAGAGTTAAAAGTTAATGCAGCACATTTTAAAGTCATATATAATACAATTTTATTCTATTTTACGTTTTAATACAGTTATAGACATTATAAACCGAGAAAGTTATGTCAAGGAAAAAAAATGATTGAAAACCCCTTTCACCTGACGTCAGTGGATAGTCAATACATTGTTAAACATATATCTGCACACCAGTCAAGCCATAAGAGTTGCTTTACCCACAGAAATCTCAAATTTGCTGTGATGTTACTTCTGCAAGGGATTCTGGATGGGCATATGCAAATTAGATCAACAAAGATTACTTTTTTGCCTCAATATTCTAATGTAAACATGAATTCCTTGAAATTTATGTTTGCTGTATAAAACAGCTTTGAAACACAACTCAGGAAGAGATGCAAGGCCAGTGAACCACTCACAGACAGCTGTTTCATTGTAAATACAACTCCTCAGCATGAGGTTGGTTACTGGCTTGCTATTGAGGCTTGGTGTTAAAAATAAATAAATTAAAATAAATATAATGCCATTTTTCCTATGTTAGGAGAAGAACAAAATATAAAACATTTAATCACTACCATCCTGTTCATAGCATGGATTATTGTCATTGCTAGTTCATTATTTTGTGTGAAAGTACCTGTGAACCCAGGAGAGCAAACACAGTCATATCGGTTAATTCCATCCACACATGTTCCAAATGTGCAAGGGTTGCTGGAACACTCATCAAAGTTCTTCTCACATCTTGGTCCTGAAAGGAACAAAATATTATTAAAGCAGGAAACTCAGAGAAAAATGCATTTTCTCTTCTAATTATAGTTAGTGTTTTCAATGGTTAATAAAAATTCTAATGCTTTTTTATGTAGTCTACCATTTTGCATAGCATAATTTGTTATGGTATGAAAAACTGCCCCATGATGTCCTGCCAGTGTGTCAGCATAGCACAAAACACAGCTGCAGAAAACAAATAGAAATAGTTACCTCTCAACAGTCCCTGATTCGGTGGGACAATCCTGATTTTGTTCGGCCCTAATAACAAGTCCCCAATATTAACCGAACATTATAAGCATTATTAGAATAGGCTCTGCATGAGGCAGGCCATTAAGCCCGTTGTGGATACACCTAATCCTCTGCTCATAACTGGCCTGCACCTCATGAGGGATACAGCTGGATGTTGGGGGCAATTTTATTGTGGACTGGTGAATCTTTGGCTTGCATTCATCTCTCTAATAACTCATCATAATCCTCAGGGCTGGCCTTAGGCCTTCAGGCGCCCTGTGTGAAAAATCTTAACAGCGCCCTCCTCCCACCCCCCATCCATGTGTATAGGGGATTTATTAAATTAAAATTTAAAAACATTTATCCCCTCTTCTCTGTCATTACCTTGCATGGAGGGGGCATGCTGAACTCTGGTGATCCAGTTTCCTGGGAATCTGGTCGATGCCTTCACTGGGTGCAGACCATCAGAAACTGTCTCATGAGTTCAGGCACTTACAGTATCAGAGCTTTCCTGTGGTAATCCGCGGCAATGTTCTGATTGGCCAGAACTCAGAAGACAGCTACATTTCTCATGTGTGTGTGTCAGACGTGATTGTGTAATGTGTTGGATGTGTGCCATATTTGTAATGGGTGTATTGACTGGGTGGGTGTGTCTGATATATGTGTGTATTGATTGTGTGTGATTTTTGTGCACTATAGCAGTAGAAAGGGGGAGCAGGGGCACTGGGGTAGATGGGGAGCAGGGGCGCTATAACAGTATATGGGGGAGCAGGTGCACTGGGGTAGATGGGGCACTATAGCAGTTGATAAGGGGAGCAGTGGCACTAGGGTAGACAGGGAACAATGGCAATATAGGGGTAGATGGGGCACCATAGGAGTAGATGGGGGAGCAGGGGCACTAGACGGATAGATGAAGAGCATGGGCACTATAGGGGTAGATGGATGGGAGCAGGTACACTATAGGGGTAGATGGGGAGGCACAATAGGGGAAGATGGGGGAACAGGAGCACTATAGGGGTAGATGGGGAGCAAAGCAATTATAGGGGTAGATAGTAAGCAGGGGCACTATAGGGGTAGATGAGGCGCAGGGGCACTATAGGGGTAGATGGGAAGCATGGGCATTATAAGGGTAGATGGGGAAACAGGGGCACTACAGGAGTAGATGGGGAGCAGGGGCACTATAAGGGTCGATGGGGCACTATAGGGGTAAGTTCGGGGTAGCAGGGGCACTATAGAGGTAGATGGGAAACAGGGGTAGATGGGAGAGCAGGTGCACTATAAGGGTAGTTGTGGGGCACTATAGGGGTAGTTTGGGGAGCAGGGGCACTATGGGGTAGATGGGGGCACTATAGGGGTAGTTGGGTGGAGCAGGGGCTCTATAGCGGTAGATGGGGCACTAGTAGATGGGGAACAGTGGCATTTTAGGGGTAGATAGGAGAGCAGGTGCACTATAGTGGTAGATGGGGAACAGGGGCACTATAGGGGTAGATGGGGAACAGTGGCACTATATGGGGTAGATGGGGAACAGGGGCAGAATAAGGGTAGCATGGACACCTTAGGGGAAGATGGGGAACAGGGGCACAATAGGGATAGATGGGGAACAGGGGGACTATAGGGGAGTGGGGGTACAATGGGGTAGATGAGGGGCACTATGGGGTAGTTGGGGGTAGATAGGGGCACTTTAGGGGCAGATGGGGGCACTATAGGAGTAGATGGGGAACAGGGGCACAATAGTGGTAGATGGGGGAGCATGGGCATTATAGGGGTAGCTGGGGGCACTATAGGAATAGACGGAGAACAGGGGTACTATAGGGGGAGCAGGGGCACTATAGGGTAGGTGGGGGCACTATATGGATAGATAGGGAGCGGGGCACTATAGGGTAGAGGGGGCACTACAGGGTAGTGGTGGGACACTATAGGATTAGATGGGGAGCAGGGGCACTATAGGGTTAGAGGGGGCACTATAGGTGTAGATGGTCTCACTTACCAGGCAGCATATTCAGGTCTTGGTTAGCCCCGCCCCCGCCGGCTGCATAGCCCCACCCCCAAGCAACTTAGCTCCACCCCCACATGCCGCTTAGCTCCACCTCCTACAGTCTCTCTCTGCTAAGCTCGGGCAGAGGATAGGGAGGGCAAGCCACATGGCGCCCCCTGCAACCACACAGCTCGCACACCCCAAAGGCTAGCCCTGATCATCCTGATAGCAGGCGGCACACCCCTCCCTGCTATGCTAACTACATTCTCTTCTCATTCTCTCACAGGCTGCTCACCCATAACCAGCTTCAGCTGGTAAGAATGTATGGAGAGGGTAGGCATGGGAGTGAAAGCATAGATTTTGATTAGTGGAAGATCGAAGGGGTAGATAATTGTGCAATGGGGACTTTATTTACTTATTTATTCATTACTGGTATTTATAAAGCGCCAAACATATTCCACAGTGCTGTACAATTGGGAAAAAGAAAATACAATAAGAACAGACCGATACAACAGGTAAAGGGCCCTGCCGTGAGCTTACAATCTAAAGGTAAACTGTGGAGGTGATACAAGGTAACAGAGGAATTTGTACGAGATGGTTTAACTGCAGCAGCTGATCGCATGTGAAGGTAATAAGCAGGTTCCAAACAGCTGGAAGAGCATGCTATATAGGTTCAAGGAACTTCTTGCAGGAGTGGATGTTAAACTGGACTTAAAGAGCAGAGAAACATAAATTACTTAAAGTAATTTATGGCTAGGAGTGGCAAGTGGTGGAAGGGGGGAATGGTTGAGCAGACCTGCCATTTGTCTGATAAAATTAAAATATTTGCCAACCAGAATACCATCAGCCAGATAATTAAAGGGACACTATAGTCACCAGAACAACTACAGCTTAATGTAGTTGTTCTGTTGAGTATCATAGCTCCCTTGAGGCATTTTCATGTAAACAACTGCCCCTAGGGACACCTCCAAGTGGCGAATCCTTAGATGGCCACTGGCGGGGCTTCCTGGCTCAGGGCTGCACAGTAAGCAGCCTTGTTGTTCAGCGTCCCCACGCTCTGCATGCAGATGCTGAATTTTCCTCATAGAGATGCATTGATTTAATGCATCTCTATCAGGAGGACCTGATTGGCCAAAACTGCATTTGGCCCTGCCCCGTGCCAATTTTAGCCAGTCCAATGAAAATTTTGATGATGTCAAAAAGGGGAAGGAGCCAGCGCCGGCAGACCAGCGTGCTTATGGAAGTAAGGTGAGTTTTATACTTTTATAGGGAGCTGAGGGGGGCACCTAAATGGTGGGTTTTGCACTATAGTGTCAGGAATACATGTTTGTGTTCCTGACCCTATAGTGATCCTTTCATAATTACAGGTAGCTGCAAGTACAAAATTATACAGTAGCATACTACAGGTACAAATAGTAACATTGTTATAGTAAGTTAATAATGTAGTAACTAAGCTGAAGGAACCGGTAGAATAGCTTCTGATTCTCAGTCTGTACCTTTAAACTTTAAACTTGTTTTTTGTAGACAGTGGTGACTCTAGGAACAGTATACCGGGGAGGGGCACAACAGATCTCTTTAAAGTGAGCCCCCAGGTCACAGTCTAATTGGTTTTACAGGAGCGCTGGCCACTGCCAAATTTGGTGGTGGTGGGAAGCAAGGAATAAGCTAGGTAGGCAATTGCCCCTCTTTAATGATGCCTATGCATGTAGATTAGTTTGAGAGGCACACACATATACAATGTATATTTCCTATAATGCAAAACACATTTCCACTAGTGCTCATAACACTCATATGCAGTAATTTAATAAGCATATCACACATGTCTAACCTTAAAATACAAAGACAAAAGGGAATTGGGGGCACACCGGGATCATGCATTCTGCAAGAATAGTGCTGCCATAGTGGCCAAAATTCATACATAACACAGATAAAGGAACAGCGCACACATAAAAATACATGTTACATTTTATAAGGCTACTTAAAATCACCAATCTTAGCACATGAATATGGGAATTCATTTCCACCATATGGCCATATTGTGTTAAGTCCACCAGCTGAAGTTCTGAATGCTCTTTTAACCACTTTTGAGAAAGTCTGTTTGGCTGAAAGGCGTTAAGTGAAGTGCCCATGTGGCTTAGGTTATGTGGGTAAAACTATTCATGCATTAAAAGACTGCATATCACAACACAAAACTACCATCCGTAGCCTTAAAGCTCCTGTAGCCCATCACTTCAGGGAAATGCGTCATAATGCCTCCCAACTCAGGTACCAAGTCTTGGAAAGGGTACCCCCCTAACAAGAGGGGGCAATAGGGAGAAGATACTATTACAAAAGGAAGCTCGTTGGACATACCTACTGGACACAGTGGCCTCTCATGGTGTTAATGAGAAACTTGAGTGGCACTGGTTCCTGTAGGTATGTAATAGTGCACCCACCGGTTGGCGAGTCGTGTAAGTATTTCTGCCCTAGTTTCTGGGCTTTTTTTCTTTATCAATGGAGTTCTCCCCACTGACTCTGTCTCTTTAAGACCCTGTACTTCCATCAGTTATTTCCTTAATTTATGGTCTCTTTTACTCCCCCATTTGTTTGGGGTTGTGTCTGTTCCCCTGTTAGTTTGCTGTGGGGAATTACCTCTGTATGTATATATTGTATTTAATCTGTATATATTTATACTACTATGTTTGTTTTCATCTAATTTTGTTTTGGATTCCTCCATATGCCTTTTAATTTTCTAAGCATTATTTTTGTGTTTTCTTATTGCATTAGACTTTATTATTCATATTTTATTAGTTTGTTTGGGCTTTTTTGCTAGCCCATTGATGCATATTTTCATCATGTTATATTTGCTCTTATCTCTGGTGTATAGATCTTGATCACTGGCTGGCTGATTTCCCTTACAGCCAGGAGACCTGGCTACACCATTTCCTGATATGTTCAGTTCACTGTTGCCTAGCAACATGGCATGCTGGGAAATCCGGCAAGATGGCGGCCGGACCCAGGAGGACTCCTATTCAGCACTGATTACAGAGGGGGGATGGCTGTGGACGTTTGTTTATTGCATTTTCTGTATTTAAAGGGTGAGTGTATCATATGGGGTTGAGGGACATGGTGCATTGAAAAAGGATTGTACCTGAAACGTTTGTTTATTATTTTGTCCTCCAATAAATTTTGGTAGCACTTTGTGCACATAGCAACATTTTGCACAGCCTTTATTTGTTTGATTTGTAAGTGGAGGTGGACTTTTAGTTTTTTGTTTTTTTTGGGGGGGGGAGGGCTGCTTTTATTAATTTTGTTCAAATAAAGGATTTCTTCTGCTTATATCCTGCATCCTGGATTTTATAAGAAGTGTAACGGACCGTTTTGCACACAAGGGGTTAAAACCGTTTAGGCGATCGTCCCCTTTTCAGAGATGCAGGCACAGCTACTGCAGAACACCAAACTCCTGAACAGGATACCAAGTAGCACTCCAAATTCCCGAACTGGAACCTCACGAATAGCTGCTAGCAGCTGAACAGGAAAAGCACCCAAGCGGCTTACACTCCTGGCAATCAGACTGGAACAGCATACAGTAAATCCCCCCAAGAACGAGACAAAGCTCTTTGTTGAGGGTCAAGCAGTGAACAGACAGAGCTGTGGATTTATTGTGCTTATGTACACATTAGTACCACCCACAGGGTTTTGGAACACAACCAATAAACACATACAATACACTCAGACACTCCCACATAAATTCCTCCCCTCTGCATGTGATTCAATTACCTTACACAATGGGTAATGTAATTTAGCATAAGCAGAGAAATACAATTTTTCACATTATTCATAACTTGAAAAGTATGCATCACATTCACTTACATTTTCAGAATCAGCATACTCCAAATACAAACATACGTCAAAATCATACAAATTGGTCCAGTGGTTCAAAAGATAGATCATAGTCCTTTGTGACCACAGGAAGCATGGCTTTTCTGCCCAAAACCAGTTCCACAGAGTCTTCTATCCTGGAGATAATTGGAAGTAATCCAATTATCTCCAAAGACAGAGGCAAAACTCCATTGAACACATGGCAGCAAAAGACAGTAAAATACAATAAAATACACAAGGTTACATTTATGATATGCAAATACAGACATGCAACATATGCCCAGATAGCTTAGGTCTGAGCGCACATTATTACTGAATGGCGCTCAGAGCACACACATACAGTTCAATTGCCATGGAGCCAAAGTCTTTCCCATAGTCTTTCATTATACGAATGGGCTCCATGGCATAGCTATCTGGGGTATCACTGCTCAAACAGGGCAAGCACCAATTGACCCGGCTTTCTTGTCTTTGCAGGGGAAAATCAAGCCTTTTAACATGGGGCCATAATCCAAAGGCAACAGGCGAGCAACCAGGCTTCTCCAATGCAATGTGGCGAGAGTATTCCAGACAGTAAGCTGATGATTAAGACTGTCCCCAGAACTATCCACCTTATTACCTCAAGCTCTTAGTCTAAACCAGCTTTGTTAAAGGACCACTATAGTGCCAGGAAAACATACTCGTTTTCCTGGCACTATAGTGCCCTGAGGGTGCCCCCACCCTCAGGGTCCCCCTCCCGCCCGGCTCTGGAAGGGAGAAAGGGGTAAAAACTTACCTTTTTCCAGCGCTGGGCGGAGAGCTCTCCTCCTCCGATCCTCCTTCTCTCCTCCCCGTCGACTGAATGCGCACGTGCGGCAAGAGCTGCGCGCACATTCAGCCGGTCACATAGGAAAGCATTATCAATGCTTCCTATGGACGCTGGCGTGCTCTCACTGTGAAAATCACAGTGAGAAGCATGCAAGCGCCTCTAGCGGCTGTCAGTGAGACAGCCGCTAGAGGGAATGGGGGAAGGCTTAACCCATTCATAAACATAGCAGTTTCTTAGAAACTGCTATGTTTATAAAAAAATGGGTTAACCCTAGCTGGACCAGGCACCCAGACCACTTCATTAAGCTGAAGTGGTCTGGGTGCCTAGAGTGGTCCATTAAGTGGCTCATAACCATATCCAATATTCATTAATCAGACTGTGGTAACCATTTATTGTGTACTTTCACCATTTTATATTTGTTTACTCTTTTAATACATGTGAGCTTATTTAGTGTAATGGGTCCTACACTAATTTGTCTCCCTTATTGGAATTAGTGTAGGAACCACTGATGTTGGGGTACTGTTAAGTAGAGGTGTGCTTAACATGATATGGCCATATGGTGTAGCTGAGTGCCCATATTTGTTTGCCGAGATAGGTAATTTTAAGTAGCCATATAGAATTTAGAAATGTATGTGTGCTGTTCCTTAAAGAACCACTATAGTGCCAAGAAAACACTCATTTTCCTGGCACTATAGTGCCGAGGGAGCCCCCACCCTCAGGGTCCCTCTCTCGCCGGGCTCTAGGGGGAGGAAGTGGTTAAACATACCTCTTTGTCCAGCGCCGGGCGGGGAAAACTCCTCCTCCTCGGCTGAATGCGCATGCGCGGCAAGAGCCGCGTGCGCATTCAGCCAGTCTCATAGGAAAGCATTCACAATGCTTTCCTATGGACGCTGGCGTCTTCTCACTGTGATTTTAACAGTGAGAAGCGCGGAAGCGCCTCTAGCGGCTGTCAACGAGACAGGCACTAGAGGCTGGATTAACTCTAATATAAACATAGCAGTTTATCTGAAACTGCTATGTTTATAGAAGAAAGGGTTAAACCTAGCTGGACCAGGCACCTATAGTGGTCCTTTAAGTAGCATTCATTATAGACTGTAGCAGGGCAGGATGGGAGTGCATAAGACCATTAAGAAACAGATTGCAGTAGTCAAGGCAGGAGACAATAGCAGCATCTATGAGCACCTTAGCTGCAGGGTAAGAGTGACATTTGAGATCTCTTCACTGACTGCAGCAATCTTACCTGCCATTCGGGCTGGGCTATGGGTGACCAGAGTTCCTCATTGAATGTCAAACTGCTCAATATGGTTGCACACTGAAAGGAGGTACAGGGCAGTGCAGGCACTATATCCAGTTTAATAAGATGAAATGGTTATAGTGACTACAGAGTCCCTTTAACACTCTCTATATATAAGACATGTGCAATTTGTTTTCTTCCGAATGCAAATTCGGACGAATTTCGGAAATTTGGATGCTTCCAAATGTCGAAGTGGAGAAGTTCCGAATTTCGGAATGCCGAACCGAACTGCCAAAGTGCTTCGGATTTCTGAAAAGTGCCAAAACAGGAGAGGGTTGGGGTTAGGGTAGATTTAGGGGTAGGGTTAAGGGTTGGGGTAGGGTAACCTAACCCTACTCCAACCCTACTCTAACCTAGACCCTAACCCTACCCTAACCTAACTCGAAGTCCTGAAGTTCCGAAGTGCTGAAGTCCTGAATTTCAGAATGCCGAACCGAACCGAATATTTTTCCCATGCACATGCCTAATAAATAAATAAATATATATATATGTTTTCCATTATGAGACTTAAATGTTACAAAGGATACAAATAAGGTAGGAGCCCCAACATCACACCCAGCTCTGACAAATTGTAAAGTTAAAAAGATAAACTAACAGTCATTTTAATGACAAACACAATCATGTTGTTTGCGATAGATGATTCTAAGTCAAGAATGTTATAGCTACAGCATTTATGTAAAGTAGCATTTCCTCACCTTACCGCTCATCATGCCATACGGTTATTGCTCTATGCGGATTTATATTACTCAATTTACCTGTAGTTCCTGCTGGGCAATTGCAGAAGTAACCATCAACAACATCAACACAACGACCTTCATTTAAGCATGGATTGCTTAAACATTCATCTATTTGTTCACTGCATATGGCACCCATGTACCCAGGGATACAAATGCAAGTATAAGAGTCAATACCATCATGGCAAGTTCCATAATGACAGGGATCCGGATCACAGTCATCTATATTTTCTTCGCACAATACACCCATAAAACCTAAAACAGCAAATTGATATAAAGGAAAGTATGAACAAAATATCAAACATATTTAACTATGTATTTACTCATTCTCCAAATGTAATAATAATAAAAAGTGCACTTTATTCACTTTGAACAAATGGTAGATCCCCAGCTGGCATGGCATTGTGGAAGTTGAATGACAGATAGGGATTTATCTTTTTGCCACTCTTGTGCTGTGGGGGAGGAACATTTTCTTGCACCAGGGCCCTCTCTACATTAGTTCCACCACTGGGTTAGGGTAGAGTGTGTGATTGCATGCCAAGGAGTGAGGAGGGAGGGGGCAGAATTTAAGGAGCCTAAGCAAATGTTTGCCTATAGTCCAATCAATATTAAAGACAGCCGTGACTTTATTAATATGATATTTTACTCCTGGTGGTACTCTTTGTAATGTATACATATTTGCATTATGTTAACTATATAATGCAAGAGTAGACAACCTTAGCACTCCAGATGTTGTGGATCAAAATAATCATACTAAACATGTATAAACATGTAACATGCAACACTTTGTAAATACAGTTTTTACTTAAATAATGCAGTACAGCGGTTTTCAGCGTTTACCTGTTGCACAAAGACAATCATACCCATTTGGGTGGTCAATGCATTTTGCTCCATTTTGACATGGGGTGCTAGCACAGTCATCAATGTCAATCTGGCATACTGGCCCTGAAAAACCTGTAGTTTAAAAATACAAACATATGTGCATAAAACAGATCTTCTGTAAAGCAACAAAAAATTATTTACAATAAAATCCAATACAAGTTCACAAATAAAAATAACGAAGTAATCTAAAAAAAAAAAGAAGCTGCATCATGAATGTTATAGTGTTTATACCTGCAATTTTACACGATATATATATATATTTGTGGTTGGTTAATTAGTGACTGTGAAATACCATATGATTGGTTAAAGTTGGTGAGGTGTGCCGGAACCGAAGTAGGGTGTAGGCCTGTAAAAAGAGGGCCCCACCAAAAGTATTGTGTTAATATAAGAGTGTGCGGTGGGTTGGGTAAACACGGAAAAGGTAAGGAGAGAGGAGTAGGATTTTTTAAGAACGCTAACTTCTCCCACAAATACAGGCCTACGGTCTTAAACTTGTGGCCGGTTAATTAGTGACTGTGAAATACCATATGATTAGTTAAAGTCAGTGAGGTGTGCCGGAACCGATGTAGGGTGTAGGCCTGTAAAAGAGAGGGCAAAAAGATTGCAGATAAACACACTTTATTCTTAACATAATTATGATACAAGGTTCTTAAATGCTTGTCTTAAATCTTTCTCTGGATGTGGTATGTTTCTGTGGTATATAGCAGATTCCAAACGCCCTAATTTCTTAATTATATGAACTGGCGTATTAGTAATGGACGCGGCTGATGCGGCCCCTATCCTGAATGAATGTCCAGAATGAGATGCGGGGTCCCAGACTAATTTAATGCACAGAGTATGAATGTAAAACATGAATTTGGTACTAGTTAGGGCATTGCCTAGCAGAGTAAAAAGTGGAGAGTGGCTGGGACTATCTTTGATCTGGGCTAAGTATGTGTTTAGGACATTAACCGGGCACCAGTTATTCCCAGTCGGGTAAAAGGGTATTTCAAATGGATGGCCTGTTTGTCTGGTCTTTGAATGTCTGAGTAATAGGATGTAATGGTCATTTACCTTTTTTAAATCCTCTTTGGTGAGACATAATTGATTGTTTGATTGTGTTGCAAACGTGAATTCTCTAGGCCTTAGGAACCCATAAAATGCTATATACGTTTTTATAACTAGGTTTGTGCAAGGTTCAAATGGTAGTGTGTCCAGTATGCCAGATAATGTCCGGAATTTCTCCCCATCTATGGGTAGATGTTTGTTTGTAGTGTGATGATCAAGTTTATTAATGCCTTTTAATATATTTTTTATCGGGTAAGTACTGAGGAAAGGAGTATTGTTTGGAATGGCGGTCAAGATGTGGTGCTGTATGCCAGACAGGTATAGTTTAATTGTATTGTATGAAAGTTTGAGTTGAAGGTGGCAAAAAGCAGCAAATGCGACCATGGTTTGAACTGAATAGTCGTGCAAATCGAATTCTACTGAGAACCTATGGAAGACGGTCATGGCTCTGTCGTATGCTCTCTTGGTATTCACGGATAAGGCTGCCTGAGCCAAGTCATAACTGTGTGCCAAAACCTGGGCTAATCCAGGATTAACTTGTGGAAATCCAGGGTTTGGGTTGGGTATTTGTCGGCAGTTGTGTGGAGCCTGAAGAATTCCTGTAATTTACAACGGGACAAGGCGTCAGCAGCGGAGTTAGAGTAGCCTGGGATGTGTTCGCAATATAGAAAGAAGTGTAACACTTAACGGCCATAACTGGCTTTACCCCATGTAAAGGCAGCCGCCACTATTGGGTAAATTTCAAATAAGGCCGATGTTTTGCGAAAGGAGGGTAAACCGAGAGTCTCCCCCGGCCAGCCAATCTCTTAACCAAGAGTTTTTGTATATGGCTGCAAACCCGGTATTGGCGGCTGTGTCTGTCCAAAAGATTGGGGATTGGTCAGATATTGGAGGAATGAACATAGAGAACCCATTCCAATGTTCTAAAAAATCTTTCCACATGGCTAGGTCTGCCATTGCTGGGGGATCTAAGTGACCAATATGATTATCTGGCAGACCTGGTAATAAACACAATAACCTGGAAATACACAATCTACCCTGGGGAATTATGCGCAATGCAAAGTTCAAAGAACCTAATAAAGATTGTAGATCTTTACGAGTGTAAGTACCCTGTTGAAGGAACCTGTCTATCTCTTTGCGTATGCGCCTGAGCTTGTCCTCGGTGAGACTTGACTGCATTGTGTCAGAATCCAGAGAGATGCCTAGGAAGTCGAGTTTGGTGGTGGGTTCAGTTGTTTTGTCCAGTGATAGAGGGATGCCTAATGTTGTAAATAGTGCAATAGTGCTCTTTAGACTGATCGGAGTGCAGTTGCTGTATTCTACCAACAAGAAGTCATCTAAATAATGTATCACCATGGGGCACTTAGTGATATTGAGAGTCTCAGCAAACATGTCGAATATTTTTGGGCTACTCTTAGCCCCGAAACTAAGCCTAGTCGCAAAATAATAATTCTCTCTCCACTTGACCCCATGAACATGCCATAATGAAGGATGAATGGGTAACAACTTAAAGACATTAGAGATATCGGTCAGGACCGCTACCTCCGCCTTTGTGCAAGGAGGACCAGGAGGAGCACTGCTAGAGCCCTGCAAAATGACCTCCAGCAGGCCACAAATGTGCATGCGTCTGCTCAAACGGTCAGAAACAGACTCCATGAGGGTGGTATGATGGCCCAACATCCACAGGTGGGGGTTGTGCTTACAGCCCAACACCGTGCAGGACGTTTGGCATTTGCCAGAGAACACCAAGATTGACAAATTCGCCACTAGTGCGCTCTGCTCTTCACAGATGAAAGCAGGTTCACACTGAGCACATGTGACAGACGTGACAGAGTCTGGAGACGCCGTGGAGAATGTTCTGCTGCCTGCAACATCCTCCAGCATGACCAGCCCTCCATGTGCTCGCCAGAGGTAGCCTGACTGCCATTAGGTACCAAGATGAGATCCTCAGACCCCTTGTGAGACCATATGCTGGTGCGTTTGGCCCTAGGTTCCTCCTAATGCAAGACAATGCTAGACCTCATGTGGCTGGAGTGTGTCAGCAGTTCCTGCAAGATGAAAGCATTGATGCTATGGACTGGCCCGCCCGTTCCCCAGACCTGAATCCAATTGAGAACATCTGGGACATCATGTCTCGCTCCATCCACCAACTGCACCACAGACTGTCCAGGAGTTGGCAGATGCTTTTGTCCAGGTATGGGAGGAGATCCCTTAGGAGGCCATCCGCCACCTCATCAGGAGCATGCACAGGCGTTGTAGGGACATCATACAGGCATGTGGAGGCCACACACACTACGGAGCCTCATTTTGACTTGTTTTAAGGAGATTACATCAAAGTTGGATCAGCCTATAGTGTGTTTTTCCACTTTAATTTGAGTGTGACTCCAAATCCAGACCTCCATGGGTTGAAAAATTTGATTCCCTTTTTTTATTTTTGTCTGATTTTGTTGTCAGCACATTCAAGTATGTAAAGAACAAAGTATTTCAGAAGAATATTTAATTCATTCAGATCTAGGATGGGTTATTTTTGTGTTCCCTTTATTGTTTTTTGAGCAGCTTGTATGTATGTATGTATGTATGTATGTATATGTATGTGTATATATATATATATAAAATGTACATTCTTTTGTAAATAATTTCTTTTAAAGGTGCACTCTAAGCTACTTAAAGGAACACTATAGCGTCAGGAATACAAACAAAAATTCCTGACACTATAGTGCTTTAAGTTGATCATCCCCGATCCGATCACACTGAAAAGGTGATTTTACTCATCTTTTCTCCCATGCCATGCCAATCATGCCGTGGCTGGCCCCACCTGGATAGCGGAGATCATCAATCTTTATCATCTCTGGTAATCCAATACTTTCCCATAGGAAAGTACTGTGGGTTTATTGCGCATGTGTAAAAACGCAGCGCTGTAACAATCAGCATCTCCTCATAGAAATGCATTGAATCAATGCATCTCTATGGGAACTTCAGTGCCTCCATGCAGAGTGTGGAGATGCTGAACGTATATGCTGACACTGTACAGCACTAAACTTGTAAACACCTCTAGTAGCCATCTGAGTGCCTCTAGAGGTGTTCTCTGAAAAGGCAGCATTTACATTGAAAAGACCGCAGGGACTATTAGTCTGTAAAATTAGCCTTTATCCAGACTGTTTAATTGTAGGTTTCCCACCTCAGGTAAGTGCATCAGTAGTTAAAATTACTGATAAGCATAAGCATGGAGGCTGTGGAATTCTGTAATCCCTAATACTGCTATTAAGGCTTAGAACAAATGGGTCACATTTAGGAGGTTATCTTTGAGCATCTAGGTAAGTATTATCCAGCTTCAATACTGGAAATATAACAGAGTGCAGCTAAGCAGTGTTGGCTCTAGACTTTATGAGGCCTCAAACTCAAACAAGAGGCACCCCCCCTAACACTCAAAGTAAAAAAACACGTAGGGGTTGCATCGTGTGTATTGTATGACAGGCTTGCAGTGCTGGATACAGAGAGCTAGTCACTGTTGGGGTGAGTGTGGCATGGTTGAAGGAGAAAGTGTGACAGGGCGAGGGGAGGTGAGAGTGACAGGATGAGGGAGGGTTATGTGACAGGGTGAGTGTGGCATGGCTTGGCAGGATGAGTGACAGGATAGAAGTTAATGTGATAGGGTGAAGGGGGATGAGTTTGACAGGGTTGGGGTTATGTGTTACACGGCTGGAGGAGGAAGTGTGACAAGGCGAGGAAAAGTGAGTCGGACAGGATTATGTGACAGGCTAAGTATGGCATGGTTGGTCACAAGTGAAAGGGTTAATGTGAAAAAGGAGGCGTGTGACAGGGTTTGCAGTGAGTGTGACAGTATGAGAGAAGATGAGTGTGAGGGGATTAATGTGATAGGGTGAGTGTGGAAGAGCGAGGGCCGGTAATTGGTATGGATGGCGACAAGATTAGGAGAGGTTAATGTGAGCGAGGCTGGGTGAAGGAGGCATGACAGCATGTGGGGGGTGACAATGTGGGGGCTGGCTGTATGTGTATGGAATTGTGACGGTGGGTAGGTGAGAGTGTGGGAGGCAGAGTTGGAAAGGGTGTCAGTGAGTGCAGGAGCAGTGTGTGGGAGGGGTGACTGTATGTATTGGTGACTGTAGTGTTGGGGGCTGACATTATGGGGTGCAAGTGTGTGAAAGGGTAAGAGTGTGAGGGAGCAGTGTGGAGGAATGTGACAGTTTCAGGTGCAGGGTGTGAGTGGGTGACAGTGAGGAGAAAGATGACAGTGTGGGGTGGCAGTGTGGAGAATGGTGACAGTGTGGGGGGACAGGGTGTGTTACAGTGTGGGAGGGCAAGATTTGTGGGACACAGTGTAGAGAGGGTAGGGTGTGTGACAGCATAAGGGTGCAGTATGTATGACAATGTAGGGGGACAGGGTGTGTGACTGTGTGGGTGGCAGAGTGTGTGGGAAAGCAGGGTGTGTGGTGGTCAGAGTGGGGGAAGGGTATGTGGGGGCAGTGTATGTGGTGGTCAGTGAGGGAGCAGGGCATGTCGGGGCAGTGTATGTGGGGGCAGTGTATGTGGTGGTCAGATTGGGGGAAGGGTATATGGAGGGCAGTGTATGTGGTGGTCAGTGAGGGAGCTGGGCATTATGGGGCAGTGTATGTGGGGGTCAGTGTGGGGAGCAGTGTATGTGGTGGTCATCATTGTGGGGGGCAGTGTATGTGGTGGTCAGGGTATGTGGGGGGCAGGGCAGTGTGGGGGACAGGGCATTTGGTGGTCAGTGTGGGGGCAGTGTATTTGGGGGGCAAGGTATGTGGCTGGCAGGGCAATGTGGGTGCAGTGTATGTGGTGGGCAGGGCAGTGGGGGCAGTGTATGTGACTGGCAAGGCAATGTGGGTGCAGTGTATGTGACTGGCAGGGCAGTGTATGTGACTGGCAGGCAGTGTGGTTGGCAGGATATGTGGGTGGTGGGGCAGTGTATGTTGGGGCAGGGCATGTGTGGGGCAGGGCATGTGTGGGTGGGAGGGTATGTGGGAGCAGGGTAGTGTGGGTGGGAGGGCAGTGTTGGCGCAGGGCAGTGTGAGGGCAGTGTGGGTGGCAGGGCAGTGTTGGGGCAGCGCAGTGTGGGTGGGAGGGAGGGTATGTGGGTGGGCAGTGAGGGTGGGGAGGGCAGTGTTGGGGCAGTGTGGGTGGGAGGGCAGTGAGGGTGGGCAGTGTTGGGGCAGTGTATTTGGGTGGGCAGTGAGGGTGGGTGGGCAATGTTAGGGCAGTGAGTGTGGGAGGGCAGTGTTGGGGCAGTGAGGGTAGGTGGGCAGCGTATGTGGATGGACAGTGAGGGTGGGAGGGCAGTGTTGGGGCAGTGAGGGTGGGTGTGCAGTGTTGGGGCAGTGAGGGTGGGTGAGCAGTGCTGTGGGCGGAATGTGGAGGCTGTGACAAGCAACCACACACTGAAATACCTTTTTGTTAAAATATAATTCCCTGGTGGTCCAGTGGTTGAAGTCCCTGGTAGTCCGGTAGGATGACTATTTTGTCTGCAGCGTTCTCCCGAATGCCTATCACCTATCACCACGACAACATTCTGTGAACTCGCGAGAACCACAGTACGTGATCTGCAGCTCTGCACTCGGCGGAGTTGCAGATCAGAGGCTGGCTCTCCGTGTGGGCAGACCATGTGGAGGGGCTACCCGGCGGCATACTGGGCAAGCCGCTGGGCCCCCTCTCACTGTCGGTTCCTTGGTCATGGACCGAAGATCCGACAGTTCAGTCTGCCCTAAGGTGATTTAGGCGGCCGCGACGCCCCAGCAAGCGCGAGGCCTTAGCAGACCGCCTAAATCGCCTAATTAGAGAGCCGCCTCTGCAGCTAATGGCTATACTTCATCAGACATCTTCCTGTATGTTAAAGCCTTGAGGACGGAAGGAGATGCCAATAGCAGGGTTAATGGATAACTTCAGAGGAAGTCTGCCTGCATGCTAAAGTCCCATGGACACAAGTGATACCAGTTCCAGCAATAATTGAGAATAACAGGGCTAATGGCTGGACTTCATGGACCATTCCTTTTATTAATTTTGTAGCCCGCCTCTACACTTTTTCTAGTGCCATAATATCCTTCTTTAGAACAGGTGCCCAAAATTGCACAGCATATTCAATATGGGGTCTTACCAGTGATTTATAAAGAGGCAAAATTATATTCTCGTCCCGAGAATGAATGCCCTTTTTCATGCATGACAATACCTTACTTGCCTTAGCCACTGCTGATTGACATTGCACATTGTTGCATAATTTGTTGTCTATAACAATTCCCAAGTCCTTTTTGTGTGCTGTTATCCCTAATTCACTTCCATTAGGGTATACGTTGCTTGTGCATTCTTTACGCCGATGTGCATAACTTTGCATTTTTCAACATTAAATTTCATCTGCCATTTTGAGTGCCCAGTCCCCCAGTCTATCTAAATCCCTCTGCAACAAAGTAATATCTTGCTCACATTGTATTGTTTTACAAAGTTTGGTGTCATCTGCAAACACTGAAACATGACTTTCAATGCTTTTTTCAAGATCATTTATAAACATATTAAATAGAAGGGGTCCCAGAACAGAGCCCTGAGGGACACCTCTTGCCACCTCTGTCCAGCTTGAAAATTTACCATTAATGACAACTCTTTGTACTCTATTTTTAAGCCAATGTACTACCCAAGAACAAGCATTTTCATCTAGACTGATTTCCTTGAGTTTAAACACTAATCTATTGTGTGGAACTGTATCAAATGCCTTGGCAAAATCCAAATTAAATTTAGATAGATAGATAGAAATAGATAGATATAAACAGATAGAAAGAAAGATATATTTATAGATAGAAATATATAGATAGATGATACAAATAGATAGATATAAATATATAGAAAGAGAGATAGATCATAAGAAATAAATGGACTGAAATAAATAGATAAAAATAGATAGATAGATAGAAATAGATGGATAGAAATAGACAGAAATAGATGGATAGAAATAGATAGAACAAAATAGATTGAAAGAGATAGATAGAAATAAATAGATATAAATATATATATAAATAGATACATAGACATTGATAGAAAGAAATAGATAGATTGATAGATGGCTAGAAATAGATAGCAAGAAAAAGATATAGATAGAAATAGATAGATAGAAAGAAAAAGATATAGATAGAAATAGATAGATAGATAGGACTAGATAGAAATAGATTGATAGATAGGAATAGATAGAAATAGATTGTGTGTGTGTATGTTTAACAATATGTATTTTCAATGTGTGTCTTTATATACAAACACTATATATAGAGATATCTCTATATATAGTGTTTGCATACAAACGTTTGGCTTAGGAGGGTTGCAGTAGGAGGGGGGCGGGCATAGACAGTAATCTGAGTTGTCAGCTGAGTTTGCAAATGCGCATACCGTGCCCATGCATTGCGTATTGCTTTGTATTTAAATGGTTCTCCACACTCGGGCCCTCCAAATGTTTCTTTGAATAAAATAGCAATAGAATCATGGGAGTTGTAGTTCAGCAACAACTGGAGGGCCAGAGTTTGGAGAGCCCTGCTCTAGGCTATCCATATGAGCTGCTTTGACTGAGTGAATTCATGGGTTTTAGCCATTCATTTTTGTAAGGGAATGGCAACTTTCAATTCGGAACTCCTTTGTCTTTCTGTTAATGTCTTTATAGGTTAATTATATTTCCACATTTGAGCACACACCCGTTTGAGGATGGGTTATTCCCATAAATGTTTGGTGTGTGGGCAACAATATATGATCTTGACAAAGATTAACTATTTTTATGTAAAAATATATGTGATTGCTCTATGGGTGACTATTGGAATAATTGTACATTTTTAATAAATTAAAGATATAATAAATGTTATTACTGATTTAATAGAAGAAGCTGGAATTGTTATGTTCCAGACACTGTGTGGGTGCACGTCTCATCCACACAAAGAATAGACATGTGCAATTCGTTTCGGGCCGAATATGATATCAGACGAATTTCGGGCAATTAGGACATTCGGGTACTTCCGAATGTTCCGAAAAGCCAAAGTGCCGAATTGCCGAGGTCCCGAAGTTCCGAAATTACCGAATTTCCAAAGTGCCGAAGCACAGTATTGCCTAAGTGCTAATATACTTACCCAGTGAAAGAAGAAGAATGTTACATTGTATACAATTTTAAATAAAAAGTATACAAACATAGCCAGGATTCAGCTGTAAGCATTTGCAACACTTACAACAATCAAGTAACACACGTTCATATAAAATGTAAGTTACTTAGCCAGTCAATGTAATGACAGGAATGAATAAGTAGATAACTCCCTAATTCCCACATAATTAGGGATCTATCTACTAAAAGGCTGAAAGACCGAAATTGGTCTTTCAGACAAATTTACTAATACTAAGTAAAGATTACTTAGTATTAGTAAATTATGCCCCTATTCGCTGCAGCCTGTGGGAATGCGGGAGTTATCTACCAAGCGGCTGCAAGAGAAGTTCTGAAGTGCCGAAGTTGCTGAAGTGCCACATTGCCGAGGTCCCGAAATTACCAAATTTCCAAAGTGTCGAAGTCACGAATTTCAGAATGCCGAACTGAACCGAAAATGTTTCCCATGCGCATGCCTAACAAAGAACAACTTCTAGTTATGCCTGTTCCTGAAAGAACATCTGTGGCAGACCGCCTGGAACCCGACTGGGTACCTCCGCCAAGCTCGCTCCCTAGCTATCGCTGGGACACCATCAGCACTCCAGACCCTAGCTGCTGCAGCTTGGCCGAGGTTACACCATTGCTTACCACCCTGGAACAGGGTCATAGATCCAGCTTCTAGTGATTAAAGCTCTCCTGCAGAGAGTATAGCTGTATAGCTGGTACACCCACACACTAGTCGGGACTGAGTAAAGGGTGTAAAGGAACTTTATTATGGCTAAGTTGCCTGCTCTTATACACAACCCCCAGCATGGGGTCTCCATTCAATGCAAGACAAGCCCCTCCCATAAATCTCTGTGCCTGGGAGATAATTGCATTAAAGACCGGTAAGCTAATTACCTCCCAGGAACAGAGAGTCAAACATAAAAATATCCCAAAACATCATAAAAACATAAAATAACTGCACAAATAATACATCCCCAAATAGCCCTGATCTGAGTCCCCAAGCTCTCCAAATAGCACTCAGACCCATGCAGTGTAGGGGAAACACCACCATGTTAAAGTTATGACCGGCCACACATGTGGTCCTATGCCCAAAACAGTTCCAGGGCATTTGGTGCTTTGGCCGGTCAACTTTTGGACGCTCCTGTGTCCAAAATATAGGGTGCTCTGGCTGGCTATTAGGTAGCGCTTGTGCCCCTTAGTCTTAGGCACCTTCCCTCCAAACAGTGCTCTCCTTGCTGGTTGCAAAGTCATTCAAAACCCTGGACCAAACTTTCCGGGAGCCACACAGACACCTCATGCTGAAAACCGTGCCATACCATACCCTGACCGGGAACCCACAAAGTCCTCATGCCGAATTTAGTTCCATAACGATCACGGCAAAGTATCACTGAGGACAATTTGTGGGTTTCGTCATGCGAATGGCCGACTGGCTAACCATAAAACCTCACTTTCTGGTTTGCTACCTAAGATTTTCCTTGATTCCACAGTTTCTTGGGGGGAGTGGTGTTATGTACCCCTAGTTTTCTGACCTTAGTCTGGAGTAGTACCTAACACTGTCACTAACTTGATATGGTGCTTTTGCAAGCTGCTGTACCAAGACTGAAGAGATCCAACCCTATCTCCAGCTGGCCATACCTTGTTTAGTCATCTCCCTATTAAGACTAACCTTCCCTCTCTTGGTTGCCATATCATTAGTTGGCTCAGGTTTGGTTTTGATTGATGTATGTTTCCTTCATCTGAATCCTGGATGCCTGAGTGCAGGAGGCCTTGCACTCTGTCCTTTAGCTTGCCTTGTATTCTGGGTTTTCTTGTTTTATTTATAAATGTATGCTATTTTAATTTGTTTTCAAGCTGTTAATATATTAGTTTTTTTACATTATTACTTTTTTTTTTCTGTATTTGGGATCCTTTTTAATGGTAGCTGCTGCTATTCCACTCTTGGAAATTGTAATCACTATATTTAGACGTGACATCCTGTTATGTGTTGGGGAGTATTTTGTTTTTATATTTAGCTTATATCGGCAGATTTTTTTTAAATAAGCATTTATCTAAGGCTTTATATGCCTGTGCAAACTTGAAATGTTTTCAGTACACTATGATTGGCTTACCTTGCAAAGCCAAACTTTCACAGTGTATTTATCTGTCAAGTAACACTATTGACTTGACTGATAATACTGAGAAACTTGCCAGGTAATGTCCTCGTCATCATACTAATAATGTAAAAATAAACAAAATATACATACAAACTCAGATATGTGGAAACATTGCAATGTAAATTAAATGATCCAAAATATTCAAGTTATCACATTTGCTAAATATTCAGCTATCTGGGGGCACATCTAAACATTTTCTATCAGACAAAACCAATTATAATTAGGAAGCATAAACACAATCATCTAAAATTCTTACTTATATTTGCTCACCTTGAGGACAAACACACAAAAATTGATTGACTTTGTCAACACACTGTCCGTTGTTCACACATGGATTGCTAAGACATTCGTTGATCTCAATTTCACAGTGTATTCCTTTGTAGCCTAGAGGTAAAACACAAAACCACTTATTAGACAAACATGTAAAATGTAACTGTCATGCCAAAGCAAGAATTGGCATTTGATATCTTTTATGAGTTGTTTTTGGAAACGTTGGGATAACATTTATTGTAGGCTTTGAGTTGTTTTTGTACTTGTTGGGATAACATTTATTGCAGGCTTTGATCTTACACCAGGCCTAAGCCATAAAACTACTAATAACCACCACCAGAGCTGGACATAGTAAAAGGTATTGGCTTTGGGTTCTTCAAAGGACAACATAATTTAAGAAAATATGGAGTGGGAAATAAAATGCCAGGTCAAACCCTTCTGATCCATCCAGGGGTCTTCCCAGTTAGAAGCAACTAGTTTGAGGTGCATAATGAGAATGTTGGGATTATCCAGGGGGACATTTTCATTCTCCGACAACTACTTGGAGACCTGTAACATCTGAATCTCCCACAAGAATTACATACAAGGGGTAAATATATGTAAGGATTTCTTGTGTTTTCTCCTATTTTATTTTATGCACTGTTTTGCAATTTGTTATCTGTGTTTCTGTATGTCATTTATTTCTGTATTTTTGTACACAGCACTGTGAATACTTTTTGTCAGATTAAATGTTTACTTAATCAGCTTGTGTCTTTGTTCTCTATGTGCTCACTCTTCTGAGGAAAGTTTAGGTAAACACATTACCAAAAGGGTTAATTACATAAGACCGTCAATGGAGCCAGACATGTGAGCTCTGAGCTTTCTCTCCCCTGGGAATTAAATTCGCAAACATCCGCACTTGTACGAAGGATATCATCCAATAAAACACCTTCACCCATGCAGAAATACCCCCTGACCCGAAACTAGATGGTTGGTAACAAGAAAAGAAGGGATCTGACTCCCTCAGTTGCCACGCTGTTTCACACACCCACAGACCATCGGCCGCCATCTTTATCACAGGTCCTCACAGACTCAGGCTCGGAAACTGAAGATAGCAAAATGCACCTAGATCCGGACACCCCACTGACAGTGGGGGACCTCCGCAGACTCTTAAAAGAGGCTACGAGCGACATAAAAGCATATACCGCAGCGGATTTAGAGAAACAACTCACAGGCCTGCGGGGCGACCTCTAAGCACTTGCATCACGGACAAGTCAAGCCAAAACTCACCTATCTGACATATCCAAGAGATCCCTGTTCCACGACCAAGAACTTATCAGACTCAACAATAAGATTCAGCAGCTCGAAGATGGCATAGAAGATATCAACAACAAATTGCCACGGAACAATTTAAGGCTCATGGGTAGTGGTACGGAGACCGAGACCCCTGTGTGCCTGATGATGATGGGAGTCAACCTCGTGGATATGAACAATCAGGGCCTGGTGCAGGGTAACATCACGCCCCCTGGTGTTGAACACCAGGGTTTGTGCGGCCACATACCAGGGCCCTGATGCAGCTTCTGCGGATCCCAGGAACTAGGAGAAAATATGCAGGCCTCCCAGGATCTGGATAGGGAGACTCTGCAGCAGATATGTATCCAGTACTAGAAACAAGGCAAGACTAGAACAGGCAACAAACGAGATAAGACAAGACAAGACTAGATGAGAGGAACCGAGAACTGGAGCAGGACAGAAAGCAGAGTCCAGAACATGTACACAAGGCATGAGGGAAACCAGAACAAGGCATGGGCGGGACAGGACTGTACCTAAACTGGGAAGACAAAATAAAACAAGACTAGAGATACAACGCAAAACAAGAGGACACATAATTAAGTACTAATATGTGTAATAAACATTGGAGATTTAGACATACATAAATGGCGAAGATGTATGCAGCCCACCACTGTGCCAAAGTACTTCAATTATGGTGGGTCCTAACTGCCTAGATTTGCATGACTAAATAAACAATAATAAAACACACACAGCACTTGCAAAGGAATGAGCAGAGGAAATGAAACCACTGCTGAAGGACCAGACTGAAACAAAAGGATTAATGGCAAAGGAACGGGTGGGGCATCAAAAAACAAACATTTAAAGGAATCCAGACTGGGAATTCCAGCAACGAAATAAAGGAATGAACCCAGAAAACCCTGAATAAAGAAAACCAGACATAGACTAGAAAACCAGAAAAAAACAAGAATAAGTAGAGAATAATTGTAAAAAGAGTACTGGATAATAGAAGCCATCACCAGAAATGATCCGCAGCAGGAACAGGACGTGACAACGGGAATGCCGAAAACGGTGACGGCAGACATGTTACTCTCTACGATTAAAGACATGTTCTGATCCATGATCCCTGAATCATCCGACCAGGAGCTCACTATTGAAGGAGCGGACAGGACACTGCACCCACCAGCGATGAACCCCACAACCCCAACAGATGTGGTGCTAGAAATGCTGAACTTTGCCACAAAGGAGCACCTCATGTCCCTAGCCAGAGCACCCACCACAAGTACAAGGCCACACTGTCCAGTTCTTCCAGAACTTCACCCCTCAACATTGAGGACAAGAAGAGAACTCAAACCGCTAACCATGGCCTTAACCCAAGCAGACTGGCGATACATGTAGGGCCACCCCTTCAAGCTAACAACCAGGAAAGACAATCTGTCACACATGCTGCTCCACGTTGCCGACATGGCAGACTTTGCAGCCACCCTAGGCATCTTCCTACAGCCAGACACCAATTCAAGGGACTCAACATCGGGATCAACGCACATGCCAGGGAACCCATTGCTACCACCACGCCAGCAATCCATAAAAAGGCATCCCTCCGCACCAAAGAGCCCACTGCAACAAGCCACCTGAACGAAGCAAGTGAGACCTGAGGATTTATCTTTGGAACGGCTGTTCCACTACACCTATCACTACCTCCTAATAACGATACGAAGTACATACCCAACTCCCAGTTGCTAACAACCTTCTCCAGACCCAGCAGCCCAGGACTTTATAGTGCCCCAAATGATTGACAATGGCACAGACACACCAGGCTTCACACGGCATACAGAAACGTTGGGCGTTATATGGTTATGTTTCATCATACATATTATATGTTGAATTTATTATTAAACGCAATGTTTAGCCAGTTGCAAGGGTGAAAACACACATAGGCCTCACCCCCAAAAGGCCCACTAAGAGAGCAGGCTCCCCGAGCAGCACGCACCACACAACAACGCAACAACACCAGGCATCCCACAACGCTCAGTAATAATGACAGATGTTTTTATTATTTGTTCACTTTTTCACACAGGGTGGCACATGATCAGTTGCGTGACTAATAGAAAGCATAGGCCACAACCCAGGGCCCCAAAGCACCCCCGCGGGATTCCCAGGTGCCTAGCAACACTACCCATCCCGTAGGCCAAAGCTGGATGCCCCGGGGCCTGCCCACTGACCGCCGCAGACCAAGCACTATTTCTGAGTAAAATGGCACTAAACCTTGGGTCGGGACCTGCGGGACACCCTATATGCGCGCAACCAACCCTACCCAGTACGCAACCAGGTGACCATTAACTCCTGGCAGGCCGCGACCCCCTGGGGTGTTTACAATATCTGCCTATGCGACCACCCAAACAGGCCAAAACCAACGAAAGGGGATGAGGAGCGGGAACCAGGGAAGGTAAGGTGCTGGGGGGTGCCCAAGACAGGCACATAGGACACTGGGGGGGGGGTGCCCAAGACAGGCATAGGTGTTAGGGGGGTGCCCAAGACAGGCACACACTGGCTGACTTCCCTGAGGATACAGCATGACCTACTCCCTATCAGGTGACATCTTAGCACAAACCCCGACAACCCACTCACTGCCACCTTGACCGAAAGACCTGCCCACCGGGCTGGGAACAACTGACCTTCTGTCCCATTTGTGACTGGGTATCACCACAAGGACTCCTACAGCCGACCCCCGCTGAACCCACCACAACCACAACAAGACCGCCTTCCACAGCCACAGGACATCAATAGCTCTAAGACAGATCAAAAACACCATGGAAGTGAGACGCACGACAAAGGTACAAACACTTGGCACCACACAATTAAGACCACCACACGATGGAGGGGGTGTGGCCGACCAGCAAACGGATCAGACGTGTAAATGTGGAGCTCCATGAGGAAACTGGAACAAACTACCACATATAAGGTAAACCAACTCAATTCCACGTTCCCTCCCCAGAGGCAGTTATGGGGCGCAAACAAAAAAAAATCTGCCCACCAGAAATTCACAAACATTAGGCTCTCCTTCGAGATTCCTACACCACCGGCTCCAATCAAGATGGCACGAAAGGCGCGCAATGAGGAAGAAGCCTCGGAGGACACTCCAGATGACAGAGAGAGCCTCTCCTCACCACCCGCAGGGGCCCAAGACCAGGACTCAGAATCCAAAGAAGACTCGTCTCCGGTAACAAAGGGAGACATCAGGGACCTCCTGCAAGAAATGAGGGAGGTTTTGACAGGCGGATAACAAGGAAACACAGAAGGAAATGGGGGCCCTCCAGACAAGAATTAAAGAGGTGGAAGGCAAAGAGCGAGACATGGATCGCACCCTTCAAGCCACCCAAGATCAAATACAGGACCTCTCACAATAGGCCCAAAATGTAACAAGAACCGTCACAGTGATGGAAGCGAGGCACAGGAAGTAAAATGTCCGCCTGCGAGGCATACCAGAAAGCGTTAATGGGGATGACCTGCTGTCATTCGTGCTGAAACTGATAGCCACAATTGGCATCAAAGGCAACGCGAATCCGAGCGCCCTGCTTATAGGATTCCGAATCCAAAAGGCGGCAGTCGCCCCGGACAACGCACCCGGAGACACTATAGTTCTGACTAGGGACGTAGCGGTGCGAATCGCAATACTAACCCACTCAAGAGAAATGCATAAAATACGATTTGAAGGGAACACTGTGGCCATATACAGGGACATTCCCTTTGCAGCGCTAATAATGTGGAGGCAACTGGCATTGATCGCTAAACAGCTCTGAGAGGCTAAGATCCGCTACAGATGGGGAACTGACGGCTCACTAGAGGTTCAGATGGAGGACAAGACCATCCCCCTAACCCCGGCAGATAACCAAGACACTTTCCTCCAATAACTAAACCTTACCACCAGAGACACTACCCAGAACAGAAGTGGGGAAACTAAGGCTAAACAAGCACGCAGACGTGGACCAACACAGACCCTGCCTGATACCCTACATGAACTCACGACCACCCACATAGGTCACACCTTACGCTAACACTTCAAACCAATCACTTCCTCCTCCCCCCCACCATCCTATAGCCGTCCCCTCCAGAGGTGATAATATATCCCACACTCTATAAGCATGCACCTCATAGACACTACAACAGTTATAGTATGAAGTTCGCTAGGGAGTTATTATGTTTTACCACTGTTTAGCACTCTACACATATCTCCAAACTAGCAGCAGAAAGACAACCTTGTGTCAATTCCAGAATGATGATGCCACAGAGAATAACGGACATACTAGTTAACAGAAGGCTCTGTTTTGCTTATATGTATACTAAAAATCAGATGTCATTTTGTGGAGTTGTAAAACTACAATACAATACAAAAAAAAAAAAAAGACCACCACACGATGATGACCTACTCTGACTGAGCGACCCCATATCAGACAATACCAGACCCCCTTGGTGCTGACGGGCAAGCAGCTGGGGAAAATGAGGTAACCCACACGCAGATCACACTTGTGAATGAATGTATTTGTAACATTGTTAATGCTATCTGAACTGTTATTCCATGATGCAGATGATGTTACCATGCACCTATGAACCTTAACCTATACTCCTCACTCAGATATTCACCCCTACAAACAGGACCAACAAGCTTTCTCACATCAAAGAAAAAAAGTTACCTGCGCTCTATCCATATCTCAAGCTTGCTCACATCAGCATAGCGAAAGACCAAAGCCAAGATCCCGGGTGAGCAGACCCACCAACACCTACTGGTTCACTCACCCAACTTACCAACCTAACGTAAACGACTAATCCACTACAACGAACAGCACTGTACATAGATAGCACACTTGGTAGAACCTGGGCTGACCCTTTCCCTGCACACTAACAAACCGCACCGACAGAGCCTGGCACTGACCAGATAAGACCAGGTACACTCCACCTCTCACCCAAACTTTCACTACCTACTCCCACCCCACCTCCTATATTTTTCTCCCTCTTCGTCCACATGACTGACCTAACTGCCAGGCCTAGGCCTTTGACATATCCCTCCCGGGGGTACACACCCAGGGCCACAGAGCCCAGCACCCTTACATGCATCTCCATCAATTATATAGGTCTCAACCACCCCTTCAAAAGACACCAATTCATGCGATGGGCCAATTGGTCCTGAGCGGAAATAATCCTCATACAAGAAACCCACTTTGCTCGGGGAAAATCATTCCCTCTCCTGAGCTGACACTACCATAAATACTACATAGCTGACTCCCCAACGGCGGTTATACTCCACAAAACCTGCCACCTGCAAGTTCAACAGACTCACATAGACCCACAAGGGAGATACATTACAATCTCGGGACACATAGGACCCTAACGATACGAATTCACATCGGCTTACCCATCCAACACTCCGAACGCATCTTTCTGGCAGGCATTGCAAATGCACCTGACATTTTTCCCATCCCACCACCTAATAGTGGGCGGGGACTATAATGCCACACCCAGCCCGTCATTAGACAGGAATCGTGCAAGACAACCCAGGTGCAATCAAACCCCGATTGCCAGATCAGATGAAATGCTACATTCATTCATATATAAAACTCACCTTCTAGACATATGGAGGATCCAACACCCGACAACTAGAGATTACACTTTTTACTCCCACCCGCACCAATACCACTCCAGGATAGACATGTTTCTGATCTCCCCCTCCCTGGCACGACATGTCAAGACTTTGCACATAGGCTCAATAATGTGGTCAGACCACGCAGACATCACCCTTACCAAACACCACAAGACCATGGTCATGGCGACTGAACCCCACCCTACTTCACAATCCGGTCATAAAAGAGGAAATCCAAAATGCAATCTCCGAATATTTTACACTAAATGCTCAGTCAACTCAGAAAGCATACTATAGGCACCGCATAAATTGGTTCTCTGCAGCACAATAATAAACCTATCCTCCTCACAGAAAAAACAATACCTCAATAGACTGGACCACACACGCTAAGAACTAAGAACCTTAGAACACCAATTCAAAAGACACCCAACAGCAGACCTACAAACAGGAATCTCCAGATGTCAGGTATAGCTGAAGAAGTTCTTGGCTTCGGATGCAGCGAAAGCCCTTCAGTGGACCGGGCTATTATTTTATGAGAATAATAAGGCCACACCAACAAAATGCAGAAAAACACATTGACAAAATTAACGACCCAACCGGACAAACAAAAGAACTCCTTGACCAAGTAGCAGAGGTCTTCCAATCCTACTTTTCAGAGCTATATGACCACAACTCGCAAGCGCGTCTTCACCCGAACACCGTTCACGAAATGACTGACCGGTATCTGAACTCAGTCAGCCTACCCACACTCACGCGTTCAGAAGCGGAGCAGATAACAGCCCTGATCACCCAAAATGAAGTAGCAAAAACCATCAAAACTCTAAAACCAAACAAAAGCCTGGGACCGGACGGGTTCACAGGCCTATACAATAAAACCATCATGACCACACTCATCTCTCACTTAAGCAACAACATACTTAAAGGCGATCCACTACCAAAATAAATGCTTCAGGCCAACATCTGCCTCCTACCGAAACCGAACAAGACACACACAGAAGCAAGTCATTATTGCCCCATTTCACTACTGAATGTAGACATCAAATTGTTTACTAAAATACTCGCAGATCACATGAATCCCTACCTACGCAAATTGGTCCACCCAGACCAGGTGGGATTCACCCCCAACAGACAGGCGTGTGGCCATATTAGGCACACTTACGATCTCATATGGTTTGCAACACACAAATCCCTACACTGATCCTATCGCTCAACACCAAAAAGGCATTTGATTGACTTCCTTTTCGCGACACTACACAAATTTAGGTTCCCACAACCCTTCCCAGAAGCCGTAAGACGCTATATGCATCCACCATGGCCAACCTTCTTCTAACACTCACCCATCCACCCTCGTTCGAAATAAATAATGGCATGAGGCAAGGATGTCCCCTATCCCCCATCCTATTAGCCCTATCGAACCATTGCTACAAACACTCAGACAGCAAGAATTAAGATACACACAGAAGAATTAAAACCGCAGCTCACGCAGATGACCTACTACTGACTATCACCGACCCAACCAACTCCTTGTCACCCTTATTAATAGCATTACAGAAATATGCAGCAATCTCGGGTTACATGCTGAAAACTGTCCTACCGATTCACATCGACGTGCACTCGCTACAAAACTTGAAACAAACATACCCATTTGACTTACGGTACCTGCATCTCTATAGACCTAACACAGACATACCAGTTCAACTATACCCTGCTGCTACAGACCGCATCACAAGACCTCAAAACATGGCATCTGTAAAGATGAACCTTTTTCCTTTACCTTTTACAGGTCTTACCCGTGCAAATATACACAGCCGACTTTAAAAATCTGCAGACTCTAACAGATAAATTTATTTGGGCTAAAATGAAAACAAGAATTAAAAGGGCGACACTCTACATACCCAACAGAGCTGGAGGTTTGGCCTCCCCCACTACATACATTACTACTTTGCAGTGCAATTAGCACAAGTAAAACACCTACACGCCCCATATGGCATCAGACGCTGGGTGGACCTGGAACACATGATCTTTGGAAGGGACTTTCCCTAACTCTACATCTGGCTCCCCAAACCAGGAAAGCCACAACTACCCATCACCACTCCTGCACTCCTGAACGCCATAAAAATCTGGGATAAACTCACGAAATTCTCACTGATATCCACCTCCTCCCTACTCACACCGGTTCCACGCAACGCAGTTCACCACAGCATAACCCCCCCAACGTTTCTCCAGTTTCGAGGACAATGACCTCCTCCGTTTCTACCAATTCTTCCATAACCAAAAACTTCTTCTGTTATGGGAGCTCTACAGACTGTTACGGAATTACCCCTGGTTGTTTCACCGTATACCCAGTTTCGGTATTTAGACTGTGTAAACCCCTTCCACGAACCGTTAGGACTATGCATTCGTACATACGAACGACGGACCACCCGGCTCTTGGCATGTGCCGCCACTTAACCTTTGTCACCCCTGAAATAACCGAAAGACCGACCACCCTACAAGTGGAGTGTGCCTCTAATTGACCACCGTGAAGCTTCGGTCTGTGGTTAACCGCACCCTAATTGACTGTCTCAGGGCGGCCTCGTTCGTGTGACAATTCACCAAACTAGAACTTACGAGGACCACCCGCATCCTGGCATGTGGCCCCAATTAGATCGTTGGGTCTGCGGTCAACCGCAAGTTAAGTTCATGGCGATCCCCGTATGGCTCACGAAGGGCTAAGACAATCATCCTCTGAGCGGGTTTCGCTACTCGCTCCATGGCTTTTAGGTCCAGGTCCCGCTTTCTATCTGCCTACCTGAAAACATGGCTGCCATCTCGTGTTCGGGACAAAAGGCATGAACGGACCTTGTAATAAAGAAACTGGCTATACTGTTCGTGAGATCTGAGCGCTATTCGCCTATCTGTTGCGCTTAGATCTGGGCTACCTAACGAATGGTTGAATGGAAGATTTGTGGCTATTAAAATATTAAAGTTAGATATTTTTATACGGTTTTACCTGTTGAAATAAAACGTGGGATTTTGGGCGCTTGGAGATAATTAAATTGTCATAACCATTGGATTCATTATCTCCAAGCTGGGCTGTAACCATTTCAAATGATACATTGTTTGTATTGTCCCTGTATCCCATCAGGTCCAGAGGGGGCTGTCCCTGGGCCTGGTGTTCTGCATAAATTACCATGCCTGTGTGCCATTAAACTCAGTTTGTTTTGACCCTCAAATTGCAGCTTCGACTTGTTTTGTGGGGAAAAGGGTATCCTAGCTGTACCATAGCTAGTGGGATTGCTTTATATTCACAGGATTCTTGTGGTATGCTGATTGGAACGGCTCTTCTCTCTCTCCACAGTCGGGACCCAGGACAACCAAGCGGTTCAGCCTTCAGCTAGCTTTGAGGTAACCGTAACATCTTCCATTCCCAGACTTCCCCCAACGCATCCACTAACCACCTTCGACCACTTCCGATATATCCAAATCCGCAGCTTCCTAGACTTGCCCGCCAATAAAGCAGCTGGCACAACAACACTCACCCCCTTAGAACCAGCCTGCATGGCCTGCACGATCCAAAAATGCCAAATATTTACACTATACATCAATATCATCACCTCCTTCCACAAGAGCTCCCTATGTGTCGGCTTGGGAGAGGGACTTTGGGACCCAGACCATAATAAAAAAAAAAAGAACGAGGGTATAAAACGCTAATGTGCTAGGAGGCGGGGCTGGACCGCCATGCTGTCCGGACGCATGCAGGAGAGGCTACGGAGAAATCTGGCCTTTTAGGCTAGAAATCATGGCTCTTACACTCAAACTGATCTCAAGTCCACAGCTGTGGAAGAGGTAGCGGCACCGAAATTGGGAGTTTTCGGCCCCGTGTGGGAAGCACAAGGGGGGCCTACTCGGGAGGGGAGCTGGGTGGACGGCTGATGCCCTGCCTCCCTTCCCAACTACCATGCGCCAGCTTAGTGAAATGCCTGCAGGTCCCTTCCCCCCCCCCCCAAGCTCTCGCTTTGGAGGGACTAAGAGGCACTACAGACCGTAGGCCTACCTCACAAGATGGCGGTGGCTCAGGGTACATCCCCGACATCACAACACATGCCCACCGAAAGATAACAAAGTGTGTCCAGCGACGAGTTCACCCCTGCAGGGTAGAGAACGGGACAGTGAGAGCCACTGGATCCTCTGCCTGCTACAGAAGACCCCTGATGGGGCTGGGAGCAGTAGGAGAGCTTTGAGCCCATGCCGCAGCATGGATCTCTTACGCGGACTTAACACTGAAGCCTGGAACAGGAAGTCACACTGCCACCCAGATGAGCAACGGTGCCACCTGAAAGAGCCAGGGACTCCCCAGCTACCTGCGACGTGCTGAGCTGCTGACTTACCAAGTCAATGCCTGCAAGTTTGGGGTGACACCACCCGAACACAGTGTGCAAGCACAGAGACACTCATGGCCCAACATTACACGGGCTCTACCAGAGACAGCAGCTTTTAGTTTCACATTTGCCGCTTGGGTTCAACTTTCCTTCAACATAAAATGCAGCATTTTTGTACTCCCAAACCACTTCCCTCCACTTGGTCTCACACAGATGCATGTAACGGTACAGCGGTCTGCTTAGCCCCAGTGGTCCATTCTTTAAGCCAGTTATGCTTAGCTAGAAGGTTATATTTTCTTATGTTATACTACACATGGAAGCACTAACATTTTCCTTGCACCTCACTGCATGTGTTCTGACCACATATATGCTACACTCCTCATACATTCTACCATGCTATTGTAAGGTGTGCATTGTATGTTTCACTCCAATCTGCTCACTATAGAAACACATGCCTGTCTCCTAATAGTGAACACCAACTACTTGACATGTCAGCACTGTTAAGCCTATTCTTAAAACAAAAAATGTGCCTATTCCTAAAAGCCTAAACCATCCCTCCAAACGGTGATTTGCAACGTAGAGGAAGCTTAAAAAATTGATAAACTATTCGCTCTGGTACATGACACCACAACACAGTTCAACAAAATCTGGGACCCGTGGCTCTACGAGTTCCCTCAGCCCACATGTGAACCAGGGGCTGGAGGGGACAAAGAAAGCCACCGTTAACCTGCCACCACAAAAACCCCATCCCCTGCTACCCCACTGGAATCAAACCCCCTACCGTAGCACGCCAGGAGGCTCTTCTCTTCCCCTCCCCCCACACCTCCTCTTCTTTCTTCCCCAACTTCCCTCCCATAACCCATCTTCCCCTCGCACACATGACACGCACCCACCACCACTCACCTACCTACCTTAGACACCCGACACAAACCCACGAAACACAATCCACCCAAACACCAACTCATGCCTGGATACCAAACGCAAATGGTAACCGGATGGACCACGCACAACAAACTAGCCAACACAGGCATCAACACCATGCCAAATGATTCCAAACCACCAGCACATATAAAGTGGTTAACATGACTCGACGGGCCAACCCACATAACCATCGACACACTAGACACCAAGCTGAAGACTGACAAAGCACAAACCAACACGCAAATATCAAGTATGATTCAACCACCCTCAGCGGATCCATTAGGCCCACAGCCACTTACCTGACAACACCAAAACAGATATCAAGCACTTAAAAGAACAGGAACTAAACACATGATATACTACAAGGCATGTAACACCTATACTAATTGCAATTTTAATTTGTAAAAAGAACAATATATGCATTATGCACTATTTTATACAAAATTCATTGTATTGTTTCGAAACACTGTTAAGATGTTTGTTCCATTCGCCTTTGTATATCTGATACGTTTAACTAAAAATTCACAAATAAAGAATACAAAAATAAAACAAAAGATATATGTCTGATCAGTAAAGTAAGGTTGTGATCCTATAATTCTACTGTGTGTGGGGTAACCAAAAACGCCAGAATATAAAGTCTTGGTGGTGGCAGTAAAGTGTGTACTAGGGTGTTAGTGTAGAAGGGATTGCAGGGGTTAATTTAGTGGTTTCAGTTACAAGCAACAGGTAACCAGGAGTCTAGTGTCATTAACCCTTTCACTTCCATACTCTCCCCACTGTCTCAGCTGGGCCAATAGCCCACGCTTGTGACAAATTGGTGGCGGCTGGTTGGATATATTTAGAGATTTTTAATGCTTGCTGGATTTTACCTGTAAAGGGGGTCTTAGCTCTAAAAGAAATTGCATACTTGTTTTTTGTGTAATTTCCAAACACCGAGCTCAGTGCTGATTTAAAAGACGTACAAAGTGCAACAGTTCTTTCCTCATGTCTTGTTTTTCTTTCTCTATCCCATTTGTGAATATGGAGGCCTATCACAAACAACCCAAAGAGGCTTTGGAATTGTTGTGCCAAGAAAGGGATTTACCAACTTTTGACAAAAACAAGGCACAACTTATTGGTGACCTTGTGGAGGCTGACAGCCATGTTTTCCAGCCAGACACCGAAAGGGTTACTGAGCTCCCTACTACTGCAGGAGCGCTGTTTACTGGAATTCCTAGTGGTTGTACCCCTCAAAACATTAAGGACATTTGCTCAACGGATTTATATCGGCAACTGCTGGCTGCTAATCCTCAGGATACCCTGCACATGATGATCCAACAGCAGGCTGCAAAAAGAGAATCTGCAGAAAGGCTAGCAGAAAGAAAATCTGTGGAAAGCGACAAAGGTGACATGAACTAGAAATTGTCAAACTGCAGTTTACCGTTCACTCCTCACTGAACAGCAATGCATCAGATTCCAGCACACGTAGGCTCCGCAAGGATGATTTTCCCTCCCTGGAAGAGGGGACTGATTTGGATGTGTTCCTAAAAAGTTTTGAAAAAGTATGCAGGCAGCAAGAACTACCCTCGGACCAGTGGGGGAGATATTTAACTCCACAACTGAAAGGAAAAGCCTTGAATGTGTTTGTGTCCCTTCCCCCAGAGACTGATAACAATTATGATTCAATCAAATCTGCATTGCAAAAAACTTTTAACCTTACTCCTGAGTCTTACAGAAAAAAGTTTAGGAGTATGCCCATCATCCAGCTGCATTCTATATGTCGCACAATTGGAAACCACGTATTGGCAATGAGTGGCAGTGTGACTTCCTGTTCCAGTGCAAGCTACTACCTATGAAGCCTTTAAGGACATGGTTATGGAACAGTTCTTACAGACCCGGAGCCCTAATGTACAAAAGTGGATTTTGGAAAGAAATGCTAGGGATGCCGCAGAACTTGCAGATGACTACGCCGACATCCATGCACCCACATCCAGGTGTGGATTTATGTCGGCTGCTACTTCGACCTGGTAAGGGGCTACAGTTCAATCACCACCTGTAAGATCTGCAATGAGAACTTCACCACCAACTGCCAACATGTTGAGTGAGTCACATGCCTTCCGTTGTTTTCGCTGCAACCAGATTGGTCATCTGAGCATGACTTGTTCCACTAGGAATATACCCCACCAGCTGGTGCAGGTGGGAGCATCTCCACAGGGGCACCATCGGTTTTACTTGTGGGTGGGTCTGGGGGGAAACAAGAGGACAACCTGCAGAGTGTAATTGTGGGTGACCGAGTAACCATTAGACTGAGTGATTCTGGAACATCATTCACCCTGGTGCACCCTGAAGTTGTGAATACGGAGGACATAATCCCTGAGAGAACCATGTCCATCAAAGGAATTGGGAGGGGTGCGCCCCGCTGTGCCCCTGACACGTATGTACCTTGATTGGCGTGTGGGCAAAGGTTTGCGGGAAGTGGGGATTTCTGAGGATTTCCTTGTTAATGTTCTGTTGGGGCGGATGCTCTGTCAGTATACTCCAGAGGACACTGTTTGTGACCCAGAAGGGTATTGTGTGAAACTTTGGGAGACATTGTGAACTGTGATTGCTGGGAGGGAGAGCAGGGGATGGATAAATATCTACCTGTAACTGAACCAGTGATGTCTACCAAACGTGAGATAGGGGTGAGTGATGATGTGCCTGTATCAAAATACTGTGAGACTGGGATGTCTGAGAGTAAGGTGGAGGAAGAATGTTAAGCCCGGGATGTGTACCACTGGTAGCAGTGGTAATACGTCAGCAGTGTGTCAGGGCTGCAGCGGTAGAAAATGAGGGGGGATGGTGATGAAAGGGTCGAGTTGTCTGGTCTACAGGCAGAGAAAGGCTCTGTCAGAGGGAGATGTACCTCCTTGTGCAGCATGGTGGGGGGAGGGTAATAAGAATTTCCTGGAAGCTAAGTGCAGTGACCCCTCCCTAGAAAGGCTGAGACACCGTGTTGAGCAGCCAGGCCCTGACATAGATAGTCACCATGTATACTGGGATGATAATATCTTGTACTGGGAGTCCCTTCCTGTCAACATGCAGAGGACCAGAGAGGGAGAAAGATGCATAGTGGTTCCTAGGCAGTTCAGGAGTGAGCTGCTGAGGTTAGTCCATGAAACCCCTTTGGCAGGACACCTGGGGGTTACCAAGACAAAATCAAGGTTGATCCACAATTTCTATTGGCCTGGTATAGTTACTGCAGTTGCAAATTACTGCTGATCCTGCCAGGTCTGCCAGAGAGTGGGTAAATCTGGTGATGTTACTCATGCTCTTCTAGTGCCTGCTATCTATCATAACTATACCCTTTGAATGAGTGGCCGTAGATATTGTGGGGCCGTTAGCTATACCCAGCAGTACAGGGAAGCAATTTATTCTTACAGTGGTGGATTATGGAACTAGAAACCCTGAAGCCATCGCCTTATCCTCCATTAGGGCGGATAAGGTAGCGGACACTCTGATCAGTATATTTTGGAGGGTAGGTTTCCCTAAAGAAATGCTCACTGATCAAAGTACGCAGTTTATGTCTAATCTGATGCAGAGTTTCTGAAAGAAGGTTAATGTACAGCACTTGGTAGCAAGCACCTACCATCTCCAAACCAATGTTCTCGGTGAGAGGTTCAATGGGACCTTGAAACAGTTCCTCAATACATTTGTAGAATTACAGGGCTGTAAAAGTATTTACCCCATTTACTATTCGCTTACAGGGAGGTACCACAGGAATCCACAGGTTCTCACCCTTTCAATTACTATATGGATACAAAGTGTGGGGACCCCTAGATTTAGTTGGAGATTTATGTGGTGAAATATGTTCTGAAGTTTAGGGACAGGATGCAGACATTGACAGGGCTGGTACATGACACTCTTACAGCAGCGTAGTTGTCATGTATCCTTTATATCCATGTGGCAAAAGGAGATAATTACCTTCCGGCATGTTGGTGCACGCCGGCCGCTGCAGACCCACGCAATTATATAGCCTCACGTCCATCCATGATAAAGATGATGTCGATGTGCGGGTGACGACACGCAAAAGTCGCACACGCACGTTTTGAGGTCAAGGGCTAGGTACAGCCAGTCAGATCTTGAATTTGGCTTAGTTTTGACTTCACTTGTTGGAACTATATTTGTGGTTTTATTAATACAAAAATAAAAGTCCTGCGCTCACTCCCATCACTCCTGGGTGGCAGCAATGACTACAATACACATCAGCTAATACATATAGTAAAAACCAAAGGAAAAAAAGTTACCTGCACTCTATCCTTAATCCCTATGTATATTCAAACAAATGGAGGTCATTTAGCTACTCCAATGGCCACTGGAGGGAATGCCTGCCTGCCAACGTCAAGGCAGACCCCCCCTAGAAGGGTGTAACTGGAATCAATTTTATTGACAACACACAGGCTTTTATGTGAAATCCTCCTGCAAGAGGACCTCCCACAGCAAACAAAGACAGATTTACAGTAATACACGCCTTTTCTCTGCCTGGGAGATATTGAGATAAGTTAAGGAATAAACCAATTATCTCCAGACAGAGAGCACACAATTTCCCCAAAACTCAGAACACCCCTTTCCCCACCAGGTATCCCCACAAATTACATATCCCCTGATAGCCCCGATCTGGGAGACCAACATATCCAAATTTCACCCAGATCGGTTCAGGGGTTCTAAAAAAGTGTGGTCGGTAAAAGGTGGAGGGTACCTTTTACCGAACACACACGCGGCTCCTGCCCAAAACAGTTCCACGAATTCAGTGTGTGCGGTCGGTCAATTCACAAATAGGTAAAAACCGAACAAAAGTCCCGAATGGATGCCCCTTTCTCATAGTAGCGATTGCTCCCCTTGTCCGTTCGCACAAAACTACCGAATGGCGCTCCCCTGGCTGTTCGGGAAGTACAAGAAGCCAGCGTTCGGTAGTTTCAGCGAGGTTCGCAAGGTCGAGTGTCTGATTTTAGAGAGGCCCCATATCGGCTCCATAAGGTAAGGAGCAATAAAATAAAGTATGTGTGTGCAACAATGTGTAAGTGTCTGTCTGTCAGTATGTGTGTGTCAGCGAGTATGTGTGTGTCTGTCAGTGTGTCTGTATGTGTGTGTATATGTGTGTGTGTCTGTCAGTGTGTCTGTCAGTGAGTATGTGTGTGTGGGTCTGTGTGTGTGTCTGTCAGTGAGTATGTGTCAGGTCAGTATGTGTGTGTGTGTGTGTGTGTGTCAGTGAGTATTTGTCTGTCAGTGAGTAGGGGTGTGTCTGTCAGTGTCTGTCTGTGAGTATGTGTGTCTGTCGGTCTGTCAGCAAGTATGTGTGTGTCTGTCAGTGAGTATGTGTGTGTGTCTGTCAGTGTGTGTCTGTCTGTGAGTATGTGTGTGTCTGTGCGTGTCAGTGTGTCTGTATGTGTCAGTGTGTATGTGTGTGACTGTCAGTGAATATGAGTGTGTGTCAGCGGGAGGATCAGATTTGGCACAGGGTGCTGTGGTTTAGTAGAGGGGGGGCTGGGATTTAGTAGAGGGGGATACTGGCGGGTTTTATACTGTACTTTTTAAAATAAACCTAAGTTTCTATGAAAATTGACAGTTTATATTTTTTTTTGTGGCCCACATAAACTTAAACCTTGTTTATGTGGCCCGATCCAGACTTTGAGTTTGACATGCTTGCCTTAGATGGTTATCTAAGAGTGTGTTCCTGATCATGTTTTTCTGGTTTTTGATTTTGGCTTAGTTGTGACTTCCCTGATTTCTGGTACCTTTGACTTTTCCTTATCGCCGTGTCTCATTCTGTGTCTCTGACCCCGGCTAGTTTTCTGACTATTCTCAGGTACGTTAAGTCAGGCCATTCTAAGGCCCGGTAAGACGTTACCCTTAGTTCAAGGAATATTATGACCCATGAGTGTACGTTGTTCCCCAGAGGAAGAACTAGGTAATGATCCTTTGCTGGACCTGGTTGTTTGATTCAAATCTTATATTATCTAAACAAAAACAGAATAATAACCTCCCCCCACCGAATTCTGAATTCAAGGTAGACCATGACTTAACTAAAAATAAAAATAAAAAAGGATGTTTGAAGTCTTAGAATATCCACACTCCAATATATACCAGGGTTAATTCGCCAATCAAACTTTAGTCTCAGTTTGTTTGTTTTAGTCTAAATTTTGCTACAATTTTCTACAGGTTTAGTAAATATGGCATACATAAATAATATTTTAAATAAAATCCGTAGCATAAATGGAATATCTGCATTCTCATTTGGATACTTCTGTCAGGTTTTGTCAGATATAGCTAGATATATTATACAGTGCACCACAGAATTATTTAGCTTTATAATTATTTGTATTACAGTTTGGGGGAAATATTGAATATTTATAACAAGTTTTGAACAGTGGCAGTTACCGGTATTCCTCTACAGGACAAATGCTTACCAGGCATACACAAGCAAGAAAATCCTCCAATTTTATCCAAACAAGTGGCATCATTCTGACATGGTTCTGACAGACACTCATTGATATCCATTTCACAGCGTGGGCCACTGAAACCCTTTGAGCATTGACAGCGGAATGAACCCTCTGTGTTCACACATTTTCCAGCATGTTCACATGGATTGCTATTGTCTGTAACAACCAAACATTGATATTTGTACATGTAAAAAAATAATGGTAATTGTTTAAAAGTTTTTAATTTGTAGACCCTCGTATCTTTCCAGTCTGGTATCCCTACAACAACCTTGCTAACACAATTATATAAATATTATCAGTTGTAAATTTGCAAGGTATTTCCCTCTACATATGTTTCTGCCAGGCCTGCATGCAAACCAGTGGAGGTTTCTCCATAGTGACCCTTTTATATAACTGCTAAATAAAAACAAAACTTGTGATAAGTAGTAATAATGCAATCCTGGGCATTGTTATTGGAATATATTTCTGGACACCAGCCTTTTACAATAAGGGTGTATTTTGAAGAAAAAAAAACCATTGAGATGAAATGGCCTACGAAATTGCAATGTTTATTCTGCAGGTTAAATCCTCACTTAGTGGCTGCCATCCTGACATCTACTAAAGATGCTTCCAAGGCACTGACCGAGTAAAATTGGTCAAGGGTGAGAGGCTCTCTGGGCATATCCTTCAACCCCCCACAGTGCACGCAATGGACCTGTGAGGAAGATCCTTTATCTCCTCCTTTTATCTCCTCAATGGCCAATAATAGCCCATAACCTCTGTGGGCAGGGAATAAAATAATCTGGGCTAAATAGTCCCCCTACATGAGCATGTGCCCCCCTACTGCCAGCCCCACCACATCAATTCCACTGTATATATCTAATATATTCATAATGTTACCTGGAAAACACATTTTACACTTCAACAGTACACTGCTGGACACATGCAGTTATAACTATTTGGTTTCAATGCAATGAAAGCCATATAGATCAAAGGTGATATTTTGTAGCTTTAGAAATTTTCATAGAACATTTTTGTGTAAGAACCATTCTACTTACACGAAGAGCATTCATCTACATCCTCGGAACATGCCGTTCCTTTGTAGCCTTCAGGGCAGGTGCAAATGGCTTGTCCAGTTAGGGGGTTGGTATCACAAAGAGACCCCTTTTGGCAGGGATTGTCAATACAGGCATCATTTTTGTGACACAATAGACCTATATTGTGGCAAAAAGTTTACTTTACAATTATTAAAAATCTCTATTGCAGTATTTGAAGCAAGCAGATTAAAAGTAAAAAAAAATATTCTAATCTAATGCTATTAAAATCCATGCAACACCATGCAATAGCATAATTACATAGCTGAAAAGAGACTTGCGTCCATCAAGTCCAGCCTTCCTCACATATGTTGTTGCTGTTGAGCCAAAAGAAGGCAAAAAAACCCAGTCTGAAGCGCTTCCAATTTTGCCACAAACTAGAAAATAATTCCTTCTTGACCCCAAAATAGCAGTCAGATGTCTCCTTGGATCAAGCAGCTATTACCCCACTAATTAGAAATGATATAAAATAGAATTCTCTCTCTGCCTATAGGAGACTATATTTAAAAGAAGAAAAACTACCACAACAAGAGGACATTGGAAAATTGGAAGGCCAAAGGTTTAAAAATAATATCAGGAAGTATTACTTTACTGAGAGGGCAGTGGATGGCTATCCTACCTATAAGGCTATCCTAACTATTAGATAAGGCCAGGGACTAATAAAAGTATTTAAAAAAATTGGGCAGACTAGATGGGCCTAATGGTTCTTATTTCTATGTTTCTATGGATTAAAAACAGCAATGGAATGATGTTCAATTACTAGGACCATTTAACATGTGTTAATTTCTTTTCTTGTGACAGAAATTCCTATCAAGGGGTTGACTATAAAAAAAATATATAAAATGAGGAAAAAATTATAATTTAGAAAGGTGAAATTTACCAACCTCTGTAGGGGTGGAATTCTCTGTATAGTCTGTCATCTTTCTAGTTGCCATAAGCTCAGCAATGTAAGCAGTCTATTGACACTACATATTTGTGGAATACAGCGGTATATATCATGAAAATCTATGGAGTTGTCCGATGGGATGAGAGAAAACTGTTGTACCCACATTAGCAAAGGAATAAATAGAAATGTCAAAGAGTTCTGGTGACTAGAGTAGTCACTAAAACTTTCACAGACATTCCCACAATAGTATAATTAGTGATTTTGACTTGTCCACTTTTTCTTAGAATAAGATGACGTAAGTGATACTACTACTACTGGTAGAGCTGCATAACTTTCAGCTGATTATCTATCTCACCATAGGATACTACACTTGATAAAGACCTCTTAGCAGGTCAAAACGTTGCTTTGCCTTTTTGATCCAAATAAACCTGCCTGTGGCTTTAATTCCGTGGAGCTATATCCTGTTTTCTGTTACATGTATTCTAGATTTGCTGGTCCTGCTTCAGTGTTATTAAGTGGATTTGAGTGCGGTTCCTTCTTTTACTTCACTGGACACACGCTACACTGTCTAATCGCAATGTAGAGCACTGGATTTAAGAATTTGCTGTTAGGATATTCATTTCCCCTTGAAGAGCTACTTGGTTCCATCTTTTAATTTCACCAGGACATCACAAACGCTGGATCTACATATACAGCTTATATATCTATATTTATATTATTCTGTGGCTTTATTATGCATGCTGCCTTAATGTGATCAGCTAGGGAATCCATTTATTGTGAGTTATTGAAGCACTCCTCAGTTCTCAGTTTAGGTGACCTTAAAACCTTAAAGGCACCTATATAGGTTACTTCTAATTAGTTGAAAAGCAGACATTAGGATATACTTTCTTATCCCATGTTATGGGTGTTTTTCCTTTTCCTTTACTATTACCTTAGAAATTAACCTAAGTCTTGAGTTACAAGTATAGTTACACTTCTATGGAAGATAAATACTAATTATAATAATGATAATAAAATGTATCTCTCACTCAATTGGACATCTTCATAGATCCCCAGTATTACTATAAAAAGAGCTAAGGCATACTGCTATATAAACCTTTTTTTTAAGTTACCGTGGAAGTGCTAACTGAAGTTTTGCTGAACTGTTCATCATTCTTACCTATCTTTCCTTCTGGACAAACACAGAAAAAGGATGCCACTCGGTCAATGCATGTGGACCCATTGGCACAAGACTCTGATGCACAGTCATCAATATTTTCACTGCAATCATCCCCACTCCATCCATTGACACAAACACAGTTATAGCCACCATTGTTATTGGTACATGTTCCACTATTTTGGCACGCATTAGGTTGCAACTGACACTCATCAACATCTTCTGTGCAGAATTGTCCTGGAAGATAAAAGAGAATAGAAACATATCTGAATTGGACACACTCAAAGTCATAGAACAAGGGAGATGGACACATTTAAAGACATGCAGTGGACCTACAGATCAAGTATCAGTTGATGGTATCATTGAACTGCATTAATTTCACTGTATTTCTCTTGTATTGACACCACATACTTTAAGTAATAAGTAATATTTCCTTAATGTGCTATTTTTAATTCTAGCTTTTACTAATCTCTAAACCCTATAACTTTTATCTTAAAAATCAGGGCCGGATTAACATAGGGGCTGATGGAGCTGTAGCTCCAGGCCCAGGCCCAGGCCCAGGGTCATGGAATAGGCCCATTTAAAAAAATATATATATATATATATTTTTTTTTTTTTACACACCACTCTTAGGTTTGTCACCTGACTGGTATTTTAAGGCACAGACGGTATTTGAGGCTGCCTGGCCGTGACGGTATTGCAGTAATACCGCCAATACAAATGCAAATATTGTCCGCAGTATAAACAGAGATTACTCTGCAATACCAGCACCGGCCAGTGGGGGTCACTGTGTATGGACAGAGGCAGGGATAGGAAGTTACAGCATCTCCCTGCCTCTCTCTACTCACTGATCCATGGGGGAGCAGCTACACAGCACAGAGAGTCCAGACAGCAGCTCCCTGTCTACAGAGGCAGACTACAGCTCAGGTATGTGAAGGATAGAGTGAAAGGCAGCAGGGAGACATGAGGACACTGAGACACTAGGGGGCATATGGGGACACTGAGACACTAGGGGACACTGAGAAATGTGGGGACACTGAGATACTAGGGAGACACATTGTGACATGGAGACACTAGGGACACAGTGTCTCGATGTCTCCAGTGTCCCCATGTCTCCCAGCCAGTGTCCCTAGTGTCTGTGTCCCAGTGGCTCCCAGTGTCCCCTAGTCTGCCAGTGTCTGTGTCCCCATGTCTCTCAGTGTCCCCATGTCTCCCAGTCTCCCCAAATGTCTGTGTCTCCATGTCTCCCAGTGTCTACATGTCTCCCAGCCAGTGTCCCTAGTGTCCCCATGTCTCTCAGTGTTTCCCAGTGTCTCCATGTCTCCCAGTGTCCCCATGTCTGTATTCACAAGTGCCCCCATTTCTCTCAGTGTCTCCAAGTGTCTCAGGGACCCTATGTCTCCCAGTGTCTCAGTGTCCCCAGGTCTCACTGTGTCCCCATGTCTCTGAGTATCCCCTAGTATCCTAGTGACACTGGACACACTGAGACATGGGGACACTGGGAGAAATGGGGACACAGACACTGGGAGACTAGGGAAATTGGCGACATGGGGACACTGACACTGTGATACATAGGGACACTGATGCCAGGCTGGCCTTCCAATTCTTTGGACAGACATGCCCCCTTTTTGGGAATGTTCACCCCTTTTGGCAGTTCTGGTCACGTGATTCGCGTCAGTGGCTCACCCTTTTACCCCGCCCATTGACTTCCTGCTTCACTGGACACTGCTGTTAGGGGGTATGGTTTTACTTGAAAGATGAAAGCATAAATTAGATAGAGCATAGAGTATGTGTTTTCTTATAGCTTTGAGTTTCCCTCCAACACCAACCCTATCAGATACATGACGCTTGAGAGGTAAGACTGTTTTAGTGTTTTTAGTTGATAAGATTCTGTAATTAGGCCCCATCATAACTGTCAGCACCAGGCTCACTGGGCTCTTAATCTGGCCCTGTTAAAAATGACTGTAAGGTGTAGCTTCTAATTCAAGATGCAACTAATGCATTCATTTATTTTTTTTACGTTTTTTACTGCAATCCCACTATAAATCCTGCTGGAAAGTCTTACTTACCACTTGTAACAGTTCTGAATTTAGCAGGGCACTGGTCATGGGCCTTCCACTTTGGGAGGTCATGTAGTTGCTAAAACCTCGAATGAGTGTTTCTTACACAAATCTCTATTGACAACTGAAATTGGCATGCCTGTAATTTGACCTTCTAACTTTCTCAGATATCTTAGGTCTACATAGTGGGTATTGCTGTACTCATGGGCAATAGAAGAATAAAAAAATCTGGAGTCTTTTCCATAGTGGGACACACATAATCATTGAAATTTCCCAAAAAAATGAAATGTGTGTGAAAGACACAAAAAAATGTAATATAACCAGCGCATTAAGTAGAGGTTGATGATACAAGAACATAAATATGTTCTTAAAAACCATAGGGGTCTTTTTTCTACAAGCATATACTTTTGTGGTGTGATGTGGTTTTGAACTCTGTGCCTCTTATTAACGTTAAAGTATCAGCAGACCAAATATTTTTTTTTTTTTAAAGGAACTCATTATGTGTGTATATACACTTTTTTTTAAAAATTATTTATTTTTGTAGTGCATAGGCTTTAACAGTCGGTTGTGAGGTACCCCAAATGCATTCCTCCAACGCATTATCGACAGTTGTACAGAGAGGTATATGAGATAGCGAGCACAAATTTTTTGTTTAAAAGTAGTTAAGTATTAACATAGTAGGAAACAAGCTTAGTTGACATTATATCGGATATCGCTGTTCAGTCGTTTGAATGCATATCTACTTAGTGAATGAATAGAGCAATGCTATGCTGGGGCGCACAATGTGTAAACATGCTAGGTCTATACAATATTCTTTAAGAGTAATTTAAGTAAAATACAATAAAGGAGTATGCTGCATACAAAACAGAGTCTTTGTGTAAGATGTCATATGAGCTTCACTTTCCTATACATTAGCATATAAGAGATATTTTTGTTAGTATAGAGCTGTGACTAATATACATCAGGTTAAGTAGGCAGTGGTAGGAATCAGTATATAATCAGGCTATTTGCAGTTAACAGTTTAAACTCAAAAGGACCTGTGTCCTCTGCATGCTGTGAGCATCCCTGCAGACTGCTCAGCCGATGCCCTGTAGTGGGAAGCTGCAGGTGTACAGGTGTCTGTCTCCCTCGATTGCCAGTATACAAGGGGTTAAGGCCTTTGGTTGTTCTTCTCGCCGGCCCCTTCCAGAGGCCCATGTGTGGTGTTCACCGTTCTGGTGAGTCTTGCTGTCGCAGGCTGAGGTTCGGGAGTTGGTGAGGTTAGCATGGAGGTCGGAAGTCTCCGAGGTCTCTGTGTGGTAGACAACTTGGGTATGCAGGCTGGTCTTGCCCTGGTGTGTGTGGGAGTGAGCGCTATCGCCCGCGGGACATGTCGCCTTTTCCTGCCATCTTGTTTGTCGGTGCCGTCGGGAGGCCGCCCTAGTGGTACTTGGCGGGAGTCAACACAGGTGTTTTGCCGGACTGCTGGGCGAATCCATGCCGCCACCAGTCCCCTTGGTAGCCTGAAGGCACTGAACTTCGTCCAGAGGCTTGCGCAGAGCTGGTCAAAGAAGTCCAAGGTATGCTTGGGTGGCTTTAAACAGGTGTGTTGCGTCGCCGGCCGTGCCAGTGGCACCATCTTGCCTGAACCCTGGCAGTTTCGTCTCACTGCAGTTTTTGTCGCTTGTTCGCTTGGCTTTGCGGGGGTGGGCACCCCCAGCGTGGACCTGGATACCCCCCGCCGGTCCAAAGGGGGGGGGGGAGTTGCAAGGCAGCATTTGATTCATCCTTATGAGCGGTTCCCTTGTCGGGCGATCGGCCGCCTCCCCAAGGCTTTAGGCTCCGCTCCTGTTTAGGCCTCATGGCCGGTTCAAGCGCTCGTTTCGCGTTTTGATGCGGGAAAGGTATCGTTATGTTCCGTGCAGGGTCCTGCATCATTTTCCTGGCACCATGCACTGCTGACATTGCTTGGTAGATCGGAATGTTGTGCCCGCTGGTGTCGGAGCTGTCAGAGAGTGCGTCTGGCCATCTTGGCAGTCCGTGTATATGCACTTTTATAAATGAACCTTGTTACATCTCCCTGCTGTCAATAAGAAAGCCGATCCTTTTACTTCCTGGTAGTTTAGCTATGTGATGCTAATCTCAAGAGGCAGACAATTGCCCAGAGTTCCTGACTAAACAGCTAGAGAGTCTGTGCGAGAGAAGAGTGGAAGGGCATGCAGTGGCTGCAAATACTAGATCTGCAGCTACTGCAAGCAAAAACTTCATATACCCCCAAATAAAATATTCAAAACCACAGTTTCTTTTAAAAGTATACCAACTAGATTGCCTTCTACATTCCAAAACGAATTTAAATTCTAGACAAAGGAAACAATTAACCAATCAGAATTAATTAGTGAATCTATAAAGAGTTCATTTTAGTTGCAATAATTGTGTAGAAATTATCATAAGCAAATGATGTTTTATATATTTTATTCATGTTGTGCTATGCATACATATAAGAGATCAGAAGAAAGCCTTATCAATCTTTAAAAATTTATATATAAGGGGGCACAGCTTGACTGTAGCTAAAGAAAGACGTGTATTTTCTGAGCTCTATTTGCCAGGTGCTCTAAAACGAGTATTAAGTGATCATCATCTGTTTTTTTTCCCTTAGTGATCTAATATGCTGCTGAGGCAGAGGAAGAAGAAACAACAAACAAATTGCAAAAAACAGCAAAGCAGGGAAAAATGGTATCTCCCAGACCCAGGAAGCCGTCACACAAAACCCCACAAAATATGCACAATACAATAATGTATCCCCACGTGCCATATATCCCTGAACAGCCCCTGGTCCCAGCTAGGATCCCTGCTAATTTCGGGGCGATTGGAAGTACAGAGCCCGGGAAAGGGTTGAACAAAGTCTGGGCTTGAGGCTCTGTTCATACCCGAAAATAGTTCCATAAGATCACTTGGTTTAGGCTGGTGAATTCAACTTTCGCAATCAGTTGGGCGGCATTCTCAAAACGATACTGCTTGGCACCCTTGCAACCGGTTATGGGCTGCCCGTTGCATGCGGAAGGCTAACTCTGTATACAAGTCCTTGTGCCCTTTCCATATGTCTCAGAACTTCCTCTGGTAGGCCTCGGGGGTCAAGCATACCGAGCCGGCAGTTTTTCTTAAACTTTGTCAAATTGGTGAATTTCGGCATCTGGTACTGCTTGGTATGCCTCGGCCACTCGTCCAGACAATTTTCTGCTTAGAATGGCAGCCCATCTAGCCCGATCCAGCCCGTCTAGGGCGCATTGCCTTTCAAAGTCCTGGCAGCATTGTTCAGTTTCCCTGGTCCCACTACCGTCGGCACAGGTAGGGGAGCTTTATCTCCAACCAAAGCTCTAAAACATGGGTCTCTCGCCTTTAGGGCCTCAGTGGCCTGAGTCATCACCTGCATTGCCATCTCCCGGGACAGTTTGAGACCCAGGAGACTTAGCCTCCAGCGCACATCTTTCAGTTTCCTCGGTATCCCCGCTTGAAGCGGTGTTGGACCTGTCGCTCTACATTAGTTCCGCAACGAGGGTGGCTTTCAATTTGTTGCTAGCCACACATCCTCATATTTCCAGAAGCTCTTTCAAGGTACTCTGTTTCAGGAGGTGGTATTGTGGATCCATTCACTGCCGGTTCGCTAGGGGTGTTGGGTGGTAGGGAGAACATTCCACCAGTATAGGATACCCTATACTCCAACTGAGTATTGCTCTTGAGATTCTCCCATTTCCCAAGCGAAGCAGTGATTAGAGCTCTTGGCTACCCAAACATCAGCCGTGTCGTGATGAAGGGTACAACAGGATCTTTTTATTGAAGGCCAGATGCACAGTATTTATGCACAGACCCCCATGAGGGGGTCTCCATTCACAGTAAGGATCACTGTGTCTGGGAGATAATGGTATCTCCCAGACCCAGGAAGCCATCACACAAAACCCCACAAAATACGCATAATACAAAAATGCATCCCCACATGCCATTTATCAAGTTTCGCGAAAAAAGGGGTTCGAACACCTAGTGGCCAATCAGTGCTCAGGAAGGGGAGGTGTTTCGACGGCCAATCGGGAGAAAGGGCGCAAAACCAATTTGAATGATAGCGCTTCTCCCATTGGTCGGCATAGTCTTCCAGGCAGCCAGCGGGAGCTCTGTGGCTGTGAATTAATATTTATAATAAATATATATATATATATATATAATTTCCATAGGAGCCCTCCTCACCCAAAGCCAGGGTTTATAGGACTCTGGGGAATGTACACATGTTCTGTGCGCACAATTATATAACTATTTCATATGGTCTGCACTATGAGTGTTTTTATATGTTGTTTTTTTTTTTACAGAGTATTATACAGTATTTACCTATGGTAAAGTATGCAACACCATTCTTTTGAATTCCATCTTAGTTCACTTTGTGTTGGGGGTGAGTGCCACTGGTTTTGTCACCATCACTCATTGAGTTTGTGGAAAGCCTTTTAAAGTTTTAAGTGCTGTCCACTTTGTGGTTTTTGTGATTTATTATACCATTGTATATCTAAAGCCCTATAACCTAGTTGTGCCTTTCTTTTTCTGGCACAGTTCCTTTCTGTGTCACAGCATTAGCTACTCATATTTTGTTAGCAACTAGGTACCATATTGCTGCCTATTGGAAATTGATACAAGCCCCTCATCTCAAGAATCTGGTTGGATATGTCCAACTTAACTATGAACAATTGCATATTCAGTCTACCCCTTAATCAGCCAGGACTTTACCCCTTATCAGCCAGCCTAAGAACTTAAAGGACCACTATAGTGACAGGAAAACATACTCGTTTTCCTGGCACTATAGTGCCCTGAGGGTGCCCCTACCCTCAGGGACCCCCTCCCGCCCGGCTCTGGAAAGGGGAAAAGGGGTAAAACTTACCTTTTTCCAGCACTGAGCGGGGAGCTCTCCGCCTCCGATCCTCCTCCTCTCCTCCCCGTCGGCTGAATGCGCACGCGCGGCAAGAGCTGCGCGCGCATTCAGCCGGTCGCATAGGAAAGCATTATCAGTGCTTTCCTATGGACGCTTGCGTGCTCTCACTGTGATTTTCACAGTGGGAATCACGCAAGCGCCTCTAGCGGCTGTCAATGAGACAGCCACTAGAGGCTTTGGGGGAAGGCTTAACCCATTTATAAACATAGCAGTTTCTCTGAAACTGCTATGTTTATAAAAAAATGGGTTAACCCTAGCTGGACCTGGCACCCAGACCACTTCATTAAGCTGAAGTGGTCTGGGTGCCTAGAGTGGTCCTTTAATTGAGATGAAGTTGGTTGGTACCTGGAGTCTTTCTTTCAGTCAAAATAGCCAAAATTAAAAATAAAATCCAATCTAAATTGGAAATAAATATCTCAAAAATTTAATTTGGCTGAGTTACACTTTTTACCAATTCAAGTTGGTTATTTATTAGCTCACAATTTTATTGAATAAACTAAAGCTCTGCCTACTACATATATTGATAATGGTATGGCATTCAAAGGGACACATTGTTTTCCACCTAATGTTACAACTGTGTCTTAAGTCTTATAGTGATTGCAATAGAATTACCTGTCCACTGCGGAGGGCATCTGCAGTTGTATGTGTTCACTCCATCTACGCAAGTGCCTCCATTTTGACACTTATTACCAGGACAATCATCTAAGTTGACTTCACAGTTTGTTCCATCAAATCCTACAGAAAAAAAAAAAAAAATCGAAGAGATTTTAAAACGGAAACAAGCCTATCCCATTTATTTTCTGTTACTTATTTTAAAGTGGAATATATATAAAAAAATACTTTATAGATGATTTTGTACCAATGCTAGACCATACAAGAATATAGGAACACAATTATTAAGTAATATTGAATATGTGGTGCAAATCAGAATAATAATCAAACACACAAAAGCCTATTAAGTGTAAGGAATAGTATTACTAGTAAAGACCCAAGGTACAAGCGTGTGTTCAACTGCAATTTCCATCTTTTTTTATTTATTGCACCAATACATATTTTTTTTCCTGGTGATCCAGAGAGCACTCTTTATTCAGCCTTTTTTTTTTTATGTATAACATTTTATACAGTGCGTTGCAAACACTGTCAACAGCAAAAACATATGTGAGGAAGGCTGAACTTGATGGATGCAAGTCTGTTTTCAGCTATGTAACTATGTAACTATATATTGAATTATTGTTCAATGTTATTAAATAGCTAGTGGTACATTCAACGGGTATACATTCAGTAGGGACGTGACCGTGATGTGCTGCATCAATGCTATGCCAGGATGATGTAAGACATTATATATTGTATCGTATCTGACATTTCTCTTATATAGTGGTTCAAATTAAATGTGAATTTCAGCCTCTCTGCCCTACACAGCTTCCATAGCTAGTCATGAAACATTTTCTTGGGTCACAGATGCCGCAGCATCTTGTTCTACAACTTACGCTAGGTCCTCATTAAGGGTAAAACAACAACATGTATTGAGATTAGTGTAGCAAACTGGATTCATTTTACCAAATGATGGAATTATTCTGTCATGGGAACTTAAGTGTATGATACCCATGACGGAATAATTCCGCCATGATTCATTAAGAGGTTAAAGGGTTACTACCCAAGTCACAAGTATTCTATAGTTCATATCTATTGTTCTTGAGCGCATACATTGGTCAGTTGAGTTTTTGTGAATTACTAATTACTACAAGTATCATGAGCACTCAGGTGATTTGAAGTGGCCATGGTGCTAGAAGTTTGTATCTGCAGCATTTCACTTTAAATTATGGATTCAAAATTAGATTAAGTAATGGATACATAGGGTCACTAAACGTAAACAAAAATGGCATTATGAATAGGTTCTCTGGACAGTCTATATAGCCAAATATAGTACTTACCAGGAAGACAATTACACTCATAGGCATAGTCACTTGTTTGACGGCAGGTACCACCATTCATACAAGGTGAAGGAGAGCATGGAATAAACAAACTTTCACAGTGTTGCCCAGTGTAACCCTGTTGGCAATGACATCTATAGGAACCTGGCAAGTTCTCACATGTTCCTTCGTGTTTACAAAGTCCAAATGCAGTGCATTCATTCACATCTATTTCACACTTGTGGCCAGTGTATCCATCTTGACAAGTGCAGGAATATTGATTCTCTTTAGGGATACATGTACTTTCATTTGCACATGGCTGCAAGGCACAACCATCTATCCATTTGCAGTTATCTCCTGCCAAAAGGGAAACAAAAATAAAAGCTTTAAATTAGGCATATAAGAAATTATAGCACTAGCTGTACCCTTTCAATGGAAATAGTTTTTCTTTTTTAGTTAATCTGAATAATAGTCATGCTAATGTGTAGATATCATACATAACTCTTAATTAGGAAAGAAAATAGAACAATCCTTTACTATTCAGGAAACAAATAAGATTGATAAGGTTGATTATTCTTTAACCCCCTCCACAGGTTTTGTGCAATCTGTTATCTCTACTGGCGAATAATGATTTGCATGTTACAACTTTGGAAATGCCTGATGTGGCAAGTCTCCTTATTACTTTGTTTTATGAACGTGTTTTTGCTGATTTAAGTAAGTTAAGGGATAACAGTGTTTATTTCAGGTTTCATAATCTTGTGTTATGGCTTATGGTCCCTCTAAATTTTTCTGTATAGAACTGGTGTCGTTGACAAAGGGGTCTTAAAGGGTTACTCCAACTAGAAAAATAGTGTTTTAAGAAAACACTGGCTTTGGTTGGAGTAAACCCTACTAGCAGTGCCCAGAAGGGATATACTTTGCTCACCACATGCATCAATGTCATATAGACTGACTGACTGGGAAAACACGATACATTTACAGTAATAAGGGATGGGTGGAAGGCAGCAGCAAAGATAATCTGAAGCTACTGATATGGAGACAAGTATGGCATGGGGTAATGGGGAGGCCCGGGAGCCACCTGAAGGGGCACACCATAAACTTGGCACAAGTTCTAGAGTCAAGATTAACCCAGGGGAACTTGTTTTTGGTTCCTAACCGTGTTTTAAAAAACAAACAAAAATAACCCAAAACATTTGTACAGTCCTTGTGAGTACTGTTTGTAATCATTCTTAAATATACAACAATAGTATGGCTATTCACTAAAGTGATAATTGTCTTAAACAAAAATAGCAGTATTGGAACATAAGTAACTTGGAGAAATCTTCCAGTTCAGCTATATTGGCCTTTAGTTTTAAATTAATTTTGAAATCCTAACAATTCTCACTTTAGTAAATGACCTTTAAAGTCAAATATCAAGATTTAGTGGGGCAGGCTAAATATGGGGTTTATGTCCCCCAGTTCCAGATTGTTTATCTGATGTTTCAACTTTTTTTAAAAGTTGAAACAGAAAAGTTGAAACAGAAAAGTTCACTATTAAACATGCCCACATTATTGTGTTAAAGCTCTATTAGAACATTTCACCTGATCGGTAACAAATGAACAATGGTAACCTAGTTTGCATTATGATCCCATCTACAATGCTCTCTAATTTTCTTATAAGAAATATTATTCTGGCCTATAGGGTATGATTTGTCTAGACACCAAATTGAATTCAGTGGACTTAAAATTGTAGTCATTTATGTTTTTAGTTCAGCTGTTTTGTACTTTCAGAAAAATGATTGTACCTCTCCATCCAAATGGGCAAATGCATTGATATTTTTCCAAGCTAAGCTGCTGACAGGTCCCTCCATTTAAACATGGCTGGGAAAAAGAGCAGATATTTGCACTGTGTTTGCAGTATTCTCCAAAAAATCCTGGGGCACAAACACAAATGGCTTTAGAAAGGTCTTTACTGACTTGGCAAATTCCTCCATTTTCACATGTATTAGATTTGCATGGATTTTCTATTTGGCAAAATTCTCCCAAGTAGGTTTCTGGACATCTAAAAACACAAGGGAAAAAAAGCATGATATTAATTTTTAAATTGTAAAATGTATACATACTTATTTAGTACCATAAGAAAATTCAAAAACGTTAAATGTTAGGGGGGAGGAGGAGGGGAAAGATAAGTTGTTACATTGAAAAGTTTCTGATAGATCAGTGATATAAAAAAAAACTTGTGTAAATAAATTTTTTTTCCATAAAAAAAATAATCTAGGGCAGCAAGGAAGAGGGGCCATCTGCTTAATTAGATGTGCCACTTCCCATAATATGCCAAATCTCAATACTGGCTGTGCAGAGTGGTAGATTGGCATCCATTGCCTACTAGTGTACCAGCTTTAACATCTTCTGCGTCATTTATCATTATTGCTATTAAATTAACTCCATAGTTGATGGGCTCAAGAGTCAGTCTACGAAAAGACTGTAACGAGTCAACTAACTCCAGGCATGTTAGTGACTTAAAGGAACACTATAGTCACAAAACAACGTTTGCTTAATAAAGCAGTTTTGGTGTATAGATCATGCCTATGCAGTCTCACTGCTCAATTCTTTGCCATTTAGGAGTTAAATCACTTTGTTTATGCACCCAAGTCACACCTCCATGCATGTGACTTGCATAGCCTTCCCAAACACTTCCTGTAAAGAGTCATCTCATGTTTGCATTTCCTTTATTGCAAATTCCATGTAATATATAATGTATTATCTCCTGCTCTGTTAATAGCTTTCTAGACCCTACAGGAGCCTCCTGTGTGTGATTAAAGTTCAATTTACAAAGCAGGAGATGAAAACTTCAAGATTAAGTTACATCTGATTGAAAGTGAAAGCATTTTTTTTAATGCAAGCTGTGTCAGTCACAGCCAGGGGAGGTGTGACTAGGGATGCATAAACAGAAACAAAAGTGATGTAACCCCTAAATGGCAGAGGATTAAGCAGTGAAACTTCAGAGGCATGATCTATGCACAGAAAACAACTTCATTAAGCTAAAGTTGTTTTGGTGACTATAGTGGTTATTTAACCTGGTTATTCCTTGGTTTGTTTCTCTGGTCTTGAAAAAGTCTCTGTCTGAGACAAACCACGCTGACTATCTGTTCTTACACTCTGCCTTTAGCACGACCCCCTCTGAAGTGGATTATGACAACCGAGCAGTGGATGTTCTAGCCGAAGCCGATTGATTCATCCTCTGGCGGGCTTCTTTGACGTGCTCCCTTATCCTGGCAGCTGGCAGGCAGACAGGGTAAGTCACTTTGGGTTTCTCCCAGTGTTTATTCCGGACTTGGGAGTCTCCTTTTAGCACCCTTAGCCTTGCCTTTTTAGCTGGGTAGGTTTTAGAGCTCCAGGATCCCCCTCAGCAGGTTATTTTATATTTTACCTTAGATCTTGCACTAGTTTTTTTTATAACTCTCTTTTTGTACAGTACTACCGAAGAACCTGTTACATTTGTTTTTTCTCATTCGAGACTACTCGAGTGTTTTAAAGGGGCCCCTCACTGGAGTTTGAGTGAGACTAACAACCTCCATAACGGTATCTTTTGTACTTAATGTGATACTCTTTTTATCAGAGTTATTATTCAATATTTATCATTTTTTTCACTGCAGATTAGATACATAATATATATGTTTTATAATTTAATAAATTAATAAATTTTTATTCAAGTCCATACTGCCATATGATTTATTCCTTCTGAATAATTATATATATAATCCATATGAGGTTGATACAATTTTTATATATAGTTGGAAACACTGATAAAACTTTGTGTATATTTGGAAACACTGAACTTATGTAACAGAGTTGTATCAATTTCTCGTAGTTGGGGTATGCACAGAGTTAGTTGGAGAGCTCACACACTTTTATGTTTTGTTTCTCTGGTAGGACATGAAACCCTTTTGATCACAGAGCATTACATTGTCTGTATCAATTGATTCTTCTATGAGAATAATTCTCTGGAATACGGTTGTTAGGAAAGATAGTACAGGGTTAATGTGTGCCTGTCTTTATCTGAGACAGTAATGTCTTGCCACTATAAAAATAATATGTATTGTAATGAATGGTTACAATAAATGTCAAATGCCAGGTCCTTGAGCATATCATTTGTGTTTTTGTTATTAAATATTTTTAACCTAATACTGTCTTTGGCCTGTAGTATCCGGATAAAGAAACCCAAAGAGACTGATTTAAATTTTATTTTTAATAACACACATATTTGGCTTTCTGAATCTGATTTTACGGCCACTTACAAATTAGCAGTTTGGTGGTGGCAGCTTTTGATAGTAGAGTTAAAAATGGGTGGTTTTAAGGGTGTTTGTTATCATTATTTTTGGTCTATAGTAGACAAAGTAATTTATATTTTTTGCATTTATAATACAATTTAATATGCATGATAAAGAGATTGAAAACATCTTAGATAACCATTGGGTATTTTAAAGTAATATGAATTGCTGTAAAAAATAATGTGTTGTGAAGATTATATATTAAAATATTGCAACATATATTTAATAATATATTAAATAACAGAAAAAAAGCATAGTGTGTCAAATCATTGTAATTTGTACCCTTCTTTTAATTGGAAAAACTTTAAAGCAATAAGAATAGACTGGATAAACAAGAAGAGGATTAATAGCTTATACGACCTTACTAAAAAAGATGTCTCATAAACTTGTACCAAACCAAATGTGTATTATATAGATATCGATCTTACATTACAGGTTTAATTTAATTCTAATACTTGTTCCAGAATTTTAGGTCTTCTTATTGATACGATCTTATTAATGGCCAATGGTCTAAGATATATATACTTAATGAAGTGATATATATATATATATATATCTCTTTTCTCCACAAATAAGACCAAATCTTATTTTATTTTTAGTACTAGGGATTATTTTTGTGGGATGTCTTCCATTTTAGGGAAAAACTGTATATATAATTAGGTAAATACAACCTTCGATGAACAACAACATATGATATATGACAACGTGTTCTGATTTATTTAACAAAAATAAAGCCAACATGGAGAAACCACGCACTGCAATCCACTGTCTTCTTAAAGAAACACTATTGGGTCAGAAAAACAAACATGTATTCCTGACCCTATAGTGCTAAACCCACCATTTAGGTGGTTTGCTCCCCCCCTTTCACCCCTCCTCCCCTCCAATCTCCCCCCCATCTGTAGCCCCCTTAAAAGGAATAAAACTCACCTTATTTTCAGCTCCGTGCAGGTCTGTCGGAGCTGGCCCCGTCCCCTTGGTGACATCATCTGAATTGAATCAATGCATCTCTATGAGGAAAATTCAGCGTCCCCATGCAGAGCGTGGAGATGCTGAACGGTAGAACTGCCTACTGTGCAGCACTGAGCCAGGAAGCACCTGCGGTAGCCATCTGATGAGTGGCCACTTGGACGTGTCTCTAGTGTTTGCATGAAAATGCCTGGATATATAATGATTATACTCACCAGAACAACTTTAAAGATCTTAGGATGTATTAGTCCATCCTTGATTTAGATCTCAAGACTTAAAAACTCAATTTTTTCTTTAGACTGATTAAAAGTGAAATTTTAAATGAAAAGGCAGTGTTTTCATTGAAAAGCTTGCAAGGACAGGATATAGAAACCAGAACCACTACATTAAACTGTAGTTGTTCTGGTGACTATAGTGTACCTTTAAGAATTATATACTGGCTCCTAGATTGAAACATAGAAACATAGAATGTGACGGCAGATAAGAACCATTCGGCCCATCTAGTCTGCCCAATTTTCTAAATACTTTCATTAGTCCCTGGCCTTATCTTATAGTTAGGATAACCTTATGCCTATCCCATGCATGCTTAAACTCCCTCACTGTGTTAACCTCTACCACTTCAGCTGGAAGGCTATTCCATGCATCCACTAACCTCTCAGTAAAGTAATACTTCCTGATATTATTTTTAAACCTTTATCCCTCTAATTTAAGACTATGTCCTCTTGTTGTGGTAGTTTTTCTTCTTTTAAATATAGTCTCCTCCTTTACTGTGTTGATTCCCTTTATATATTTAAATGTTTCTATCATATCCCCCCTGTCTCGTCTTTCCTCCAAGCTATACATGTTAAGATCCTTTAACCTTTCCTGGTAAGTTTTATCCCGCAATCCATGAACCAGTTTAGTAGCCCTTCTCTGAACCCTCTCTAAGGTATCAATATCTTTCTGAAGATACGGTCTCCAGTACTGTGTACAATACTCCAAGTGAGGTCTCACCAGTGTTCTGTACAATGGCATGAGCACTTCCTTCTTTTTACTGCTCTATTACATTATCTGCCTACCTTTAAGTCATCAGAAATAATCACCCCTAAATGCCTTTCCTCATAGGTTGAGGTTAGGACTCTATCAAATATTCTGTACTCTGCCCTTGGGTTTTTACGTCCAAGATGCATTATCTTGCACTTATCCACATTAAATGTCAGTTGCCACAATTCTGACCATTTTTCTAGTTTACCTAAATCATTTGTCATTTGGCTTATCCCTCCTGGAACATCAACCCTGTTACATATCTTAGTATCATCAGCAAAAAGACATACCTTACCATCAAGACCTTCTGCAATATCACACATATTGCAAGCAAATTTGTCACTGTCATAGAATTGCCTGCACCTGGCCCGCGTCTCTCCGCTCCACATGGCAGCACAGGCTGTATAGAAAAAATACTTACCTTCGTTCCTGTGAACGGCTTGCTCTGCTGGTTCATGGGCCAAACTACAGGACCTTAAAATAAATCCTAAAAATATAAGGGGGCCGCATTATCTAGGCGACCAATGAGAATACATGTGACCCTATTTAAAACTGTTCAGGCCTTACTCATTGCGTTTTCTGTTTAGTAACTCGTTTAGTGCTCAACTCTCTTTCCTGTTATTGACTCCCTTTTGACTCTGTTAACCTCTGGTATACTGAGCCAGGTTATCTTTTGACCAGTGTATTTCAGGTATCTCTGTTTTTCGTGTATGTGTATATCTGTATTCCTTACCTCAGCTATTCCTGACTTTGATTCTCTCGTGTACCCCATGGGAATGTGTAATACGTGTCAGCCACTCTAAGGCCCGGTATAACAGCTTTTAAACCCTTCACTTTGTGGGTATCCTTTTTCCTGTGTATTAGGGTAATGGCAACTGTGATAGTCAAGCCATGGATTAAGTAAACTGTGTGCTCGGTTCTTGGGACAACTTAAAGTGCCATTAGATAGACTATAGACAAAGCCATAAAAGAGGTGTAGACTAAAAGAGGGAGAAACGTGAAAGAACATATATCCATTGAAAAGGTATCTGTAATGATTTATACAAGGCACTAACTCATGGATAGGGTTCAGAAACAATTTCAACTCATAAAGCACGAATAAGTAAATAAGTAAGAGATATTGATGAGAGCATGACCTCATGATGTGATAGGGAAGGCTGTGCGACCAAAACCAATGTGATAAGCAAGTGACCCCTGCAAATAGCGGGAGCTTAGTAACAAATGTGAATTTGAATGTTCTCTGTGAAATAGGATGCTCAATAATGAACCTCCGTTATAAGAAGAATTTCAGTAATGGAATAACAATTCTATGAGAGCCTGATGTCTGTTACAGGAAACTCGGAACAAAAATACCAATTAATGTGTGTCCTCTGTGATAGAGGAAGCTGGATAACAAATATTAATTTGAAGAGTGTGTGTCCTCTGTGAAAGAGGAAGCTCAGTGACTAATACCACGTTTGATGAACGAGAGGAAGTTTAGTTACAAATATTAATGTCCTCTTTCCCTTTGTGAAAGAGAAAGCTCAGTAATCAGATAACAATTTGATGAGCATGTGACCTCTGTTTAAGGGAAGCTTAAAACAAAATATGAATTGGATAAGCGCGTGAATCTAGTGAAAGAGATAGCACAGTAACGAATATGACTTTAATAAGTGTGTGTACTCTGTGAAACGAGTAAGCTCTGTAACCAAATGTGAATTTGATGAGTGTATGACATCTGTGCAAGTAAGCTCAGAACAAAAACAAATATGAGTGCATGTCCTACGTGATAGAGGAATTTGGTTGCAAATATAAATTCGATGAGTGTGTGCTCAGTAACACATATCATTAGTGGAAGCTCGGAGCCAAAAACAAATGTAATGAGGGCACATGCTCATTACGCACTCAGTAACAAATACGAATTTGATGAGCGCATACCCTCTGTGAAAGAAACAACCAAACACCAAATTTAATGATCATATGACCTTTGTTAACAGAAGCTTGAAACAAAATTCTAATTTTGAGGAGCTCGTATTCTCCATGAAATATGATGCTCAGTGAGTAACACATAATGTAATGAGCACATTTCCTCTGTTAAGGAGGAAGCTCAGTAACAAAATAACAATTTGATAAATGTGTGATCTCTGTTAGAAGATGAATTTGATGAGCGCTTGTCTTTCGAAAAATAGGTTTCTCAATTTGACGAGTGTGTAACCTCTAATGGAGGTAGCTCAGAAACAGAAAATACCAATATAATGAGCACATGACCTCTGCAAAAAAGGAAGCTCAGAGACCAAAACCACTTTAATAAGCAAGTGACAACTGTTTAGAGGTTGCTCTGAAAATAGAAAATGCCAATTTTATTTATTTATTTTTAAAGTGCGACCTCTGTAAAAAAAACTGATGCCAATTAGATAAGTGCATGATTCCTGTGAAAGAGGAAGCTCAAAAGACAAATAGCAATTTTAAGAGCACATGACTTCTGTAAAATGAGGAAACCCTATATTTGTATAGTGTAATCATATCTGCCTTTTTCTAAAGAAAACAAGTCCAGTTTTTGTAACCTTTCCTCATAATTAAAGTTTTCCATTCCTCTAACTAGTTTTGTAACTCACCTCTTTTTCTAGTTATGCAATTTTCTTATTTAAAACTGGTGCCCAAAATAGCACAGCATATTGAAGCATATTACCATTGATTTGTAAAGAGGCAAAATTATATTTGGATTATGTGAATCAAAACCCTTTTTTATACACAAAAAGACCTTACTAGCCTTTGCAACAGCAGACCGGCACAGCATACTGTAACTTTGTTTGTGATCTATCATTGTCCTTTTCAATTAACCTTATCCCCAACTCTACCACATTTAATGCATAGTTGGCTTCTGGGTTGTTTATTACAAAATGCATGACTTTGCATTTATCTGTACTGAATCTCACCTGCCATTTGCCTGCCCGGTCCCTTAATTTATCTTAATTAGGATTCCTCTGTAGAGAAGCTATATCACTTTAAGACTATATTTTCTAATAGATTAAAGAGAAGCAGACCCAGGATAAAACCATGAAGCACTTTGCTTAACACTTTTGCCCAATTTAAACATTTTGCATTTACTACTTATCTCTGCAATATATTTTAAGCCAATGTTCCAAGAACACAATTTTTCATATAAACCAATTGATTTAAAATTTTCTAGTAACCTTTTGTGTGGAACTGTATTAAATACCTTAGCAAATTCCAAGCAGATTACATCTACTGGAACACCCTGATCTATATTTCTATTAACTTCTTCATAGAATGAAGGGACACTGTAGGCACCCACAGCACTTCAGCTCATTGAAGTGATCTGGGTGCTGTGTCCTTTTTGCTGCAATGTAAAACGTTGCAGTTCCAGAGAACTTTGCATTGTTTACATTGCAGCTCTAAGTCTGCCCTCAGTGGCTGTCTAGCCACTAGAAGGCTTCCGGATTCGAAACAGACTTTTGGTACGTTATCTGATGTTGGACGTCCTCACGCTCTGCATGAGGACCTCCAGCGTCAGATTTGTCCCCACAGGAATGCATTGATTAATGCTTGATTAATGCTTTCCTATGAGGAAATCCTAATGCAAGCACCATTGCCGCGCATGTGAATTAGGTCGACGCCGGTGGGGGAGGATCGCAGGCGGAGCCTGACCCCGTGCCGAGGGACATCCGCGCTGGATTCAGGTAAGTTACTGAAGGGGCTTTAACACCTTCATCGCCGCGTGAGGGAGGGGGGCACTACAAGGAACTATAGTGTCAGGAAAAATGCTTTGTTTTCCTGGCCCTATAGGATACCTTTAGTATGGCATTATCTGTCTTTCTTAAAACCATGTTGATTCCTGATATTTGAATGAAAATACATTTTTGAATATTATCCCTTAATTTGACTGTCCCTTGTAATAAGCCACATTGATTTTAATTTGCTTCTTTTATATTTGTTTCTCAATGGTACGCATTGAGAAATGTACTTTTGTACAAGATGTATCCTCTGTGCTTTTTCCAGTGAATATACCCTACCTGTCAATTAGTTGTAAAGATACCCTTATCCTATTGAATTTAGACTTTTTTAAAATTAAGTGTTTTGTACAGCCCATATATTTGTTTTTATTTTTTTTAGTCAATCTCTAATTATAACATATTATGGTCAGTATTTCCCAAGTACTCCCTAACTTGACTGTTTGAAAATAAGACAACATTATTAGTTATGACAAGATCCAGACAAGCATCTCTTCTAGTTGGCACTTCTACTGACTGAGACATTGTACGACAAGATGAGTGTGATGAGTGTGTGAAGAAGCTCAGAAATACATATGAACTTAAATGAGCGTGTGACCTCTGCGGAAGAGGAAGCTCAGTAACACATATCAATTTAAGGAGCGTGTGACTCTGTGAAAGAGGAAGTTAAGTGACAAATATGAATTTGGAATAGTGTGTACTCTGTAGAGGAGGAAGATCAATAGCCCAATTAGATGAGTGCATAACCTCTATAAGAATGACCTCCGGAACAAAACCAACTCAGTTGACTTCTGGGGGAGGAGTCATCTTGAGCGGACGTATAGCTAGGAGGTTTGCGAAGTACAAGCAGTACAGCGATATAGTACAATCACCCCGAGCCCCCACAAACTCCCAATGCACCACATTGGTGTTGGCAGTGCACATCATCTCTGCCAGACCATTGCTGGAACATGTTGGCAGTGAAGAAAGCACTCTTGTAGTGCCCAGACCGGGACTGACTCAGTCAAATTTGTAATTAACGTACAAAGAATAGTCAGTAACAAACCGAGGTTTGGATAGACAAAACACAAAGGTCAAGGATACCAGAAATACGGATAGAAGGAAGAGTGAACTGCTGAAAGCATGGGCTGTGACTTTAAACTATCAGGGGTCAGACCCTACCATCAGCCTGCTGCCTACTTGTGCTGACTCCTCGATCCTTTTTCTGTCATTCTGGAGTAGTAAATGGCAGAGTTTGAGGCTTCCCTTCCTTCCCCTCCACGTGGGCAAGATCAACATCATATACATACCAGGATCTTAAAATATTGTCTAAAACAAAGATTCATCCAATTATCTAAAGTTGGGGATGAGCGGAACAGACCTTTATCACTGCTTTTGCCACAGTTGGCGCCACCGCATGACCGCACCAGATTGGTGTGGCCACATAGGAAGGGGGAAGTGGAACTTATCTGCACCCGATCAGCACACCACCCATCTTGCCGCTGCTGCAGCACCCAACCAGTCCACCAACAGGGACGTTGGCTGTGACGTTTTATAGCTCTGTCCCCTACCTCAAAGTGGACGTAAACGTGTGTGCTTCATCACGTTTTCAACACGCATGTACGTTTTGGAGTATACGGGTCCTCCGAACCAATTAAAAATGTTTTAGGGTTATTTAAACCCAAAAGTGTCCAGTCGTGTTTTCCTCTTGTATTCTTGCTATTGTCTTTTGGTATTTTAATCTTGGCTTGCTTCTACTATGCGTATTTCTGGTGTCCTTGATCTTTGGCTTTTGTCTATCCATTTATGCTTCTGTCTGTGTCCCTGATCTTGGTTTGTTACCGACTATCCTATGTACGTTAATTCCGGCCATTCAAAGGCCCGGTAATACGTTTATCTTAGTTTGTATGTTGGCCCACTGTATTGTACGCACAGCTGTGTAGAGAAAAAAAAATATTCTAGAGACACCATATATGTGGTTATGGGTAAATCTTTTTACATTTTTCCAGCCTTGGAGGTGTTCAGGGTGGAGGATTCGACCCAGGTTTCTAAACTAGGATGATTTTGGCTAAGGCAAGAAAAAGCATATTACAACACTGGATCAACTCCTCTCCACCAACAATACCCTTACTAAATTAAAATATCTTTTCTATTCTATATAGACTGATTGGAAGCCCAACTTAACAACAGCACCCAAACAAAAAAAAAATCTTCATTACTTGGCAACCCTATATCAATACCCTAGACCAGTGTTTCCCAACCCAGTCCTCAAGGCACACCTACCAGTCCAGGATTTAGGGATTACCCAGTTGTGTCTAAGGTGTTTTTTTTCTTCTTTGTAAAAACACCTTAGACACAACTGGGTAATCCCTAAATCCTGGACTGGTAGGTGTGCCTTGAGGACTGGGTTGGGAAACACTACCCTAGACAACACAACTCAGTCCAAAATTAAATCCACTTTTGAATTTATGGATTGGTACTTAACCAGAGTCATAGCAATATAGCAACGTAGCACTTTGGCAATATAACCTAGTTTTCACACTAGATGAACACATATAAAAAATAATTGATGTATTGCCTTGCAATCAATGCTATGTAAACTGAGTTTATGATTGTTTAACATATAATAATGTAATTTTTATAAAATGATAACACCTTTCGTACAACACAAATATACATAGCCAACCACAGCATAGAAATTGGATACAATTTCAGAAAAGAATTAGTATTGGTGTAGAACATAAACCGTAGCATGCTCCCCTGCTAGACTATGTTGACTATGGAGATATGTGACTATTAGTATAACACTTAGAATGGTATACAACATATACTATCAATGTACAACGGCAGAAAAGATTATCCCGCAACATTTAACACACCTCCATATTAACTTATCCATTAAAATGAAATGCTCCTAATTTAAAATGCTGATAGCGTTAAATTGTGGTGCCTGGTGAATGACTCTACCTTCCATGGAACCTCCCTTAACAGTTAAGAGTAAAGAGTGTAGCCAAAATACCAAACTGGATGAGCACCTGACCTCTGTGAAAGAGGGAGTTCACGAACGGATACCACGTTGAAGAGTATGTGACCTTCATTATAAAGGAAACTCAGTAGCCACATACCATACTAATAAGCACGTGACCCCTGAAGTAGAGTATAGACATGTGCAATTCGTTTCGGTCCGAATATGAATTCGGACGAATTTCGGGCAATTTGGACATTCGGGTACTTCCGAATGTCCGAATAGCTGAAGTGACGAATTGCCGAAGTTCCGAAAATACCGGTGTCGAAGTTCAGAAGTGCCGAATTGCTGAAGTCCCGAATTTCGGAATGCCGAACCGAACCAAAAATTTTTCCCATGCACATGCCTAGTAGAGTAAGCTCCATGGCTAAAACCAAACTGATGATCACGTGTCCACTGTGTCTGATGAAACTCAGAAACAGAAGCTAATCGAAAGTGTAAGGTTCATTGGAGTGAGACTCCAGGGAGTTTGTACGCTGTCAGGACTCTTCACTCTTGTGCCTGGGCTGCAATAGAGAGCAGGGATAAACGTTATGCTTTATCACTATTTCCTTCTAGCAGCAGGTGGCATCAAACTGAACTGAATACTGTGCTAGGACTACCAGTCCCATGCCCTTTTCCGCACTTCCAACAGAGCAAGTAGAAAGAGAATGACTACACTTGGGGAATGGACAGACAGGGGTATTATATGGAAAAAGGAATGTTGTAGGGAAATATGAAGAAAGTTGAATGTGTGTATTGGGGGATATTAGAAAATGGACAAAAGGTATGAAGAAGAATATGAAGAAAGTTGGGGCAAGAATATAACAGGATAGAAGGTGGTGAGAATACAGAGGAAGGTGAAAATTGAGGGCAGATTATGAGAAAAGGGACAGAAGGTACAGTGGGAGAATGTGAAAAAAATTGAATGTGTGTGGGGGATATTAGAAAAGGGACACAAGGTGTGGAGGGATAATATAGAGAACATTAAAGGTTTGTAAAGGGCATATGAGAAAAGGGGCAAAAGTTGGGGGGATATGAAGAAAGTGGAAGGTGTGTATATGTGAGAGGGAATATGAGAAAGGGGACAGAATGTAGGGAGAATATAGATAAAGGTGAAGGTTTGAGTGCAGAATATGATAAAAGGAACAAAAGGATTGGGGGAAATCATTGTGGGGAGAATATGGAGAAAGCTAAATATGAGGACAGAAGTTGGTGGTAAAATACGCACAGAAGGACAGAAAGAAGGGAAAATCTTTAGATAAGCTAGGGGAGTGTGAATATAGTGGGGGGTTACGTAAGTGATAATGTGATGAGAGTATTTTTGCTGTAGAACTGTTACGTTCAAATAGAGTAAATATTACATTAATGGACACTGCAGAAAGGAAAACACATACAGGGTCTTCACTAAACTCTGATTTGTAGTAAATTGAAAACAAATTTGCAAAATTATGGCTAAAATATTGAAGCTGCGGCTATAGCGCAGTTGAAGAATTTCCACACACTAACTTTTAACATTCAGTGCCTCTCTCGCAATTGCGTTTTGGATTTGTCTCTGCCCCAAAAGTGATTTCTAATGGTCACCTAAATCAAGAATTGATTTTACACTTTTTTTTTTACCATCTCCTTACAGACCAGTGGAACAAACCTGTCATACTTTGGTATTAGCTCTTTCTATCTAAAGTGAGAGGGCCAGTCCATTTCATTAAACATCAGATCTTTTTATTATACCATCTAGACATAGAATCAGAGAGGCAGCATTAATTTCTATCATTAGACAATGGGTAATTTCAGCTATATCTAAAGCATACTTGGGCAGTTTCAACATCCTGGACTTTTGTGGCTAATGCTTCACTGGAAAGCATTGATAAGGATGGCATTTAATCATTGCTTAATAGTTTTGTACGTAATGATAAGCTGGATGTGAGAGCAGCTAATAATAATCAATTCAAACTTCAAGTTCTCGAAGCAGTTCAATATGTTAAGTCCTGAGGGATCTATTAGTATTTATTTATCTTTTATGGGACACTATATGCACCCAGACCACTTCATCTCAATGAAGCAGTCTGTGTGCCATACCCCCCATTAACCTAGTAGCTGTGTTCTCACAGGTAATAAAAAAGACAATAGTGGATGTCAGACAACTCCTAGAGGCGGTTAAAGAGGCCATCTGATTGGCACAGTGTGGTGTTTTGCAGCACATGAGGACTAACCTCAATGTTTTCCTATGGGGAAAAAACATTAATTGGCTGACATCAACTTTGAACTTTTTTACTAACTGCAGGGCACTATATAGCGTAGTGTATTCCAAATGCTATAGCTTTCCTTTATTTATATGTATTTTAATAAAAAAATTTAATAATAAAAATTGGTTCTTGCTTTCAAATCTCTACATAATGCTGCTCCCACCTTTCTAATCCTCCCTTATACACAAGTATGTCCCATCTAGGCCCTTACGATCTGCTGAAGACTTACGTCTATCTTCTGTCCTTACTCCCACCTCTGATGCTCGCCTTCAAGATTTCTCGAGGGCTGCACCGTTCCTGTGGAACTCGCTTCCCTCCTCTGTTAGATGCTCACCCAGTCTCCACTCCTTAAAAAAATCGTTAAAAACCCACTTCTTCATAAAAGCGTATCAATTAAACTGTTAATAGCTCCTGACTGATTCCCCTTCTGCATCTGTCATTAGTCTAATACTATCCTTACCTTTTTGTGTCATTTTACCACACTCCCTCTAGCATGTAAGCTCATTGAGCAGGGCCCTCAACCCCTCTGTTCCTGTGTGTCCAACTTGTCTGTTCGTCCACCCATTGTAAAGCGCTGCGGAATTTGACGGTGTTCTATAAATATCATAATAATAATAATAATAATAATAATAATAAGCCCCTAACACATTTTTATTCAAACCTCAAACCTCTTTTAGTGGCTATTAGGCTATCAAGATCTTGATTAAAGTCTACAATGGCCAAAACGTTGATTGCTGTATGATGTGACCTGTGAGTGCTGCTCTTTTTGTTCCCTATTGCATATATGCAACGCGGTATTGCACACAGGCATATTTTTCAGTAAATTTTGTTACGGAAGAGAGTGCCGAGTTTGTGTGCATAATAGCTACTAAAGAGGTTTGATTTTTCAACATGTGATAGGGGCTTATATGACTTTCTGCTGACAATATTCTATTGCCTTTTACTGTTCTGTTTTCTAGCATTTTCTAATTAGTTCCTCCTTCGATATTTTTAACCTAGTTTTTAGGTTACAGGGCCAATTTTTTACACTTTCCAGATGTTGGGAACGCTAAACCTGATCTCTTTATGCAAACTGCCAAATTCTTATGAAATCCGAAAACTATGCAACTCATTACATTTTAAATTCTGATTCAACCACAGTGAACACAAAGAAAAAGAGAGTATTGTTAAAAATCATGTGCAAATTTCCTCATAAAAGTATATGTCGAGAAACAGGTTTTAATAATTTAAAAGTGGTTTTAATATTTTAGTATAGTGTAGTATAGTACAACAGCAAATATCTCAATCAATCAGTATACTACGAAATTTGTGCAAGCCACCAACGTTGGGAATTAAGTTTGATGATTGCATTCTAAATCCTATTATAGCTGAATATCTAAAAAATGCATTTTACCCTTTTAGTGACAACCTGTATTCTAATAAATTTTACCCTTTTCGTCATAACCTGTATTCTAATCAATTAAGTTACCACTGCTTCCATTTCCCCATTGATCATAGTATCCATAACACTGTGATCTCATACATTCAACCTTCCCTCTATCGTCAATGTTATGGTATCCTTCAAACTTATCTATATATGTATTCAGGTGTTTTAAGATTTAATTGTTTAGTGTACTTTCCCCTTTCTCTTACTTGTCAATTTAAAGACACAGCTTGATTAAGCCTCACTTTAAGGGTGGATAAGTATCCACCATGGATCCATCGAGAGTAGATATCAATGTCTGTGCTATTCACTATAAGGTACTGGGGACATATATCTAAACTCTAGAAGGTTATCCCTCTTTAATACTTGTGACTTACCTGTGTGTATATTTTTAGGTGGCTCATGAGTTAATTGTTTAGTGAATCTTCCCCTTACCTTTCTTGTCATTTAAAGATACAACTTGAGTACTCTTTATTCACCATGTATTAATGGAGAGCTGATATTAATATCTGTGTCATTGAGTATAAGTAACTAGGGACATTTATCTAAACTTTAGGAGGTTACCCTTTTCTTTCAGCACTAGGAATGCTTTACATTCTCTCTCGTTTGACAATGTTGAATAAAGTCTAGTGAGCGATTGGATACTTTGTAAAATATTCCCATGTCCTTGAATTTGTATCTTTTTCCTACTAAGAACCTGACAGCTACACTGTATCAAAATTGTATTCCTTTCATAAATACCGGCTAGGAATCCCATTTTGGAATCCCATCTATCTCTTTAATTTAAATACTATCTAAAGGGTTTCAGTCCCATGGTGGATCTGGTACCACCCATATTGACCATTTTTTTCCTTACTCTGAACTTATTCAGACCTAAGGATTCCTCAATTTTAAATCCAGGTCGGATAAGTCTGTGAGGTATGTAAGGATCTGAAAGTCATGTCAATGTGAGTAGAAGAGTACATTCTGGACATCTGCTCGTTCTGCTTCCCTATTTAAAAAAACAACTAAAGGCACACAGACCATTTCAAATCAATGAATTTTGTCTGAGTGCGGTGGCCCTTTCAGATTTAACCTTGTAATCCAAAACATCACTGTTTAGTGGATACAATAATATTATGATCTTGCTGTATCTGATGGGGACAGTGCATTCCTCTACAACAAAGCACTGTATTGGCTGAGATCATCAGTATTGATGATCTTAGTGAAAGAGGCAGGACTGGCATGGTGGGGAAGGCTATAAGGTGAGTAAAATTAAATTCTTCATTGCACACAGTTTGTATTCCTAACACTATAGTGTTTCCTTTTAACATGTAAATACAAATATTCCCTATACTGTAGCAACTCCCTTCCCTACCAACTCTGCCAGTCACTTATCAAAAAGCTTTAGGGGAAATAAACACACATTCCAAAATGGTTTAACAATGAAGTATGGGATAGGGGGGAGGACACCAACAACATAACCACATCAATTAGTTGAAGTCGTTATGGTGCCTAGAGTGTCCCTTTAATAGTTACACAATATTGCCATGATTCTTTATATTTATTGAATTTTATATATGTATTAGTGACAATACTATCTGTTTGGTACTCTAATGCTGGCTTCTATCAATCATTTATATCAATGTGCCCAATAGAAAGATCACTCTAAGCATTATAACCACTATTGTTTATTGTAGTGATTATGGTGAAAATAATCTCCAGTTGCTATCTCTCCAGTTTTTGTCAAACTATTTTTGAGCAGTTTTGATAAAACTGGGCTCTCCCAGACCATAAAGGCTGACCCCTCTGTTACAGCTTGGCTTTTCTACAACCTATTAGCCATAAAACTTTGGTCAGCAGTGAGCTTGGTCTATTAGCCGCAGAAGGTGGAGTAGATGATCTCCGTCAGGAATCCCCCTCTTGAGTTTGGTCCATATTTTAATATTGTGATTGCTTGTGGGTAGCGAAACAGATGGCAGCTTGGAAATAGTGGTAGTCCTCAATGTCTACCCAGAAAAAGAACCATATGTGAACAAAATAATAGTGATTACACTAAAGATGTAGCTTTGCAATAATATGATTGGATCGCCAGTCCACCATATTTCCAGGACTTATATCTGTTAAAAATAATGCTATAGCTTGATATTTTTTTAATTAGCCTTATGATATGAGCTACAAGTCGGAATCACACTGGAGATGGGGTAATGATTGAGCAAAATACAAAAATTAAGGGTGCTCTTGGAATACTATTTAACAAACAAATCAATCTCAAATTGCTTGAAAGCAGACTCTATTAAGTAGACTCTTTCAAGTAGGAGTTAGAAAACCAGGAGTTAATTGGAGAGTGGTTTGTATTTTATTTTTGTTTAATCTGCTTTATTAGCCAAGGTTTAAAAAAAAAAAAAATATATAAAAAAAAAAATATATATATATATATATATATATATTTATTTTTTTTTTACGTTTTTTTTTTCTTTTTCTGTGTTCTGTTTTTTTCCCTCCTTTGTGCTGCTGCTTGATTAATTGGGGGAGTGTTAATTAATTGCCACCTGCGTGGGATTTGTATACCCATATAAGCACACCCCTAACTCACTGAGCTTGCTCACATTGCTTGAAAGCAGACTAACAAGGTCATTGTTTTACTGTCCTGTATCAGGGGAAATGAGTATTAGCAAGATTGCTGGTTTGACTCAATGCACATCTTGTTGCATGTATGCATGCCTAGATGTACCTGTCCAGGGTCCATACCTCTGTGATAGTTGTGTGCGAGTGACTTTTCTGGAAGCTCAGATTGGAGATCTCGAGAAGCAAATTAAAACACTGAGGGAGATCGACAATTTTGAGAGGAGTCTGCTGCTCACTGAGCAGAGTTTAGTGGGGACAGGTAGTGGAGAGGGAGGAGATAAGAGAGATGGGGAACAGGCATGTAGCTGGGTGACAGTGGGGCGAGGAAGCAGGGGGGGAGGGAAGAGGAAAGGGCTAACTAGATTTGCTTGTTTGAGTGAAGATGTTGGAAGCATCAGCTCAGGAGTAGCTGTATTAGAGGAAGCGGTTACTTCTAAAAGCTGAGGTTACAGTCCCTCTAGTACGGGTGGGGATGGAAATGTAAGGAAGGCTAGACAGGTTGTGGTGGTAGGGGACTCTATCTTTAGGAGAGCAGATAGGGAAATCTGCCGCTCTGATGGGCTCAACCGGACAGTTTGCTGTCTCCCGGGTGCTCGGGTCCGGCATGTTGCTGACAGAGTGGATGGATTACTGGGAGGGGCGGTCATGGTTCATGTTGGTACCAAAGTAAGAGGAAGATGGTCCTAAAGGTCCTAAAGAATGATTTCAGGGAATTAGGTAGCAAACTTAAGAAAGGGACCTCCAAGGTGGTATTCTCTGCTATATTACACACTACAGTAGAGATTAGAGAGGTCAATGCGTGGCTGAAGTCTTGGTGCAGGAAGGAGGGTTTGGGGTTTTTAGAGCACTGGGCCGACTTTGCGCTTGGGTACAACCTTTCTAGCAGTGATGGGTTGCACCTAAACGGGAGAGGGTCTGCAGTGCTGGGAGATAGGATGGCTAGAAGGTTGGAGGAGATTTTAAAATAAGAGTAGGAGGGGGAGGGGCATAGCAATCTACAAATTGGAGATAGGACAGAAAGGAGATGGGCTTTAGCTCAGTATAAGGGAGGTGGAGACAGGGGAGGGGCAAGTTCAGAACAGAGAAGGTATGTAATGTTGATAATTCACAAAAAGTACAAGTGACTCATGATATTAAATGTATGCTTACTAATGCAAGGAGCCTAAATAACAACATGGGGAACTAGAGGCAATAGCATACACTAAACAATATGACAAAATAGGCATAACTGAAACATGGTGGGATGAGACACATGACTGGACAGTTAAATTAAATGGGTACATGTTATTTAGGAAGGATAGGAAAAACAAGAAGGGTGGTGGGGTATGTTTGTATGTCAACCATGAGTTAAAGCCAAATCTTAAGCAAGTGGATTGTGATGAGGAAAATGTGGAAGCTTTATGGGTAAATATCTGCTTGGGATAAAAGAAGGGACATAAACTATTGGTTGGTATATGTTATAAACCACCGAATGTTAATATTGTCAAGGAACAACAGCTGTTTTGAGCAAATTGAGAAAGCTGCAAATCTGGGTAACACTTTAATTATTGGAGATTTTAATTACCCGGATATACAGTTGCAAGAAAAAGTATGTGAACCCTTTGGAATGATATGTATTTCTGCACAAATTGGTCATAAAATGTGATCTGATCATCATCTAAGTCACAACAATGGACAATCACAGTCTGCTTAAACTAATAACACACAAAGAATGAAATGTTGCCATGTTTTTATTGAACACACCATGTAAACATTCACAGTGCAGTTGGAAAAAGTATGTGAACCCCTAGACTAATGACATCTCCAAGAGCTAATTGGAGTGAGATGTCAGCCAACTGGAGTCCAATCAATGAGATGAGATTGGAGGTGTTGGTTACAGCTGCCCTGCCCTATAAAAACACACACCAGTTCTGGGTTTGCTTTTCACAAGAAGCATTGCCTGATGTGAATGATGCCTCGCACAAAAGAGCTCTCAGAAGACCTACGATTAAGAATTGTTGACTTGCATAAAGCTGGAAAGGGTTATAAAAGTATCTCCAAAAGCCTTGCTGTTCATCAGTCCACGGTAAGACAAATTGTCTATAAATGGAGAAAGTTCAGCACTGCTGCTACTCTCCCTAGGAGTGGCCGTCCTGTAAAGATAACTGCAAGAGCACAGCGCAGACTGCTCAATGAGGTGAAGAAGAATCCTAGAGTGTCAGCTAAAGACTTACAAAAGTCACTGGCAAATGCTAACATCCCTGTTAGTGAATCTACAATACGTAAAACACTAAACAAGAATGGATTTCATGGGAGGATACCACAGAGGAAGCCACTGCTGTCCAAACAAAACATTGCTGCACATTTACAGTTTGCACAAGAGCACCTGGATGTTCCAGAGCAGTACTGGCAAAATATTCTATGGACAGATGAAACCAAAGTTGAGTTGGCGAAAAAAAGGCACAGTACACCAACATCAAAACCTCATCCCAACTGTGAAGTATGGTGGTGAGGGCATTATGGTTTGGGGCTGCTTTGCTGCATCAGAGCCTGGACGGATTGCTATCATTGAAGGAAAAATGAATTCCCAAGTTTATCAAGACATTTTGCAGGAAAACTTAAGGCGTTGCAACAGGACAATGACCCAAAGCATTGAAGTATATGAACAACAGAATGGCTTAAACAGAAGAAAATACGCCTTCTGAAGTGGCCCAGTCAGAGTCCTGACCTCAACCCGATTGAGATGCTGTGGCATGACCTCAAGAAAGCGATTCACACCAGACATCCCAAGAATATTGCTGAACTGAAACAGTTCTGTAAAGAGAATGGTCAAGAATTACTCCTGACCTGCACGTCTGATCTGCAACTACAGGAAACGTTTGGCTGACGTTATTGCTGCCAAAGGAGGTTCAACCAGTTATTTAATCCAAGGGTTCACATACTTTTTCCACCTGCACTGTGAATGTTTACATGGTGTGTTCAATAAAAACATGGCAACATTTCATTCTTTAAATAACTATTTCTCCTCCGTATATATTAAGGAAGAACCCATGGCATTAGATGTGCAAATGATTGCTGCTAAAAACGTGCAGAAAAATTGTAATTGGTTAACTCAAGACAAGGTGCTGCAGCAACTAAAGAAAGTTAATACAGTATAAACAAAGCTCCAGGGTCTGACGGTATTCATCCACGAGTATTTAAGGAACTAAGCGTAGAAATAAGTGAACCCCTGTTTTTAATCTTTCAAGATTCTTTTCTTTCAGGAAGTGTTCCAGAGGATTGGAGGAAGGCAGATGTGGTTCCTATATTCAAAAAGGGTTCAAAATCCTTGCCTGGAAATTATAGACCTGTGAGTTTAACATCTGTGGTTTGAAAAGTATTTGAAAGGTTATTAAAGGATAATATTCAAGAATTCCTTGAGAGGAACATGGTTATCAGCAAAAATCAGCATGGTTTTATGAAGCACAGGTCATGTCAAACTAACTTGATTGCATTCTATGAAGAAGAAAGTAGAAGTATAGATCAGGGTGTTGCAGTGGATGTGATCTATTTAGATTTTGCCAAGGCATTTGATACAGTTCCACACAATAGATTAGTGTTCAAACTCAAAGAAATCGGTCTAGATGAAAATGCTTGTAGAACATTGGCTTAAAAATAGAGTACAAAGAGTTGTCATTAATGGTAAATTTTCAAGCTGGACAGAGGTGGCAAGTGGTGTTCTGTTCTGGGACCCTTTCTATTTAACATTTATAAATGATCTTGAAAAAAGCATTGAATGTCATGTTTCAGTGTTTGCAGATGACACAAAACTCTGTAAAGTAATACAATGTGAGCAATATATTACCTTGCTACAGAGGAATTTAGATAGACTGGGGCACTCAAATGGCAGATGAAATTTAATGTTGAAAAATGCAAAGTTATGCACTTCGGCGTAAAGAATGCACAAACAACGTATATCCTTAATGGAAGCAAATAAGCGATAACACACGAAAAGTAGTTGGGAATTGTTATAGACCACAAAATATGAAACAATGTGCAATGTCAATCAGCAGTGGCTAAGGCCAGTAAGGTATTGTCTTACATGAAAAAGAGCATTCATTCTCGGGATGAGAATATCATTTTGCCTCTTTATAAATCACTGATAAGACCACATATTGAATATGCTGTGCAATTTTGGGCACCTGTTCTAAAGGAGGATATTATGGCACTAGAAAAAGTGGCGGGCTACAAAATTAATAAAAGGAATGGAACATATCAGCTATGAAGACTTTAAATTTAAACCTTGCCTGATGTTTAATAACATTGATAACATTATACAAATATATTCGGGGCCAATACAAACCATTATGTGGAAATCTATTCACAAACCAGACTTTACATAGGACACGAGGTCATGCGTTTAGACTGGAAGAAAGAAGATTTTGAAAGAAAGAAGGCAAAGAAAACGTTCTATTTTACTGTGAGAACAATAAGGCGGTGGATGTGGTTTTATCAGAGTCCATATAGATGTTCAAACAGCAACTAGATGCATACTTGCAAAAACAGAATATTTAAGGATATAATTTTTCAATGTATTGTAATAGCTACTTAATCTGGGGTCAAGAAGGATTTTTTTTCCTAGTTTGTTGCAAAATTGAAAGTGCTTCAAACTGTTTTTTTTTTTTTACAATACAAACACAATGGATGGAGCAATATTAATTCTTTCCTCTTCTCCAATATATTGCTGTGGAGATAGAGAGATATACAACAATAGTGTAAATCAGTTACAATATATATTAAAGTGTTTTTTTTTTTTGCCTTCCTTTGGATCAACAGCAAAAAACAAATGTGAAGAAGGCTGAACTTGATGGGCGCAAGTCTCTTTTCAGCTATGTAACTATGTAATTTTCTCACAATAAACTCTGTAAATGATAGTGTTAGGTCACAGGTATATGGTGAATGGGCTCAGTATGCAGATATTTGGACAGACACAGTCTTTAAAGTTAAGGTGTTTATTATAATGCAAATAAGTATAATGAAAAACACCCAATGCAAAATAGAAACAGAAAATAAGGCAATATCTTCATAGGAAATAAAAGTCGTTAAGATAAAAGAAAGTCTTTTACCAGAGTTTCAGCACTGGGGAAATGATGAAAGCCTTGATTAAAGTTGTAGCAGGGTCTCTGGTATTAACCAACACGGGAAAGGGGTTGCTGGGGCGAACCAGAGTCCTGTGAGCCAAAGGTAAATCCAGGAAGGAAAGAGTATTCTATAGGTGTCAATTCAAGGTACTAATCCACACCTATAAAGCACTGACCAATTCTAGCCCCTCCTATATCTCTTCACTGATCCACAGGTATGCCCCTTCCCGGCCTCTCCACTCTGCCCGTGACCTTTTCGGTCCGTTGCTCGCACCCGTGCGGCCAACTCACGCTTGCAGGACTTCTCGCGGGTGGCACCTTTCCTTTGGAATAGCCTGCCTACGACCATCAAGCTCTCCCCTAGTCTTTAATAATTTAAAAAGTGCCTAAAAACCCATCTCTTTCGAAAGCTTATGGCCTCCCAGAGTAACCTCTATCTCACATACCTGTCCATTACTGTCTCCTAAAGGGCAGCACTCTATTCTCCCTCCAGCTCTGCTTTACTTCACCTTGTTCTGTTTAAACATCCTGTCCTGTTGTGTTTTACACCCCATCTCCTATAGACTGTAAGCTCGTTTGAGCAGGGCACTCTTCATCCTATTATTCCTGTAAGTTTTTGTAATTGTCTAATTTATTGTTAAATCTCCCCCTTTGATAATATTGTAAAGCGCTACGGAATATGCTGGCACTATATAAATACCAGTAATAATAATACATAAAATCAATCCTCTTTTCATAATTAATATAGCAATATTTATATATATATTCCAATAAAAAAAAAAGGTATTATTGCATACTGGTGCAATAGTCAGACTGAGATTTGAACCTGTGGTTCCTACTTCAAAGTTAGTGACATTACCACTGTAACAGTACAAGGATATGCCAATATCAAAGGTGCTGGGAACAGCTAAACAAAGACTGGAAACCAGACTAAGCAGATACATCAGAGAAGCAGAGGCCAAGAGAATCAATGCCCTCTTTACCAAAGAAACAAACACTCAGCACCAGATCAATAGAAGCTGGAGTCTACCACACCAGGCAAGACCTAAGGTGCAGATTGTGCAAAGAGGCCTCTGAGACAGTCCAGCACCTGCTAGCCAGATGAAGGTGTTAGCAGGAACAGCATACACATAAAGACACCACCAAGTTGTATACTGAAACATCTGCACAGAATATTGATTGGACTTGCCTAACTCCAGATAGGAGATACCATGAAGGGTAGTTGAGAATGACAGGGCTAAGATCCTGTGGGACTTTGAGATCTAGACAGACAAGCATGTGCTGGCCAGCCAACCCGACATTGTGGTGGTAGACAAGGATTGAAAGATGAACTAGAAAGGATGTGGAAAGTGAAGGCAGTAGTAGTCCCAGTTGTGATAGGAGCACTTGGGGCTGTGACTCCCAAGTTGGGGGAATGGCTTCAACAGATTCCAGGTGGGACATCTGAGATCGCTGTCCAGAAGAGTGTGGTTCTAGGAACAGCTAAGATACTACGCAGAACCCTCAAACTCCCAGACCTCTGGTAGAGGACTCGAGAATGAGGAATATACATACCACCCAGGAGGGGTGAGAAAATCTATTATATATATATATATATATATATATATACACCTCCATACTGGGCTGACGTTGTCTGGTCACGTCCTGTTCCGGTTTCACCGAGAAGAATTTTCTCATGCCTTAGCTACAGCCAGGATACCGTCCAGCAAGCCCTCACACCGTGCTTCACCGACGCCAGCTCCAAACCACGTAAACACGGTTGCTCCCAGCACCACTGAACTTCCGGGGAACCTGCTTGAACTTCCGGGTCGGCTACCAGGTAACCAGTAACAGTGAGTACATAAGAACATGTTAAACTACCAAACAGGGGATGCATGCGCACGAACGCAATTACACATGAACAAATTAAAAAATGGACCAATAGGCATGAATGCGAGCAAAATGATCCTAACTTCATTCTCCTGATACATAGTAGTTCACATAGACTAAACCCATACGGCGACTCTCACCTCGTAATGATAAATACAAGCTTTCCATTCAGCTAAATCAGAGTTACAAACTCAAAACAAAAACATGCACCAACACCGCCATCTACTGGCAAAGTTTGCTAACTATGCGTAAATCCTAAACTAATACAGTAATGCGGTGATAATTATAAATGGTTTCACTGGGGCATACAAGGAATGTAGTTATGGCATGGGGTAGTTAATTAATTTAAAATCTATTAATTATGCTTTGTTTAATTATGCTTTGTTCAAATGTGTTTTGCTCAGATAGTGAGGTTAAAGGCTAAATATGTCAGGAATTGCCTTATGTATACCAAAATTAGCTCGTATTGTCATTATGTACTTTCAGAATTCAGATCAATACTTTCTCAGATTCCATCCTGTCATATTGATTTTCCTTGTATACATGGTATGTTCTAGGCAGGGAGGGGAATGCTGCAGTCATAACCTGGATAGTTAAGTTAATAATAGTCATAAAACTAGCTCTAAATGTTTAATACTTTCGTCATAGGGGTTAATGTCAGGATAAAGAATACTAGGTAAAGCCACAGTAAAGAGTCTTGACATATCATGATACAATTAAATTCTAGTCAGAACTCCTATCAATTGTCAGTTCCTATTCAAACGGGTACGCTCGCATCTACCTGAATATGTGATCTGTACCACAAATATACAGACCAGTAAGTTACATTCCCTAGTATACCTATTTTGGCATCTACATAACATGGCCATTAGTGTAAGCTACACACAATTTAAAAAGATACGTAAATTATCCACACTAACAGAATAACGTTAAACAGTACAACCTATATATTAATTCACGTAAACCAACATAGACCTACAGCTACAAGCATACTTTGCTCTATTACGTAAAAGACATATTACGTGCAGTCAGGTCATACAATAACTCGAGTCAAAAAACAAACATACGTAACCACACAAACATACTAGGAGGGCATTTACAAGGTAACATAAAACGTTACCACACAGTTCATAGAATTTCATACGTACAAACAATCTACTTACCAAATACAAATAGTCAAGCATATATTTCTACCACACCTAATTACTTGAAAATTAAGCATAAGCTTTATTTCAATCCATTAATCTGCTAGGTCCAGAAGAACCCAACCATACTTACAACCCCTTAAGAGAAGAATCGGTTTACCCAGACATGTATCACTTTGAACTTATATTAACCCCTTAAGGACGGAAGACGGAAATTTTCCACCATGCTGATCCTACCCTTAAAGGATCACTCTAGGCACCCAGACCACATCAGCTTAATGAAGTGGTCTGGGTGCCAGGTCCAGCTAGGGTTAACCCATTGTTTTATAAACATAGCAGTTTCAGAGTAACTGCTATGTTTATCAATGGGTTAAGCCTTCCCCCAAATCCTTTAGTGGCTGTCTCATTGACAGCCGCTAGAGGCGCATGCGTGATTCTCACTGTGAAAATCACAGTGACAGCACGCAAGCGTCCATAGGAAAGCATTGATAATGCTTTCCTATGCAACCGGCTGAATGTGCGCGCAGCTCTTGCCGCGCGTGCGCATTCAGCCGACGGGGCGGAACGGAGGAGGATCGGAGGCGGAGAGCTCACCGACCAGCGCTGGAAAAAGGTAAGTTTTACCCCTTTTCTCTCCCCAGAGCCGGGCGGGAGGGGGTCCCTGAGGGTATTGGGGGTATTGTTTTACTCAGTAGATATGGCTGAACACAATATGAAATTTTCTACAGCAGTAGTATACATCAGCTTTATGAAATACACAGTAAATATCCTTGTTTTATGTGTATATGTTACAAATCTGAAAAAAAACAAAATTTTACTACACTATTTAGCAGAGATTGGTGGTGAAATTGCTACGTAAAAAGTGTCAGAATACCCTTTGTTAAATAGCGTGTGATGTGTGCTTTATATAAATATAAACTTTTGTGCGGCAATTTTGCTTTCTGTGATGGCTATTAAGCTTACAAAACAAACATACCAAATTCTAAAATAGCTCCAAATTAAAATGTTATTTTACTCCTTGTATTATGTGACCTGTAACTTTCAAAATAAGCTGAAATCCTAGACATATTATGTACTCAGAAAATCAGAACAACTAATTGAATATGTTTTTAAATTACTTTCCTTAAGCTGCACTTATTATACACTCGTTATTATTGCCTAAACTGTTTAGAAAAAACTATTTTGCGTTTTTGGGGATTTTTTTATAATAAATAAGAATTTATATATGTATATGCCACATCAGATTAAAGCCCTTTTTGTCCTTTAAAAAAACGATATATAACTTTTGTTGGTGCAATAAATAAGAAAAATGCAAATGGAGGTTGAACACAAACAGCAAAATATGCAAAAAATGCTTGTGTCCTTAAGGGTAAATCCAGTTTTTGAAGCTGCGTCCTTAAGGGGTTAAACACTCACATATTCAGGGTGAAGTTACCAACCATAGTCTTAGTTATCAACAGGTGGTACATACTAATAAATCAAACATCCCGTCAAGCCATAAGACCCCTTCAAAAAAGTTAACAGGTATGCTATATTCCTTTTACCACAAGCATCGTTAACTGGCAGTTAGGATACTGGAACGGCCCTGTATACAGGTTAAGGTACTGTAGAAGTTTCTGCGAGACCAACACTCATCCACAAAGAGAGGTATTTTCGCCCGTCGGTCCAAATCATAGATAGTCTCGCAACACTCTGCTAAGATGTTTAGAAAGGGTGTCAGATTCCTTATCCTTTTACCGCTTATCAAGTTCCCCAGGGGCCTACACCCTGCCTCCATTTTAATGGCACAGCACAGGGCCAAATCATAGACAATGCCTCCATCAGCCAATTGGCAATTAGCAGGGCCCCACCATCTCACAAGTAGTTAAGTTACTACTTAGCATTTATAGAGATGCCAGTAAATGCAAGTCACAAATAACCGTATCGGGATAAGTCTCACTTTTAAATTTCATTAAAGCATGTCTCACGTGTCAGACCAAGGAGAGGACTTCTCCCTACCCAGCACGCCTGCTAGACCACCCACTCCAACTACGGCCCCTACATCACACGAGAATCAAGCCCCTTCAAGCCGCTGTTCTTTAAGATCGTGGACGATCCCAAAGATCGTCGCAGAGCTGAGGCATAAAGGGATACCTTATCCTTCCACTGCCAGGAAGGCAGAGTTATACAGAATTATAATGACCAATACAGATAGTCCACAGCCATGGTCCAGTACTCAAGATAACATTTATGACATCCTTACAGGGATTCAGCCCACAATGACAGCCATGCTGGCATCCATCAATAATTTGAACCAAAGAATGGAAACGTTGGAATCTCCAGCACCAGCTACCGTATGTCCCCCAGATATCCCTCCTATTCAAATCATTGAACAAACTGTCTCGCAAGGTAATGTCACAGGTACACAGAATTCACAGGGTTCTGCTACTCATATTTTTACTCCAGCACACATGATCTCTCCCAACATCAAGAAAGGGAAATGACGTAAACCTCATTTCCTTAGTGATTGCATCACAAGACATAGTAGAAAACAAGACGTACAACTACGGTGACCTGTCAGTGGTGCTCAAAGCCAAAGATCCTAGGTTAGGTAAAAAGTTGTCCATACCAGACTTTCTACAAGCCTTCGGGTTATACAGAGACGTAATATGCTTCAATTTTCCCCAACATAGAGAAGAACTGGACTTGTACATGCATAAGTTGGTAGATCTGGGGAACAAGTACGGTGGTACTAATTTTTACGATTATCACAAATCATTTTCAGCTAAGGCAACCTTTGCGCAGTTCAACATCAGGATAGATTGGAGTCACATGGACACTGATTTGTTCTGTCGCCACTTTGCCGGGCTAGTACCACTGGCTTGTGCAATTTGCACTTCAAACTCTCACTCTACAAATTTGTGCTTCAACAAGCCCAGTTTACCCACGACTAGCTACACCACTCCTAGCACAAGTAGAGTCCAACAAAAGGGTTAAAAGACAAGCTGGGGAGACCTAGTTTTTGAGCAAGGCACAGATATGCAATAACTTCAACGCAGGAGGCTCCAGCTTCAGGGCCTGCAGGTTGCTGCATCTGTTACCGAGCCCACGCTAAGACCATGTGCCCAAACTACCTCTACCTGACCGAAGTCCAGGTCGACACGTTGGCTTTTTATCTTAACTCTTACAGAGGGGTTCCATACAGGGTTAATCATACTACCAACAGGCACACTCGAGTGTAACAACCTACAATCAGCCACTATAGAACCAACTATAGTAGACAACCTGTTACGAACAGAAGTAGAGAAATGCTTCATGCTTGGGTTATTTGAAACTCAATATTTCAAATGTTGGTGAACCAACCCCTTGGGTATTGCAACCAGAAAAACATAACAATAAAAAACAATTGATAATCATTCTGTCTTCTCCACATTCTGTTGTTGTACCAAACCTAAACTCCCTGATACCTTCTGAGGAATTTTCATTGCAATATGCCATGGTAGACAATGCCATATAGGCAATCTTGAAGGCTGGGGTAGCAGCTTGGCTTTTCAAAACCTACATTTCCAATGCCTTCAAGCTGATTCCGATACATCCGTCACTGTGGCATTTGCATGGAATAAAATGGAAAGGTCTTTATTATTTTATTACCAAACTGACATTTCTAGGGATATGCCTAGACTCAATTGCGATGCAAGCTAGTCTCCCCAGTGACAAAGTTCAGAGAATCAATGCATAGGTCGAATTGTTCCTCATCATAGGGACCACTATTTGGACAGACCTGCGATCTTTCCTGGGTTCTCTGAACTTTGCCATGAAGATAATCCCAGAAGGTGGCACATTTATTTCAAGACTACTTAGTCTATTACCAAACCTACCACACGACAACAGTATAATCACACTGGACGGACAGGCTAGGGCAGATTTGACCATGTAGAGACAATTCTTGCCGACTGGAACGGGGTAAAAATGTTCATCCCACCTAACATAAAACTCCCCAGTGTTATGGACAGACACAGCAGCCCATTCAGGGTTTGCAACCATTTTCGGCGATGAATGGTTCAGAGACATATGGCCAATAGAGAGAGCAACTCTGCAATTATTCAGCAGTATCTCTGCCCTGTTCGAAATCTACCCGATAGTGGCAGCAGCTCTAATGTGGGGCCACCAGTGGAAGGGAAAGACCATAAAATGCTACACAGAGAACATGGCGACATGCAAAATAATTAACAAAGGCAGGTCCTCTTCCATGACAATCATGAGTCTCGTCAGGAGACTTGTGTGGTTGGCAGCAACACAACACTTTCACCTGATCTGTGAACACATACCAGGCAATCATAACAGCAGTTGATGCCCTCTCTCGTTCCAGCCTACAGGTTTTCTTCCAAGAGCATCCCACAGCCAAGAGAATCTCAAACAGACCACAGCTACTCAGTGGTACTCATCCTGGACTAGCAATACTAATGACACATGGGAGAATGCTGGCAGAAACAGCACTTTAAGCCAACACCAGAAATTCATACAGACGAGCTCTCATCATCTTCAACAAATTCATCACCGAATACCGAATCAAAAACCCATTGACATTAGATACTATAGGGAGTGCAGAATTATTAGGCAAGTTGTATTTTTGAGGATTAATTTTATTATTGAACAACAACCATGTTCTCAATGAACCCAAAAAACTCATTAATATCAAAGCTGAATATTTTTGGAAGTAGTTTTTAGTCTCTTTTTAGTTATAGCTATGTTAGGGGGATATCTGTGTGTGCAGGTGACTATTACTGTGCATAATTATTAGGCAACTTAACAAAAAACAAATATATACCCATTTCAATTATTTATTATTACCAGTGAAACCAATATAACATCTCAACATTCACAAATATACATTTCTGACATTCAAAAACAAAACAAAAACAAATCAGTGACCAATATAGCCACCTTTCTTTGCAAGGACACTCAAAAGCCTGCCATCCATGGATTCTGTCAGTGTTTTGATCTGTTCACCATCAACATTGCGTGCAGCAGCAACCACAGCCTCCCAGACACTGTTCAGAGAGGTGTACTGTTTTCCCTCCTTGAAAATCTCACATTTGATGATGGACCACAGGTTCTCAATGGGGTTCAGATCAGGTGAACAAGGAGGCCATGTCATTAGATTTTCTTCTTTTATACTCTTTCTTGCCAGCCACGCTGTGGAGTACTTGGACGCGTGTGATGGAGCATTGTCCTGCATGAAAATCATGTTTTTCTTGAAGGATGCAGACTTCTTCCTGTACCACTTCTTGAAGAAGGTGTCTTCCAGGAACTGGCAGTAGGACTGGGAGTTGAGCTTGACTCCATCCTCAACCCGAAAAGGCCCCACAAGCTCATCTTTGATACCAGCCCAAACCAGTACTCCACCTCCACCTTGCTGGCGTCTGAGTCGGACTGGAGCTCTCTGCCCTTTACCAATCCAGCCACGGGCCCATCCATCTGGCCCATCAAGACTCACTCTCATTTCATCAGTCCATAAAACCTTAGAAAAATCAGTCTTGAGATATTTCTTGGCCCAGTCTTGACGTTTCAGCTTGTGTGTCTTGTTCAGTGGTGGTCGTCTTTCAGCCTTTCTTACCTTGGCCATGTCTCTGAGTATTGCACACCTTGTGCTTTTGGGCACTCCAGTGATGTTGCAGCTCTGAAATATGGCCAAACTGGTGGCAAGTGGCATCGTGGCAGCTGCACGCTTGACTTTTCTCAGTTCATGGGCAGTTATTTTGCGCCTTGGTTTTTCCACACGCTTCTTGCGACCCTGTTGACTATTTTGAATGAAACGCTTGATTGTTCGATGATCACGCTTCAGAAGCTTTGCAATTTTAAGAGTGCTGCATCCCTCTGCAAGATATCTCACTATTTTTGACTTTTCTGAGCCTGTCAAGTCCTTCTTTTGACCCATTTTGCCAAAGGAAAGGAAGTTGCCTAATAATTATGCACACCTGATATAGGGTGTTGATGTCATTAGACCACACCCCTTCTCATTACAGAGATGCACATCACCTTATATGCTTAATTGGTAGTAGGCTTTTGAGCCTATACAGCTTGGAGTAAGACAACATGCATAAAGAGGATGATGTGGTCAAAATACTCATTTGCCTAATAATTCTGCACTCCCTGTATGGTGGCATTTACCTCTTTTTGCCACCTAAATCTAAAACTCACACATAATACGATAAAACTATATCTAACAGGCATACAATACCACATCATAAACACATGCCCCAGTCACAGTACCTTTATGTCATCAAACCCAATAAAGAACATCTTAAAATGCATCCTACGGTTAGAAGGTCACAAACCCATGAAACAACAACAAAAAGACGGTAAAAAGTTCAGAGCATTATCCGATGTATTGGACACGCAACCGTTCAAAAACAGAAACAAACAATACTATCCAAACTGCTATATTTGTGGCCTTCTGCGGATTGTCACGGCCTAATGAATTTACAGTACAAAAAACAAACGATACTACCAACATCCTCAATATAGCAGACATAAACAAAGTAGGCACACTACACCAATCCAAAACAAATCAAATGGGACCGCCTGTAGACCTACAACTATTCCCCACAGGTAACAAATGATGCCCAGTTCAGTTGCTCGACCACTTGCATCCGACCATCATAGTTAAGGATAAAACCGCTCCCCTTCTGAGCTTACACAGTAACCCACTGACATCAAAATTCATGGTATACATTAGAATTCTATTTACAAATATAGGGTGTGATCCAACAGCCTTCACAGGCCATTCATTTTGTATAGGGGCAGCAACAAGTTAAAATGTACCACTACACATAATCAAAAGACTGGGACGATGGAAAGCATACCACAAACGGAAAAAGAACTAAGAAAAGCTTTACAAGAGTTAGCTAATTAAGCTAAACTGTCATATCTGCATTATTGTTATTACGATGTCATACGTATTAAAGTTTGCATTGTTAAATCTCTTTTTTGCCATCTTTATTTACAGGCCTGCCCGAACATCTGTTTCGGCACACTACAACCGACTTTATTAAATATAATGGTTAACTTTTACTCAGCTTTTTTCCCTGACCACAAATGGGTAGGCGGAGCCTGGAGTTGTGGGAGGGGTTGATCCAGCCTATGAAAACCCAAACCTACTTCCATGCTGGGCTGATGTCGTCTGGTCACCCCACCCACCACTCCCTTTATACAATTACATCTTGGTAGGGCCGGCACCATCTATAGGCTATGTAGGTGCTGGCCTAGGGCGCACGTTTAAAAGGGGTGCCCTGCGCATGCCTCTTCACGCAGCACTTGTAGAAGTGCCGCAGTATCAGTGCCGGAGCACGTCCCGACAGAGAGAGGCGTGGGCACCAGGAGTGTCTACACTTTGCTGCACAGTGCCCCAGCCCCTAGGAGTGCAGACTTGGATCCCCCTCCCTGGCCCAAGGTAAGCCCCAGGGAGGGGGAAGAAACATTTATATATTAAAATAAAATAAAAAATAAAAAAAAATATATATATATATATATGTGTGTGTGTATTTTTTAAACATTCCCCTTAGCCCCTTTTTATCCCCTAAGGTGCTAACCCTCAATACTGCCCCTTACTAATTATCATTGCCCCCTAGCCCCCTACTAATGCCCCTAACCACCCCCTACTGCACCTAGCCCCCACTAATGCCCATAACCACCCACTACTACCCGTACCCTCTACTATTGCCTCTTACCACCCCATACTGCACCTAACCCCCTACCAATGCCCATAACCACCCACTACTACCCCACTACTGCCAATAACCCACTAGTAATCCTACTATTGCTCCTAACCACACACTAATGCCCCTACCCCCACCCACCACAGCTCCTAACCCCCATTACTGACCCTAACCCCCACTGCAGGTCCTAACCCCCCCACTATGGATCCTGACCTTTCACTACTTCCCCTGCCCCCCTACCACTACCCCTGCCCCCTACCACGACCCTGGCCCCCCACTACTTCCCCTTACCTCCTACTACTGCCCCTGACCCTCTACTGCAGGTCCTAACCTACCACTTTAGCCCCTAACCCCATACTTCAGCCCGTAACCCTCCATTACAGCTTCTAATCCCGTATTTAATCATCTAACCAGACCCAGCAAAGAGCGTTAATACTGGGAGGCAAAAATCCTTGCACCGGCCCTGCATCTAGGCGGGCCCTCTTTATTTACAGGCCTGCCCTGTAAATAAAACAGGAAGAAAGGTAGCGCCAAAATAAAACGAAAAAATAAGTAAAATAAATAAATAAATAAAATATAATGAGTCCCAATATATGTTGGAGGGTAGAAGTGTCTGTTCCACAATTTCCACTGGTAAAGTGTTTCCTCTGTCTGTGATACTTCAGATCGTCTCGTGATATGGAAAACACAAAGGGAAAGGACCAATCGTGCAGAATGTATAAAATGTGTAGATATAAAATAAGAAGATGAATTGCACTCACATTATCATGAGCTATGACCAGCTCAGGGGTAATGGGTTTTTCAGCAGAATAATCCCTGCTTGTAGGATATAACGAATGCTTGTCCTCTTGGAGTATGACGGTGTCCAACTCTCAGGAAAAGGAAAAATAGGAACAACCAATAGTGCTCTCTGATAATATAATGTGGTATAAAAATAAAAAGAATAGGAAATATACTCACAAATAGAGTGCAGATATCACTGCACTTGGAATGTCGCGTGGGCGGTATAATCCCCACCTCAGGATATATATAAAATGCCAGGAAATAGGTAGTAAAAAAAGGTTATGTGTAAAAATAATAAAATAATAATATAGATGGCACAAGAATATAGCCAAACTTAATTTATTATTTAAAATACACAATAAAAACCATTAACGCGTTTCACCACTAGGGTTTTATCAAAATGGTATAACATGAGAACCTGGCAAGAATAAAATATATATAGGGACACTAGTACTTTAAAAATTGCGCCAAAAACAGCATCAATTAGCTTTAACCAATCAGAATCAAGCATAATGTTCATGGATAACAAAACTTTGAGAAGCACATAAAACAGAGATTGTAATGAGTAAGAATGAAAATATGTGTATCACAATCATATTATGCATTGTACATATGAAAAACGAAGCTTTTAGTTGGAATTAAATATTGTTGTAGCACGTCACGTGACCCGCGCGGCACTATGGGAAATGTAGTGCGCGGGTCACGTGATCGCACACAGACATTCATATTAGCCGTCCCAGCAATGGGCGGTGTAAACGTCTTGGAGGCGGGTGCGTGTGACGTCACGTGACCCGCGGCATACACAAGCAGTGTAGTGCACGGGTCACGTGATCGGCGCTTAGGCGCCTGGGAAATGTAGTTAGATGGGAAAACGAGCAAAATATGGAAAATACACTGCATATATTTAGAATGCCCTGTATCTGCCCTGTAAATACTCTTGGTTAACTCTTACTCTGCTTTTTTCCCTGACCACAAATATATATATATATATATATATATAGAGAGAGAGAGAGAGAGAGAGAGAGAGAGAGAGAAAGAAAAGGGAAATAGTGCACTTAAAGGACCACTCTAGGCACCCAGACCACTTCAGCTTAATGAAGTGGTCTGGGTGCCAGGTCCTTCTAGGGTTAACCCATTTTTTCATAATTATAGCAGTTTCAGAGAAACTGCTATAATTATGAATGGGTTAAGCCTTCCCCCTAATCCTCTAGTGGCTGTCTCATTGACAGCCACTAGAGGCGCTTGCGTGCTTCTCACTGTGATTTTCACAGTGAGAGCACGCCAGCGTCCATAGGAAAGCATTGTAAATGCTTTCCTATGAACGACTGAATCGCGCGCAGCTCTTGCCGGCGTGCATTCAGGCGAACGAGGCGGGAGAGGAGGCAGAGAGCTCCCCGCCCAGCGCTGGAAAAGGTAAGTTTTTACCCCTTTCCCCCTTCCAGAGCCGGGCGGGAGGGGGACCCTGAGGGTGGGGGCACCCTCAGGGCACTATAGTGCCAGGAAAACGAGTATGTTTTCCTGGCACTATAGTGGTCCTTTAAAACTACTGCTCCTTTATATTGCCTAGGAAGATATATTTAGAGGATTATTATCTATATACAATTTCAAAAAAAGTATTGTAAAAAGGGGATTTTCACCTAAATGCAACTTTTCCAAAAAGTCGTATACTGTCAGGAGAAAAACATCAAGTAATTTATAAAAACCCATGGAAGTATTTTATTTAAAATAACTATTCTTTAATGTTATAATCAGTACTAAAATCTTCAACTTTATTGAAAATTATTATTGCCTAAACACAAAAAAAGGTTTTTATGAATAGGGGATAATAAAATAAATCCAATTTGATTATAAACTAAATCCAATATAGTAAAAATAATCACACAAAAAAAGTAATTATAAATCTCTTTCATAAATAGTTCTATAGCATTAAAAATATATATCTATTGAGGAGAAATCCATAATTATATGTACATGAGCAGTTTAAAAGTCAACATCAATAAACATATTGAGTGAAAGGGGATTGTTAACTAAATCAAATTATGAACCAAATATATAATACGGTTTAGAAAATGATTTTTTAAAATCCCCATATCCAATAAAAGGCTAAAAATGAATAATACTAAATATCTTAAAAGGCAAATTATCACAAAAAAACTAATCTTACTCTTACTCTACACTACTTAATTAAAGAGGCACTAAAATGTCCATATTTAAAAAATAATGTAAAAGTGTTTTACAGGAAATGGCAAATATCAAATTCTACATTTAGTCCCCTTGGGGAGAGTGTTTTTAGTTTAAAAATCCACCTCATCTCCTGCTGTGATAGCTTTTTATCAAAATCATATCCTCTCCAATTCCTATCTACTCTATCCCCTGAAAATCTAATATATTTGGATTTGGATGTTTGTTTAAAAAAATGCAAAGATTCTGCATGTTCCTTAAAACCTTTACCAATATTTTTAATTTGTGCTTCAATATGAATGTGTTTGTACCTGTGTTGTGGTTTTACCTACATACTGGAACTTACAGGGACACATTAAAACATAGATTACATTAACGGTGCATCAGGTTATCAGCTGTATGATAAATGTCTTGCCAGTAGATGTACTTTTAAATTCCCTAATCACTCTCTTATGTGTCACCTACTTTATACAGGCTAAACAACATCCACATTTAAAAAAAAAAAAAAAACCTGTTTCACTGTTTAGAAAGTTTTCCTTACTATTTCCCTTAGTACTTTTAAAACTACTCTTTACTAAATGGAATTTTATATTTGAAACTCCTCTATAGATTATCCTGGGGCTTGTGCTGGAATAATACTTTGTAAGTGGGGATTCTTTACAAGGATAAAACAGTATTTTTTAATAAAATTCTTCAGAGACCTACTTTCTCCTAAATAATTAAAAACTAATGCAACATCATCAGTATTTTTTCTGTTGTCTTTTTCTCTATTACCCTTTTCATTTAAAAGATCCTTTCTCTTTATCTTGTGAACTTCTTTACATGCTTTTATGAGCATGTGTTCCGGAGAAAACAAGAGGCATAGATCTTCTTTATATCCCTTCCAGATCCAAAATAGGTAATCTATGAAACGACTAGATTGTGTGCCAAGCCATGCCCATCATAGATATTGATATATAGTTTGTATATACATTGTTTTAGAATTTAATTTTTACATGTGTGCTCACATTTCATCCACACTGGATTGATTTTGGATACATTTATTGCACATTTATATTATATTTAAACACTTTCAACTATTAATATATTGCAACAAATGTGAATTGAATTGGCTTTATTCTGTCAAAAGTTATATCTAAATAAACAATATTAAACCACAAGAAGTTAACTCAAAACTGACTAATAAGACTGATTGTTCTGAGAGCCAATCAATTGTTAATACGGCACATCAGGGATAGTTCTATTTAGTTGTGTGAGTTTCATCAAGTTGGCCGCTTTTTGTATTGTTTACCAGTTTGCGTGTTACAAATTTTTTTTATTAATTGATAACTTAGTAAGCTGCATAACTTGTTAAAATGAACAAATAAAGAGAGAAAAGAGTTGGCTGGTCAACTAGAAAGCAATGTAAAATAACACTTACATGAAGAAGGTTACACTTCTATTTAACCATATTTGAAAACTGTGCAAGAGCTATCTGCAAACTTAGCCAATTCAAACTTGTAAAGGCTGGAAAAGGCACACAACTTACACTAACTAACCTAAATCTAGCAGAAAAATCAGTGGAGCCTATATAATAAACGTGTTATGAGAAGCAACCAAGGGATAAGAGACAGTTGTTAGAAGCATTCATACAATCTTTTGTTCACACCTAGTATATTAAAACATATGGTTGACACCATTGTAAGGCAAAAGGTTTCCCAATTCAATACTAACAGAAATGGTAAGAAGTCATAAAATACGCTTTACCAAAAACAAGGATGACTAATATGCTAAACATAAAGTTACATGGCCGAGACGAAGCGTTAACCTTTAACAATCAGGAAGAATCACTTACTTGCAATAAGCAGAGCCGCCATCATTGACAATACATTTTCCTTCATTTAAACACAGATTATTTGTATCTCCACACTGTAGACCTAAGAAAGAAAACAAGAGGATTAGTAAAAAATTTAATTTCTGTATAAAATACATATTCTATTTTGCAAAATTAAAATTTTTTCAAATGATCTATTTCTCCATTAAAAATTATCTACTTGCTATATTCTCCAGTAGCTGATTTTTACATTGAACCAAATTTCCCCAAATTTCTTTCAGTCATTATAGTTCTCCCATAACTCTCCTATTGGTGGTTCTTGTGCAGTTATTAACCGGGACATTGCCAAATCAAAGCAGTTAATTTCAATGGTGCATATATAATGGATATACAAGACTGGATCTTCGCACATCCGGAGAAACAAGTGTGAGTTAGTTCTCTATATAGCTAAGTATTTGTATAATTGATGACACATACTTAACCATTGTCTATTTATTTCTGTTATTTTTGAAGTTTACCTTCTTTTAAAAATCTAAAGTTTCTTATTCCAAGGAGAGTATATATATATATATATATATATATATATATATATATATACACACACACACACCACACACTATACCACTGGTCATTGTTAGTATTAATTTCACCTGTGTGGTTTTCTGTTTTTGTTTGGCGTGGTTTATCACTTGTTGCTTTTTCACTTTTCTGTAAGATACACAAGGTTTGGGAATCCTTGTAGATTTACTGCTGCCTATTCACATGAGTTTATCACTACCACATCCAGCCAAGAATATAGCTTTTTTTGGCATGTGCCTTTCTTAAGAAGATTATGGTTAAAGGAACACTCAACTGACAAATACTTATTTGTTTAGTAGATATACCTCCAAAAAAACAGTGTCATGACTTGCGGACTGACATTATAAAACTTGCATACCCAGTCACTGGGACCACGCACGCATACAAAATACAAACGGACATTCACACAGGGAGTCTTAATCCCAGGCACAGAGACAAACATACACATACACCCTGGCACAAACTCATACACAAACACAAACGCAAATATTGACATTTAAGTTGTTTTAGCCACCCTCCTCTTTTCCTACCCTACAGTGGGCATCCAAAACTGTTCCTCTTCTCGCATTCAGCTTCCTTTAAGCACTTAGAAAAAGAGATTGGATATAAATTCCTCCCAGTTTCGCCGCTAATGGGGAGATGTTGTAACAGGACCATGCCATCACTAGGTTATGCAATGTGGTCTGGGCCCCAACTGGACCACATAGTATTATCGATCCCATGCAAGCCAAAAGTATGGCCGGATAAGATTATGGGCCATATCCAGTAATGGAAAAGAGGGGGCCCCTGGTGCAAGAACATTTTTGCCACTCCCTCCTCCCCCTTACAGCAGTGGTGGCAAAATTTAGATCCTGAACTAAAACTCCCATTTATGGAAAAACTCCCCTTATGCTTTGACAGGTGATTATCATTTGTCTATCCTTGCATGGCTGTATTTGTAAGCAGTGTTTCAATACGCATGTTTTTGTATGGAGTGTGTATGAATGCGGCAGTGCATTTGGGTGTCTTGTTGCATTCAAATGCTAGATTTATTTGTATGTCGTGTTGGCACTAGAATGCTGGGCTCTATTTGGGTGTAGTGATATACAGGTTTGTACTCTGTGGTGTATTTGGGTGTAGTTTGAGCAGGGTCCTCTTCAACCTAACGTTCCTATAAGTTTTATTGTAATTCTCCTATTTATAGTTAAATCCCCTCTCATGCTATTGTAAAACGCTACGGAATCTTTTGGCGCTATATAAATGGCAATACTTATAATAATAATAATAATTATAATAATAAGTGTTGCATTTGAATAGTGTGTTTTTGGGTGTATAGTTGCATTCAAATGCAGTGGTGTAGACACACACACACACAGTATCTCACAAAAGTGAGTACACCCCTCACATTTTTGTAAATATTTTATTATATCTAATCATGTGACAACACTGAAGAAATGACACTCTGCTACAATGTAAAGTAGTAAGTGTACAGTCTGTACAACAGTGTAAATTTTGTACTCTCAAAATAAGTGGAAAAGTCCAAATTGGGCCCAATTAGCCATTTTCCCTCCCGGTGTCATGTGACTCGTTAGTGTTACAAGGTCTCATAAGCCTCAAGAAAAGAAAGGCCAGATTAGACTTTGCCAAAAAACATCTGGAAAAACAACAGCACAGGGAGACGTGTCCTGACCAAGAATGGTGAAAGTTGCACTGTAGAGGAGCTCCGGTCCCCTAGTCGACTAGCAGCCATAACCCGCAAAAATAGCCTTAAAAATGTTGCGGATCAAGAAGGTCCTGGCACCTCACAGATGGGATCCACCCGCAGGGGAACAGGCACAGTGGACGATTATGTATCCACACCATCAGATCTGCGAGACCCGGGTCTGTGGACAAAATAGCGCCGGCGTCAACAGGAGCAGAGAGCATGGGAGAGAAGCCCTGGAATGCCAGGAACAGCACCGGGCAGCAGAGCTCACAGCAACAAGACAGGGCAACGTGCTCTTGGCCCTGCGCTGGCATGTTGAAGACCTGGAAAACAGGAGCCGAACGACAGAATATCCAGATCCAGTGCATACCTGAACTGGATGCTGCCCTGCTGACATCATAGTTACATAGTTAAATAGTAACATAGTTACATAGCTGAAAAGAGACTTGCGTCCATGGGTTCCATACGTTTTGGCCCTGCGGTCGGTCACAGAAAAAGGGAACAAAATGCCCGAACGGCTTGGGTTATGGAGACTGGGGAGGATTCGGATAAACCCCCTTGTTCGTGGGGTTCTATCCCCGTTCAGTAGTTTCTACACGAAGTGATGGCAATGTGAAGGTCTCAGCGGTGTTTGCCTAACAGAGTGTCTGATTTGGGTTCCAGACACTTGACGGCAAAACAACGCTGTTTGGGAGTTTAAGATGGCCGCTGCCACGTGTTCGTCTCCCGAATGGCGGCCACCCAGAGGACAAAGCACACACTGTACTGATTGCCAATTTCCCCGTTTGCAACATTGTTGCGAACGGTAATTGGAGGCACACTTATTCCTGAGGTGGTCTGATTGTTCGGTAGTTTCACTCGCATAATAACTGGAGTGATTTTACCAAACAATCGAAGGAAATGCTGCATACAATTTACATACATATGGCAAAAATTAACCGAAAACATACGAATACACATAATTCTGAGGACAGCCCAATGCCATCCGCTACAATGACATCTCTTAAACGCAACGAAATCTCTCATCCCGTTAAGGTGGTGCACCATTGTGGATGGACAGGGTGGAGGACCTATATGACATGGAGAAACATACGGCTGCACTCCCCGGGACCACAGAGCGCTGCTCACAGACATGGATGCCATGGCTGAACTTCATCTACAGAAGGGCCGGGGACGCGGATTAGAGAGGAGTGCACTGGGGCAGCCTGGGGGGGGAGAGGGGACCCCTCTTGTCTGCTGGCTGTTCCTTGGCCTCTTTCCCAGCTCTTAGCCCTTCAGTGCTCACTTGCTCATGGGTCTGCCTCTCGCATCAGGTGTTCAGCCGGTGTCCTCCCCCTGTCTGTGTGGGTGCTGGCTGAGCGGGTGGGGTCGCAGGGATTTCAGAAAACTTGCTCAAGGAGTTACCAGATGGTGGGGAGGTGCTGACTCAGGACATACCCAGACACACGCCAGACAACCTCTATTATAACAACACATCCAGGGACACAGACATGGGTGACAATGCCACATACTAGGATCACAGACCCCTCAGAACACAGTAGAGGGGGGAGATATGACCCACGACTTCGGCAGACCCACACATGGAGCTAGACCCAAAGCTGTATATAAGGGGGAGACCGGGAGTCGAAAGACTCAGACACAGCAGCAATGCCAAGCCACGGAGACATACATAACTTACACCCTATACAGCACCCCTGTTAACACGTAATGGACACATTGCCCCTGCATTTACTGTAAGGTCCCTAGGGACTTGAATAGACCAGAGATTTGCACATGGAAGGTGCCACCCATGGGTAGGGGAATTTACTTGCTCACCTCAAAAGAGGAGCTGCAAGGGGAAGACACACAACACATCTACACCAATACACAATGGGGAACATGAGTCCACACCAGACGAAAAAACCACCAGCACAGTTCTGGAACAGAACAGAACAGATCAACCAGTACCAGAATGATGGGAAGAAAAAAAGTATGGAAAAGGCTTGGAACGGCTCATCATCGGAAGCATACCACGTCATCTGCAAAACGCCCTGGAGGCAGTGTGATGGCATAGGCATGCATGGCTTTAAATGGTACTAGGTCACTAGTGTTTATTAACTCCTTAAGGACGGAGCCAAATGTACACGTTGTGAACGAAACAAAATGTAAACAAAACATGGCATTTGCGCTACATGTCTGTCCAACCGTAATTCACCTCTTTCATATTAAATGCACCCACCCTTATTATATATCATTTTATTCAGGGGAAACAGGCCTTTCATTTAATATCAAATATTTAGCTTTGAACCATAATTTAATATGAAAAAAATGGGAGAAAATAAGATTTTTAAAATTTCTTTTTTAGTTCTACATGACATTTTAACTGTCAATGTCATAATACTGTTTGCTTTTACTGCAATAAAATACACATATTTGTATTCAGCAAAGTCTCACGTGTAAAACAGTACCCCCTATGTACAGGTTTTATGGCGTTTTGGGAAGTTACAGGGTCAAATATAGCACGTTACATTTGAAATGGAAATTCGCCAGATTGGTTATGTTGCCTTTGGGACTTTATAGTAGCCCAGGAATGAAATTTACACCTATAATGACATACCATTTGCAATAGTAGACAACCCAATGTATTGCAAATGGGGTATGTCCAGTCTTTTAGTAGCCATTTGGTCACAAACACTGGCCAAAGTTAGCGTTAGTATTTGTTTGTGTGAAAAATGCAAAAAATGCCAATTTTGGCCAGCTCTCTAACCGCTCTCCTACCGGGGGAGCCGGAACAAGGACAAACTCGTTCAAAGAGGTCCAAATGCCAATTTTACAATGTTTCAGCAGAGACCATTGCCATGGAAGCCCACGAGAAACTGCAACAGCACTAGTGGAGATAGAGAATGGCATTGAAGGGCTCTCACTTTAGGCAGGATCTCTGGTGCTACATGCAAGACAACCATATCCTGTTGAAATTCAGTGAATGGGGGTACACATGATCAAGCCTGGAGTTCACACATTCACCCTGCTGAGGTACCAGCCACCAGCAACAGCAACGTCTGTGCTAACATCATGGAAGCTCCTGCTAGAGGTTCAAATTATGGTTTAGTCAGAGCCCATGAGCCCACCCTCAGTTGAGGCTTGAGTTCAATTGTTGCTTACATGAAGCAAAGCACCAGGTGCCACAGGTGCCAAATGCAAGACGACCATATCTGTTGAAAAGTAGTGAAAGGGGGTTCACAGGATCAAGCCTGAGTTCACCCATTCTCCTTCCTGGGGTACCAGCCACCAGCACTTTCTGTGCTACCACCATGGAAGCTCCTTCTAGAGTTTCGAATAATGGTTTAGTCAGGGCCCGTGAGACCAGTGGTACATCACATATTGGCTTCCCCACACTCAGTGGAGGCATGATTTCAATCAATGCCTATATGAAGCAAAGTGCAGCTAAGTGCTCCTCTAGAATGTTAGAACACTGAACCTTTCAAGGCCTGAACAAGGAGTAATTCCAACAGACAAAAGTATGTCAAGCTTTGTAAAGCCTGTATAGGATTGTAAGAGGATCTCAATGACCATCTCAGGGATGTCTATACTGTTATGGACTCCCACATCAGCACCAGAACCTGAGGATCCTGGTGTGTCAAGGGGCCTTGTAATAGGTCTTGACGTACTGGAATTTCCCTTGGAGGTTCCAGAATCATCTTATTCATTATAGGAATTAGAGTCTACACGGTCTTCCACTGTCACCTTTTGCATTACCTTTTTAGGAAAGTCGAAAACAGGAAAATATGTACATCAGACTAAAATTCTAAATATGAGTCAGTGTATCCTGAACCTGAGCATTCTGGTCCTAGCATGTAGAAAATACTTCTGGACCTGGTAGTTCCAAGAAATGGAACTATATTCCTCTGTGTGCCTGCCTTCTGAGGGTCTAAGGCTATCAGAACTAGATCGTCCAGATAATGGAACCAGGTGGAGTTCTGGACTCTCAATAACACTATAAGCACATATAAAGATTCTTGGGGCTGCATTGAGGCCAAATGGTAGGGCACTAACTTGGAAGTTCTCTTCTGAGTTAATGCCAAAGATATCTGCAGATTGGACTGATGGTAAGCATCCTTGATATATATATAGAGGTAAGGAAATTATCCTTCCAGATTGCTTGAGATAGGGATTTGATTGACTCCATCCCGAAGACTGACATTCAGCCTCTTGTTGGTTCCTCTTAGTGTAGGCTTCCATGTGCTTTTCCTCTTAGCACCAGAAGAGAGGCGAAACTTGTCCCTTGTACTGCTCTTGTTCTGGGACCTAAAAAATCACCTCTTTGTCCAGAAGGCTTCCTCCTTCAGTGCTTTACCTTTTGATTCATTGGTCTTAATACTCATGTTGGTATGGAGACTCCTGTGCCTGAAGAAAAAACTCCGGTCTATATCAATCTGGACAATGGATACCACTCAAGCCTCCAGAGTATGACAAGCCCAGGTATGTCTGATCAGAAAAATGAGGCTCCTAGTACTGGAGGAGACATGTCCATTGCTGAAGAGCAAAATGACTGCTTAATAGCTCCATTAGAACCTTGAAAGTATTCCCTGCAGGAATACACAAATTCCCTGCACAAATAATAATAACTAAATATTACCTGTGGTAAAGTATTAAGTAAAAAAGTGCACTGTTAAATTCTATAAGAAACCAGTGAAAAAGCTTTAAAACAGGCTGAAGACAGCACTTATCCATGTCTGGAGACCCTGCAAATACTAACCAATAGTGATGTCCCGAACGGTTCGTCACGGACGGCGAACATATGCGATGTTCGGTTCGCCCCCTATGTTATCTGTAACAACAAGCCCAGTATGACTGCAAAGGACAAATGGATTATACAGCCGTTCGGTATTTTTGTAAGCATTCACCATGCGAATGCTTACCTGCCTTAACAGGCCACCCTGACTGCTAATTATGGGCAATTTACCTCCCTGGTTGATGGGCACTTTATTCGAATCAACCGCACGAACGCTATGCCAACTGTAAGCTCAGCCGCCATTTCGGGACTTACACGTGTTCACGGCCATTTTAACACCCGAACAGCGGTGTTTGCCGATGAATGTCTGGAACTAAAATCGGACACTCAAACAGGCGAACACCGCTGAGACCTCCATACCTTCGGGAAAACATCGCCAAACCTACCGAACGACTGGGCGTTCGGTGGAAAGAATTAGCAGCAGATGGGGATTTCAGCGAACCAAGGATGGTATACGGATGGCCGGCCGTTCGGGAGTTTTTACCCACGTTCTTAGACCGACTGCAGGGCCAGCATTCATGGAACTGTTTTCGGCTACTGTGCCCGTGTGGTCGGTCAAAACTTCTAAGTCCTATATCTCCCGAACGGCTGAACCGATAGAGCTGATTTTTTCATATGTTGGTACCTGAAATATAAGTATTTGGGGTACATCCAAACTTTGGGGAAAAAGTGTTCCTTTTTAATTATGTTATGTAGTTATCTGAGGGGAGGGAATTTACCGAATGTATATTGTATGAATTGGTTGTACTGCTAATTATGTGGGTGTCTCCCTTGCATGGGCAGAATCACATAAAAGCAGAGTGTCTGTCAATAAACCCTCAGTTCTTCTTGACCCTTCAAAACGTAGCCTTGTCTCGTTCTTGAAAGGGGAATCTCTGCAGCTTAATCACTTAGCTCTTTTCAGAGCTGCACCTGGCTTCCACTCTTGATCCAGCAGAAGGGAATAGGCGACTCCATCACTACACAGCGACTGCCGGGAAGAAAAGGACATCCCTAATGGCTGGTACCCTCTCTACACCAGGGTAGCCGTTACATCATCATTAAGTAAACTTTGACCCTGTACCTCACAGTCAGCAGACACATTCCAGCCAATCAGCAGCAGACCCTCCCTCCCAGACCCTCCCACCTTCTGGACAGCATCCATTTTACATTCATTGTGAAGCTGTATTCTTAGTGAGCTGTCCAGGAGGTGGGAAGGTCTGGGAGGGAGGGTCTGCTGCTGATTGGCTGGAATGTGTCTGCTGACTGTGAGGTACAGGGTCAAAGTTTACTCAATGATGACGAATAGGGGCGGACCGAACAGCGTATATGTTCGCCGTCCGTGGCGAACCGTTCGGGACATCACTACTTACCAAATAAGTTTGGTATGTTTCCTGTAAATTTCCCTTTATTTTAGGTACTTTCTGGCAATTGCCCTTATCCCAGATGGCTGCCACAACTTGTATTCCCACAATGCAAGTCATCTGTATTAGGCCCATTAAGGCAGAAACTGCACACATGTTGGCCTATTCCGAGTGTGTTTGCTGTTTAGAGACCAGGGAGAGGACACTGTCTGAAGCCTACATGGCCTCTAAAGACCCAGGGAACCAGGAATAAATCACTGGGACCGAGGGGAAGCAAAATAGATAACAAAGTGCCTGCAAGGAAGTTTAAAAGGCAACCAGGTGCAAAAAGTCAAAGTTTAAAGGCACCACAGTCTAAAGGCCTCAAGGTATATACAGTTTCCAAAATGTATCACCGTTTTTAAAATATCAGTTTTTAAAATGTATCACAGTTTTTAAAATATATCACAGTCTTCAAACGCACTGCAGTTTTCCAAATGTACTGCAGTTTCCAATGACTCGCGGTATTACATGCAACAGTATTAAATGCAAATTTAAATGAAACAGTTTTAAATGCCACACAGCTTAAATGCAACACAGCGTAAATGCTTCCTAGTAAAAGCACAACCACATAATGTACCACAATCTTAAAAATAAGGTACAGCTGTATAATGCACGAGTTTAAATATATCAAAGCTTAAATGCATCACAGCATAAAATATATATATATATATATAAAAAAACTTATCATGGTTGGCCTGTTCGTAGATGTGATATTGTTATATTTTGTTTATCTCTGTGCTATTACCTCTTAACCCATTTGTGACACATGCCCAAATTTTAAAAGCATACGACATAGCTGAGAAACATATGAAGTATTATACAGCCGTAGCACACATAAGGTGAGCAAAATATGCAAACTCACTTTGTGTGTCAAAAAGGCAGGATTATTACCACTGCACTTGGTACAAGCTAGTGGAAAAATGATCCCACGCTAAGGTTTAAAATATGCCTTTTGAAATACCCTGGGGTGTCTTCTTTAAGACATGGGGTGTCTTCTTTAAGACATGGTGTGCCTGTATGGTGTAGTTGGAATGTGTAGCCTGCTAAAGTGCTCCAAAATGGAACACTGACTCATCAAAACCATCTATACAAATTCACACTTAAAAACCTGAAATTGTCACATATATCTTGTACAACACTATAATTTCACAAAATAGCATCTAGGTCATACATTGGGCATATTGTATTACTCAGAAGATGTAACTGAGCATATTTTTGGGGATCTTATGACATTGGCACATATCAAGTGTAAGAAATGCCCAGAAAAAAATGCAAACATTGACATAAATTGGTGAAAAAGGTGTGAAAAGTATGGCACAATATACGCCATACAGATACTCCTCACTTACCAACCGGGTTCCGTTCTTACGAATCGATCGTAAAACAAATTGATCGGTAAGTGAGGATGCGTGCAGGTCTGTGTTTGAGGAAATTTCACCGAACATAGACAAGCGCAGCAGAGCAGGGAATCCCTCAAATCTATGTTCGGGGAACAGTGAACACTGATTAGATTGATTCCCTGCTTTGGTACGTTTTTGTATATTCTGGGAATTTTAACCAAACCTAGATTAGAGGGAGTCCCTGCTCTGGTGCGCTTGTCTATGTTCAGGGAAATTTACCTGAACATAGACATACGCACCAGAACAGGGAATCCCTCTAATCTATGTCTGGTTAAAATTACCCAAACATAGACCAGGCCGGGAATCCCTTTAATCTATGTTTGGGGGAAATTCCCTGAACATAGACCAGCACTCTAACATGGGGAATCCCTTGAATCCCCCATGCTAGAGAGCTTAGGAATCACTTGTCCTAAGCTGAACATATGCACACATTAAATTTTTTTCCCCCCAAAGTTTGGCTTTTTTTTTTTTAAAGCCCTTTTTACCCTCTAAAAATCGGTATATAATATGTATTGTTGCAATAAATGAGATAGATGCAAATTGCAGTTGAACACAAACAGCAAAAAGATTCAAAAATTGCTTTTGTCCTTATAAATCCAGCTTCTGAAGCTCTGTTCTTAAGGGGCTAATACATAATCTCATTGTATATAAACCTGTTGTTTTACTTCATAAGTGTACAATTGATAGGATTACAACACTTTATGTGACAGGGGAAGCTATGCATTTTCTTTCGCAGTAGGTGCATGCTAACACACTATCTTTGATAGGTACCTATATATTACTACAAGATATCATGTACTTATTGGCTGTACATAGCTCCATGCATGAAAAACATGAACGGAACATTTGACAAATCAAAGGAACACTGTAGGCAACATAGCCACTTGCATGAATTCTGCAGCAGCCAAGTACTGCATCACGACTCAATGGTTAGCATACTAATTAGTAGATATTTACGGTCCCTGGCAGTCTGAAACCCAGCCTCAAATGATGACATGGCAAAGGTGATTATCTGAGAGAGTCAGCTGAGCACTCTCATCCAATCTTTGCTCCAATCCCTGCTATACACTGGTATGGTGCAAAGCTCTGCCACCACCAAATCCTCATTTGAGACTGAATTCAGATTGCCAGGGACCAAGAAAATCTACTAAAGTAAAGTAACAGTGTAAACCGTTTAGCAGTGATGCAGGACCCGGTGCCCGTGGACTCTTGGAACCATACTAACTTCATTTTGTTGATAGAAACTTAGCAGTTTCATTTATGTCTTTCATTTTATTTTTCATATTTCCCCCCATGTTTAGAATATTTTCTCTCTGTCCTGCTAGGAAAGCAAATGTGTTACGCGGTTAGCATAAGCTATAAATATTAGGTTATTATGTCACAAAATTGCTGAATTATAAAAGAAATCAAATATTCTTGGTAAAAGGCATTGTGAAAAGCTGGGTCAATTTTGGCTTCAGACCACACACAAGCTCAGCACGCTTCCAGCACCACGCACATTCCAGAAGCAGAATCCATGAATAACAAGTGGAGAAAAAGAAAAAAAGAGAATTTGTAACTACATGAACAGCCATATGTGTGAAGCAAGTGTTCATTGTAAAATGTTAGATTATAGTTCTTCTTAAAGAGTCTAAATTTAATCTATAAGAAGCTTGCATAAAAATACGAAAAAGAGGAAAAATATAATTTTAAAAACAGGTTTGTAAAGCCCTTATCAGTATTTGGTCTAATGTAGAGTGATTTTAAAGTAACAAAATATTTTTAAAAATAGAGAGATGTTGCATTTATCTTCTAGCTTTAATTCTTTAGAAAAAGAGACATAATTTTTCTAGGGAAAATTAATCTTGTGCAGCTTTTGAGTGCAGAGTATGACACATGATATGCCTTAAAGGACCACTCTAGGCACCCAGACCACTTCAGCTTAATGAAGTGGTCTGGGTGCCTGGTCCCTCTAGGATTAACCCTTTTTTTTTATAAACATAGCAGTTTCAGAGAAACTGCTATGTTTATACTGAGGGTTAATCCAGCCTCCAAAGCCTCTAGTGGCTGTCTCATTGACAGCCGCTAGAGGCGCTTGCGTGCTTCTCACTGTGAAAATCACAGTGAGAGCACGCAAGCGTCCATAGGAAAGCATTGTAAATGCTTTCCTATGCGACCGGCTGAATGCGCGCGCGGCTCCTGCATGCGCATTCAGCCGATGATGTCGCGAACAAGGAGGAGAGGAGGAGTACAGCTCCCCGCCTGGCGCTGGAGAAAGGTAAGTGTTTAACCCCTTCCTCTCTCCAGAGCCCGGCGGGAGGTAGTCCCTGAGGGTGGGGGCACCCTCAGGGCACTATAGTGCCAGGAAAACGAGTATGTTTTCCTGGCGTTATAGTGGTCCTTTAAGGTCTCTTACTAGGCAATCATAGAGAGGCACTGGGGACCTGATGCACATGTGTGGGGAGCACCTTACATGCATCCAAGCTTTCCATAGGAAAGCATTAAATCAAGCTTTCCTAAGAGGGCTTCCACATCACATGACCAAGTTTTACTTGATCAATCTCGCAGATGCGCCTCTAGTGGCTGTCAGAAAGATGGCTATTAGGGGTGGATTTAACTCTGCAATGTAGCACTTGCTGTATGTGTAAACCTGATTGGCTGACCAGCCCGAGAGCCCATCATTCTAACGCATCTGAGTTGACAAGCTACAACTGCATCACTGCCAGAACCACATCCACGCAATATCAGACTTGCAAATGTTGGCAGATTTGTCTCCATAACACAGAAGTAACGTGGAAGCATGTAGCATGATCCTATTTAAAAAGGGATTATCACTTCTTTGGGATTTACACCACAAAATAAAACATTGGAAATCACCCATAACTTTTTATTTATTTATTTTATGCCCAAGTTTCCTATAAATTTACACTAAATATTTAGTAAATTACATCATTAAAGAGTTCAGACAAGGCAAAGCCAGGGCAAACATTGCAAATGAGGAAGACAATTCAAAACATACTTTTTAATTGCTGTTGGCCAGATGCAATGGACAGAGCTTATAACAATGATTGACAGGAAGCTAAGATAGAACCACACAGATGCAAGATAAAGATATGTATTTTTTTTCCATTTAATTATAACCTATATTTAACAAATATGCATTTGTGAGGTAAACATATAAGTAAACACGATATTGAAAAATATAAGGTAACCAAAATGCGACATTTGGTGGCTGAGAAAAAAAAAACTTCCCAATGTAGCTCAATGAGAAGTCTTTGCAAGGCAAGTGCTCTGGGCAGTTGCTGCTTCTTAAGTTTAACCGGGTTTGATCTGACCAAACCAGGTAGGAACATGACTGTTTGTCGGTTAATTTATAAATATGTAATTTTCTATTGAAATCTCAAGAGAGGACACACTCTTTACACATAAAACACATCAGCAAGCTAAAGTGCTTTAGGTGCGAGGAGTGTTCCTTTTAAAGATTCAGGGATGGATTCTCTTATGATCTTATAAAACTGTTCGGCTTACTGAATAGTAATTTTCCCATAGACTTCAATGGAGGGGTTGCTATTCAGTGAAGACTATATTCTTACTTTACTAAGAGGCCAGCTTTAGGCTTTCAACATAACTATTGTTTTAAGAGTAAAGTTAAAATACATATTTTATTCTGAATATTCCAAATTAATAGTGTGTGGACTGGGGTTTGCTGTAAGAATGTCAATGTACAGTGGCATATCAGTTAACTGTCAATGTGTGCTTTTGTCCCTTTGCTCATCCACTGAACAAATTCTAAAGCTAATCATTAATAATGCTCACACGTTAAATACATTCAACTTGATTATCTTCTGTAGAACAATCTTTGATTCCTATTTGTATGTGTGTGCTTAAAAAAATGTGTACAAAGTCTGAAAGTCAGTGCATTATAGGCCTAAGGGAAACATGCGGAAAACTATTTTAGATCCAATGGGACCTAGGCAGGATACCAATTTGGGCCAAAACCAGGGTCGGACTTGAACAAAAATTTCTCCTGCCCAGACAGTTAAAAGCAGTACAGTCCAATAGGTGGAGTCTGAAAGGGGTCATGTTATATCATCACCAATAACAAGCATGCACCCTGCCCCCCCAAAAAATGAGCATGTAGTATGATGGCTCTAGAGAGCATTCAGGGCTCTTTAACCCCTTAAAGACCAGGCTGTTTTGGTCATGTTGTACATTAAGGACCAGAGCGGTTTTAACACTTTTGTGGTGTTTGTGTTTAGCTATAATTTTCCGCTCTCTCATTTACGGTTCCCATACAAATTATATATTGTTTTTTTCAAGACAAGAAGGGCTTTCTTTACATACAAAGATTTGTATCATGTCATATATTTTACTTTAAAATAAATAATAAAATATGGTGAAAAATTGAAAAAAAAAACCATGTTTTTGGACTTTTACTTGAAAATTATTTTACTTCTCTACAAAAGCTAATGAACAAAACTGCTAAATTCAAAAAATTCACCCAGTGTTTACATGCTTTCTTGCTTTTTTTTTTTTTTTTAACAAGTTATAGGGCTATAAGTACAAGTATATGCCACTGTACATTGTAATTACTGTTTCAAAATATATATTTTTTTCAAAATATATATTTTTTTCAATTTATCAATAGTGACATTGTAACACTCTTATCTGTCATAAATCCCCTAATCACACCTCACATGTACATATTTTTTAAAGTAGACAACCCAGGGTATTCAATATGGGGTATCTCCAGTCTTTTTTAGTAGCCACTTAGTCATAAACACTGGCCAAAGTTATCATTTATATTTGTTTGTGTGTTAAAAATGCAAAAAACAATTATGAACGCTAACTTTGGCCAGTGTTTGTGACTAAGTGGCTACTAAAAAGACTGGACATACCCCATATTGAATACCCTGGGTTGTCTTCTTTTGCAAATGGTATGCAATCATGGGGGTAATTCTCATTCCTGGGCTACCATATGCTCTCAAAGGTAACATAACCAATCTGGCAAATTTCAATGACAAAAAAAAGTAAAATCAAGCCTTAAACTGGACCCTGTAACTTTCAAAAACACTATAAAACCTCTACATGTGGGGTACTGTTATACTCAGAAGACTTTGCTGAACACAAATATTAGTGTTTCAGAATAGTAAAACGTATCACAAGTGCTGTTAGTGTGTGAAAAATGCAAAAAAACGTCACTTTCACTGATAATATCATCGCTGTGATATGTTTTACTGTTTTGAAACACTAATATTTGTGTTCAGCAAAGTCTCCCAAGTAAAACAGTACCCTCCATGTACAGGTTTTAGGGTGTCATAGAAAGTTACAGGGTTAAACACGGTGCTAGCAAATTAAATTCTCTGGACTTTCGGCCTGGGTTGTCAGACAGGTCCCTCAAATTGCAATCAATAAAATTACTTAATTATGTAAAAATATTACATAAATATGCATGTAGAATTTAAATATATATACATATTTATATATTTGAAGTCTACGTGTATATTTATGAAATTATTTATGTAATTATGTATATGGACATGTATATTTTGGATTATTTTTATTTATGTATACATATATATATATATATATATATATATATATATCTCATTTCATTCTAATTGTATTTTGATATAAATATATATATATGGGTAGTGGGTGTTAATAGGGAGTATACCGTGCATGTAGTGTGTGAGCACAGGGTATTTAGAGTGTGCATAGGTGTTGGAATAATTTGATAATTTAATTATATAAAAAAGTTACTCCCCCTTCTTATTACTTTGCAGGGAGGTACCATGCTGATACCTAGTGGTTCAGTGGGCTAGTTATTTGGTCTGTACCTCTGCTCATGTAAGCTACTGCTGCAAATGACCACGGCAACACTCTGATAATATTGGGGCGAGAGCGAGATGACGATGCCAGCCTTCCTTCCCCGGTAACCTAATCTACCTAGAGGGGGCAGAGCTTTCTCTTAGAGCTGATGCTGCACTGCCACTTTCAGTGCCTGCATACAAAGTAGGTACATGGAGCTCCCTCAAATCCTTGGTGTTCTTAAATACCTTACCACTCCAAATTGAGCCCTGTTCAATGGTCCTGATGCCAAAAGCTACCTCGATAAAGTTTAACTTGACCGCGACGACTCTGCAATCTGATCTAGAGATAGAACACCAGCAGGCTGCCTGCCAGGTGGCGGGCCTGCACCTTTTTCGTGCCAGGTTGCCCCTTCTTGGACAAAAGGCGTTGCTAGAGACTCACTAGAGACCCCATTCGAGGGGAGTATTTTGAATATAGGATCTTGATAAAGACCCTATTAGGTCAAAACGTTGATTTTGTTACACAGATTACTTTGATTGAAAACTGCATTAAACACAAATTTTGATTTGAAGACCTTGGAGTGCACCCTTTCCTTTGTTTATTATATTTTCAACGCAGGTTTGCACCTAGGCAAGTAAATCATAATTTTTCTAAGTTCCTTGCTAAGTTCTCATGAAACACATTTATTTATGGAACATGCACTAGCTGTCATTGAATTACTTTGTTTGTGATTATATATTTAAATTTGCTACATTGACAATACGAGGTGACAAGCAGGGGTGGGTATTGTTTGATTTTATCCAACACAACCAGTTCAGTTACTTTACCACAGATTACAGGTCTGGGAAAACAAATAGATGAGAAAAAAAGTTTTTGATCTGCAACAGTGAGAGCCAGGGTGAAACATAGATGCAAGGAGTGCCAGACTTAGACAGAACAGACAACTGCATTACATAACAAGTCGTGATTTTCACTCTAGTTGTCCTGGGATTCAAATTATGCAAATATATGAATGAATCAGCAATTTCCATATAAATATTTTTGTTAAACTTGTAGTGGTTGTGATTGGGTATTCATTGGCTTTCATAGGATACATCAATTGAGTGTGAATTCAACCAAATGGCTTGCCTAGATATGGAAATTTGCAGCCAGTGAGCAAATAGTTAATAAATATGACCCCCACATTAGTATGAGAGAGATATAACACCTCTCCCATGCCCCCACTCGCTATGCTGCAAGTGGGGGTATACAGCAAACAGCAAGCTGCCAATGGCTGCTCACTGCAATGAAAGCCTAGCACTCCAATTGATATCCAGCCACTGATGGCATACAGGGGAATCTGACAATTGTCCCTCTATGAACTTATCCATGGCCATTTTGTGGCCATACAATAAAGAATGGGAGGTGAACAATTCACCATCGACCCCTTGTGTCCAGACAGTGGGGCTAAAATTAAATAATACATGACACTGCATCCCTTACATGCCCCCATCTATGATCAGTGGGCAGGAAATATTACATTAACCCTTAAGTTGGAGTCAGTTGTACAAGTTGTGGTCAAAGCAAAACCTGGAATTTGCGCTATATGCCCATTGAACCATAATTCGACTCTTTCATATTATGTGCACCCACACTTATTATATATAATTTTGATCATAGGAAACAGGGCTTTCATTTCATATCAAATATTTATATTTGAAACATAATTTAATACGAAGAAAATTAAAAAAACTGAGAAATTAATACATTTTGTTATATTTATATATATTTTAAGTTCTGCATGGCATTTTAATTGGTAATATCATAAATTACACATATTTGTATTCAGCAATGTCTCACAAGTACAAAAGTACCCACTATGTACAGGTTTTATGTTGTTTTGGAGAGTTACATGGTCAAATATCGAGCTTTCCCATTTTTCATTTTTACACATTGTGGGCCTATGCTGCCTTTGGGACTGTATGGCAGTCCAGGAGTATAAATTAACCCCAGTATGGCATTCCATTTGTAAAAGAAGACAACCTGGGGTATTCAAAATGGGGTATGTCCAGTCTTTTGTAGTAGCCACTTGGTCACAAACCCTAGCCAAAGATAGCGTTCGTATTAGTTTTTTGCATTTTTTCACACAAAGACTGCACTTTTATTGATTATATCATCGTCATTATACGTTTTATTGCTCTAAAACATTCATATTTGTGTCTAATGAGTAAAACAGTACCATGCATGTACTGGTTTTATGGAGTTTTGGAAAGTTACAGGGTCAAATATAGGGCTTGCCCATTTAATTTTTTTACACATTCAAATTTGCCAAATTGGTTATGGTGCCTTTGAGACTGTATGGCAGACCAGAAATCAGATTTACCCCCAACATGGCATACCATTTGTCAAAGTAGACAACCCAGGGTATTCAAAATGGGATATGTCCAGTCCTGCACCACGGAGCCACTTTGAACTGCGGTTACGCCACCTGTTTTACCAGAGTGCCCCGAAGTAAACGTCCACCACTGTCTGGGAGGGTGAGAGACCCCCGGCCCGCAAAGGCTGTCCCTAGGTGGGGCCGGGTGCAGAAGGCGAGAGATGAAACTAAGCCACAGCGTGTAACAGCCAAGTGGACCTACACGCAGGACAAGCGCTGTACTCCCAGGACCACCAAGCCTGACAAGAGGAGACTTACCACACACAGATGAATACCTGTGATGCTGAACTGCCGTGGCAATGGATCAGTGACTGAGGCGAAGGAGTAATACATGCCAGCACAGAGACTCTCACAACACCACAGAACACAGACTAGATAAGAGACAGCAGCTTCCCATATACCACTTGCCACCTAAAATGTTACTATGTCTAACAATATCTAATACTACAGGAGTGCCCCGGTGGCCGCCTGTCTGCCCATTTGGCAGTGGCAATACCGATGTTCATTCGTATTCATTCTTGAAAGCCCACATTCAATTGAGAAGAAATCTATATTTAATGTCACAAGCTTGTAGACCCCAACGTGACCCACTGCATTAGATATATTAATTCAGCCTGCATTTAACTCAACACCTGTAATCTACATTACGCTGGTTTATGCAAGAGTGCATAGAGTGTTTAACCTGAAACCTTTAAGCTATAATTGTTACGTACACAGTCTGAAATGTACCCTATTGTTATGCAATGATTTCCAGCCCATCGACTAACATGTCCTATAGCTTACCTTAGTCAAGTTAAATCATTGCTACACACTCCAGCTCATAGTTCATATGCATACTTTGCAATTGTTCATGCTAATAATTACTAAGCAAGGTATTGGACTTTCTGAAATCTTCTGTCTAGCAATGTAATTTATGCACTAATATACTCATCATGTATAGCATGTCAATTTCTCATGAAAAATAACAAAAAAGTGTGCTGTTTTAACTGCATGCCATACCAACTAGATGCTCAAGATAAGCCTGCAGTCGCTGTTGTGGCACTGCAAGATCAAATGTTATTTGTCCTCACATGCACAAAGAAAAATAAAGAATTAAAAAGAAAAAAAAAGGGGGGATTCATTTGCTCTAGCTTTGAAGTTAACCACATTTGGAAGAAATTAGTACATGTATGTAGTCCATGACTGTGGCATTAATTTAAAATTCTTATCAGATTCAACTCTTCACAGTCTTCCAAAATAGTTCTCTTTCTGCACCTGGGCAGTGTTCACAATGAGCTTTTCAATTTGGACACAATCCCCTGGAGCTCGTTATAATAATATTGGCATTTTGCTCTTAAGCCTTTAATACTGGCAGTTGGTATGTCCATAAAATGCACCCAAGTAGGGTGTTTTTTCCTATCAGCTGGAATTGTCAACCCAGTTAAGCAGAAGAAAGTACAGCAAACGTTCTCTGTGGTAACTGGTGATGGAGCCTTATGTAATTTCTGCTTCTTGCCAATTATGACTTATGAGTCAATTTCCTTTAAGTGTATCCCATGGTTGGAAGTTAATATAATTTTATATTTTGCTTAACATTTTTAATGATAGAGGTGCTGGGGTCTGCTGGGGCCGCATTACGGCACCCGGCAGCCTCAGGGAGCACTGTAAGGAGGGAGATTTCTGTGTTTCTCCTGCTCTACCTTGCACTCAAGCCCCACCCCCACACTCAAGCTCCTCCCCCAGACTCAAGCAGCTGACCTCGCTGACAGGAAGTGGCTGGAAAGTGTCAACATTACCTTCCCACAGCATTTAGTGCCACGAAGGCTTACTCAGGCACATAACAGAGTGATTTTGTGTGTGTATGTGCCGTCTAGTGAGTAAGCTTGTCAATAGTAAGCATGTGTGTGTGTCAGTGAGCTTGTCTGTAGTTGGCATAAGTGTGTCAGTGAGCATGTGTGTATCAGTAAGCTTGTTATTAGTAAGCATGTGTCAAGTGAGCTTGTCTGTAGTGAGCATGTGTCAGTGAGCTACGTTTTTGTGTGTACCAGAGAGCTAGTCTGTACAAAGTTGGTGTGTGTACCAGTAAGCTTGGCTGTGTGTGTCAGTGAGATTGTCTGTCAGTGAGCGTATTTGTGTGTATCAGTGAGCTTGTGTTTTTGTATCAGTGATCAGTGGTTTTGTATCATAATTAAGCTTCATTGTAGAGGTCTTACTATCAGGCTCTGAGACAGCCGATAGTAAGACATCTACAATGAAGCTTGATTATGCAATACCGTGCTTTGGCCATACAGTAAATGGATGTGCAGTGGATCCATTTGGGAACTCAGGATTCCAGAGCTAGGGTAGATGAAGGGAAAACACGAGCCAACTAGATTAACACAAGCTATGTTCCAAGTCCTAATTGGGATGGCCACCAGGAGGTTTAAGAGAATGTTGTCAGGAATTAGGTTATGTGGCTTGTGTAACAAAGCTGGCAGGGAGTCAGGTAATGCTAGAAAGGATTCCAATGTTAGATCTGAGTATCTACAGGTGATACTCGAAAAATTAGAATATCATGCAAAAGTTAATTTATTAAGGGGGTAAGAAAAAGGTGATTGGATCCAGTCGAGCACCTGCCGAAGTAGAATTGCCATATATTATTATTTGGCATTTGGAAGATTAAGTCCTCCATTGGATTTGGTTTGATATAGTTTGACATTGTCTCCATTTTTTATTCAAGAGACATTTATCATTTTTGGAGAGTCAGACAGGGGGCACCCGCAGGTGGTACAGCAACGTGTGAAACTAACAAATTTGTAAAGATTAGTGTGTCCCATGAGAAAGGTAATTTTGTGCCAATGTTCTAATTTAGTAAAAAAAAAAAAAAAAAAAATAGGAGAGAAAAGAAGGAAAATTCATTTTCTATAAAAGGGAAATTTTGGGAGGGATCTTGATCCATAAATATTGTAAGGCTGTTGACTGCCACCTCACTGGTAGTCTCCCAAACTATGGTGTTTTTAAGTGTTCTTTTTATTTTCCTTTTAAGCTAATGTTTCCTATATGCATCTGTGATTTTATGTATGATCTTTAAAAGAATCAGAGTCTCAGAAGAAATATAGCACAATACTGAATGATTCACCTCTTAGCTTGGGAATTTGAGGAATGCCAAGCTAATCACTAGGAGGAGTTGTTTTGATGATTTTAAAGTCTAGGTCATGACATGCCTTACAAATTTGTAACAGTCTCTTCCTTGATTCAGCTTAAAATGGAACAACTGATCCACCCTCATACTGAAATGATTTTGAAAACTTACTTTTATATGCTATTTTTTAAAACTTTGGGACCAACATAGTTGTCAGAGTAACAGTTTCTACCCTGGTCCATACCCCCCAGAAAATAAATTAAATAAAACCCGCCTCAATTCATCACTGAGGCCAGTTCCTCCTCTGCCGACATCACTCCCCCTCGTTAGAGGGGGGAGCCATGCTGCCATGCCTATCTGTCACCAGTATGCTGTGCATGCCAAACATGCACTGAATTCACATTAGTGTTTGAGTTAGGGGTGTTTAACCAACACACAAAGTTTGAACCAACACCTAACCTACATAAATATAAATAGGTAAAGAGTGTATTCCCGGTCCTTAGAGGTGGCTGAGCGTAACCCACAAAATAGTCAGGGATAGACGAAGTTAAAGACAAGAGATTAACACAGTAACACTAGTCTGAGCTGGGTCAAAGGGAAACAGAGATCAGAATAATCAAGACAGGCCAAATCAAAATAGGCTGTTTACTATTAAACATGTTCTTAAAGGAACACAATAAATCTCGATGAAAAGTGGCATGTGCCCCCCGTTTTAACCATAGTGTAAATTGGAATTCTGTAGAATTGCTTATGTAGTTAAAAGAATACTATAGTCAGCTAAACAATTTTAGCCTAATGAAGCAGCTTTAGTGTATAGATTATTCCCCTGCAATTCTCTGCCTTTTAGTAACAGTCTTCCTAAACATTTCATGTAAAGAGATATATAATGTTCATATTTCCTTCATTGCACATTCTGTTTAATTTAGAATGTCTAATGTCTGTTAATAGCCTACTAGACCTCGCAGGAGCTTCGTGTGTGATGAAAGTTCAATCTACAGAGCATTAGATTAAAAATGTTTAAAGCAAGTTAACATCTGATTGAAAATAAAATCCATTGTTTTCATGCAGGCTTTTTGAGTTGCCAGGGAGGTGTGTCTATGGTTTTTGATGAACAGAAACTATAGTGATTTAACTCCTTAATGAGGATTGAGAAGTGAGACTTCAAGCACATGATCTATACGCCCAAACTGCTATATTAAAGGGACACTAGAGGCATTTAGACTACTTCATCTCACTGAAGTGTACTGGGTACATTGTCCCTGTCCCCTTAACCCCTTAACCCTGTCTCTGAAAAGGCAATGTTTACATTAAAAAGTCTGCAGGGACAGGCTGCAGACACCAGGACCACTACATTAACCACTACATTAATTACTACATTAAGCTGTCCTTTCTTGACTGCAGAGGTGGGGAGGCACCAAGGCAGAGGGTCAATATAGTGATAGAAATACAGTTTTCCTTTTCTGACACTTTAGTGTTCCTTCAAGATAAAGTTGCTTTAATGCCTAAGTATCCTTTTTAGAAATGTTCCTGAGTTAATTTCCTGTGCACTAATTTAACCAAGGTTACTGTTATGGTCAAAATCATCAAACAACTTGAAGTAACTTTACTCATAAGGCTTGAACCATGTCAAATAGGTTGCGGGTGAACCCAGAAAATGATAAAATAAGTAATTTTGAGCAATTCTAAGTCACAAGTCTCCAAGAATGGTGTTTTATTTCTCAGCTTACAGCTGGAAGACTTGCTACAAAGAAGCCATTGTTAAGAACAAAGTTTAAGAGGAATGAAAGTCTGTCTTGTGGACAGAGTTAATATATTAAATATTTGGATCCAACTGCAAAGAGGGTGGACACCTGAATTCTGCATTTGTTGTTTCCACTGTCATGCATGAAAGTGGCTTAATGTCTTAAGAGATTTTCATTTTTTTATTAACCGCATTATGGGAGTAGGTCCAGACAACTATCTCCTTGCATATTTTGCTTCTGACAAAAACAAACAAATGAAAAAACTAAACTAAGTAATCCATCATTCGCAAAATATGTGCACCATAATAAATAGTGTTATTTCAAGATTTTAAATGTATGTACAATGTATTGTGGTGAATATAAATGGGAAGTGTCAGGGTGTACTCTGGGCCCTGGAGAGTTTTGACTGAAGACAAAACGTAGGTGGAAGGTGGGTTATTTAATTTAAGCCTTCTAAGAAAAACCTTAAGTACCATAAGAACTACAGCTCCTTGTAGTGGTTAAAGTCCAACAGTCTTATGGGGCTGCTGACAGTTTAAATTGGTTCACCATATATAAAAATAATATATATCAGAGCTGAAAATTTTTAAAGGGAAACTATAGTGCTAGGAATACAAATCTGTATTCCTAGATCCATAGTTCCCTATGTGCCCTCCTCCCTCGCACCCCCACTGCCAATCACTTACCTGATTACAGCGCTGATGTCCCTCAGCACTGGATCAGGCCCCGGCTCAGCTTCTCCACTGACGTAAACTGTGGTGGGTACCTAATGAAACCCTGCACATACGAAGTTTAACTGCTTGGCTGCTTGATGTGTATTTCTACCTCCAGCAGCGTCATGGGGTGTCATCAGCTAGCCCAGTGTAAGAGGCAGGCTAATATCAATTCTGTGTAAATTTTCACGCATAGTGTGCCATTCATTGGCAGAGAGTGGTCAGCTGACGCTCTCAGCATATGAATCGTGACTGGTTAGGCTACCAGCTTCTGTAACCCTGAGAATCTGGAAGCGTGTTACTGGAGCCAAAAGGAGCCTTGTGGGCTCCTAAACAGTTTGCCCCATAACTAGAAAACTCGACGAGGGGAAAAACTCAATGTTGTCATTTGAGTTTATTTTGCAAAAAATCTGAGTTTTGTGAATTACCCTGAGCTTTGAACCCTTAGCCCTTCTATAGTCTCTCCCTTGGCATAGAGTGTGCTTGCTGGCTATCCTGTGTGTGTTGATTTTATGTAATATGTTCATGTATGGTGTGTGCTGGCTGTGTATGTGGTGTGTGCTAGCTATATGTAATGTGCCTCTCTGTGGAGTGTGCTGGCTGTATGTGATGTGTGTGTTTGTGGTGTGTGCTGGCTGTATGTGATGAGTGTCTGGTGTGTGTGATAGCTATATGTGATGTGTGTGTGTGCGCTCTGGCTGTATGTGATGTGTATGCGGGCTGTATGTGATATGTGTGTAAGTAAAAAAAAAATGTAAAAACAATAACTGGAGTAATATTTCAGTGAATATACAAGGTGCAATAAGGAAATATCTGTTAATCTACTGATAGTATGGATGGTGGTCACACGCACAGGAGAGAGAATTGTAGGAGCTTTGATTCAATGCCTTCTATCTGTACTGAGAACTTGTAAACTTATTATCCTGCACACCCCACATTTAAAATTATAGTTACATAGCTGAAAAGAGACTTACATCCATCAAGTTCAGCCTTCCTCACAGTTGTTTTTTGCTGTTGATCCAAAAGAAGGCAAAAAAAAAAAACCAGTTTGAAGCACTTCCAATTTTGCAACAAACTAGGGGAAAAAATCCTTATTGACCTCAGATCAATCCTTGGATCAAGAAGCTAGATTGAAAAATTATATCCTTAAATATTCTGTTTTTGCAAGTATGCATCTAGTTGCTGTTTGAACATCTGTATGGACTCTGATAAAACCACTTCTTCAGGCATAGAATTTCACATCCTTATTGTTCTTACAGTAAAAAACAACAACTTTTCTTTTCCTTAAACGAAATCTTCTTTCTTCCAGTCTAAAAGCATGAACTCGTGTCCTGTGTAAAGTCTGGTTTGTGAATAGATTTCCACACAATGGTTTGTATTGGCCCCGGATATATCCCCTCTGAGGCAACGTTTTTCTAAACTAAAGAGGAGCCTCCCTTTTCCGTAGCTGTTGCAGTTCTGGCATTCAGTGAGTCAGAGTGCATACTGGGAATCAATCAGATGTTAACTTGCTTTAGACGTTTTTATATCCTGCTCTGAAAATTGGACTTTAATCACACACAGGGTGATCCTGTGGGCTGTAGCAGGCTATTTACAGAACAATAGATAAGAAATTTGAAAATGTAGAGGAACTGGGTGACCTACAAGTGGAGACATATTTTATGACGATTGAAGTCTATAAGTATAATTTTATGTAAGCATCTGAAATTAAAAATGAACATAAACGTTCCTCCCCCAACAGGTATAAGACACCAACCTGCCATGGCTCAGTTCTTTTTCTTGTTCCATCAGGAATGGACAGCATCTGTGTTTTGTGGTGAAGCACATGGGTTGCTGCCGGGGAGATCCAGCCTGATAGCCTCCCGGGTGGAGAGTTGAGTGGCCTGCGTGCATGCTGCAGGACTTACGGAGCAGGTATGCGCTCACCGAGCAACTTCGGAACTTCGGCACATTAGGTCCCCCCTTATTCCAATTTAGGGCCCCCACCCACCGCTCAGGGGTGGGGGCCAGGGAGGAAGACATTAGGTCCCCCCCTATTATAATTTAGGGCCCCCACCCACCGCTCAGGGGTGGGGGCCAGGGGGAGAACAATAGGTCCCCCCCCATTATTTTACATTAGGGTCCTCACCCGCCGCTCAGGGGTGGGGGCCGGGGGGGGGCAATAGGGTTTTTTAAGTTCACAAGCTGCTCACTGTTTAATAGACATGCCTCTACTAGGGGCATAATTTAGGGGCATAATTTACTAATACTAAGTAATCTTTACTTAGCATTAGTAAATTTGGCTCAAAGACCAATTTAGGTCTTTCAGCCTTTTAGTAGATAGCTCCCTAATACCGTGGGAATTAGGGAGTTATCTACTTATTCATTCCTGTCATTACATTGACTGGCCAAGTAACTTACATTTTATATGAATGTATGTTACTTGATTGTTGTAAGTGTTGCAAATGCTTACAGCTGAATCCTGGCTATGTTTGTATACTTTTTATTTAAAATTGTATACAATGAAACATTCTTCTTTCAATGGGTAAGTATATTAGTACTTAGGCAATACTGTGCTTCAGAACTTCAGCACTTCGACACTCTTGAAATTTGGCATCTCGGCAATTCAGCACTTCGGCAATTCGGACATTCGGAAGTACCTGAATGTCCGAATTGCCCGAAACGAATTGCACATGTCTACTAAGTTTGACGCAAATAAAGAGTTCAAGAGTGACAGAGCAAAAAGTTTCTGACGCCATAAGAATAGGCAGATGGATACAACAATTTGCTGTAGACCACTCCAAATCCATGAATTTTGAATCTAGTTGCAAGAGAATATAAAATAAAGTTCTTAGATATACCAAGACCAAGTTTCCTTGTTTCCTCCTACCATTCAAAATAACAAGCTCTATTCTCCGCTACGGTTGCTCTTTTAAAGAAAGATGTTGTAGAAAGAGTTCCAAGAACCCAGCTGTATCAGGGTGTGTACTCTCGGTTGTTCCTGGTACCAAAATCAGATTTGTCCTTTTGTCCCATTTTGGATCTAAAAGAATTAAACAATAATATTCCTTACCAGCATTTCAGAATGGAAACCATCACATCAGTCACTCATATCCTCCAAAAAGGAGATTTTATGGCAACTTTATATTTGAAAGATGCCACATTCCTATGGACTTTTGCTCAAGAAAGTACCTGCGATTTGCCATAAGAAAGGGTCACAAGGTTCATCACTTTCATTTGAAAGCCCTTCCATTCGGTCTTGCCTCAGCTCCCAGGATTTTTACAAAGTTTCTCACGCCTATCGCAGCCTTCTTAAGGGTATAATGTATCACGGTTGTTCCTTACTTAGACGACTGGCTCATAAAAGGCAAAGTCAAGAGAAACTCTATAGACGGCTTATACCCAAAACATCCTGGAAGAACATGAAAAACCTAGGAAAATCTCATCTGCATCCCACAAGGTCAATTCAGTTTCTAGGGTTTTTGATCAAGTCAGACACACTTGCTATTCACCAACCAGTGGAAAAAAGAAGATAAAGAAGCTGACAAAAAAACTTCAGAGAGAGCCAAAATGCTCTGTGAGGTAAGCTATGCAGGTGTTGGGATACCTCACTTCTACAGCAGTAAAATGGACCAGAGCAGAATCAAGGCCTTTGCAGTGGGAAATTCTTCAATTCATCTAAAGTGGTCAAAGAAAGAAGAAAACGTGGATTCTTTAATAAACATTTCAGATCCTGTAAGAAGACAACTAGATTGGTAACAAAAAAAACCTGTTTCATGTCAGAAGGCCATTTCGGCCAATAAGATTAGTTATAATCACCACAGACGCTTCGAATACAGGTTGGGATGCACACCTACAGTATCACAAATTCAAATTGCTCCACCTAAGGCCGGGATTAAATGGAACTGGGTTTGCTGTTGGCAGTTATGGAACTTTGTGTTTTTTTATGTCTTTCGGGAGAAGTACAGACATACTTTGTATGCCTGCCTGAGAGATGTAGGACAGGCAGAGGGGTCCATACATGCCTGGGAGATGGAGGACAGGCAGAGGAGTACAAACGTGCCTAAGAGAAGAACAGGTAGAAGGGACGATACCTGGCATAGCTAGATGATCCCTTTCTAAAGTGGCAGATTCACACCTCTGGTTGTACATCCTGAGATTTGGTAGGCCCAGGTCAAGAAGTGCCGTCACAGCACCAAAATTCCAATCTCCAGTGTCTGTCTCACAGAGCCTATAATAGTGGATATCTATGTGCATACAAATACTCTTGCTGATGTTGCATTGCTTAAACCTTCATTGGCCTCACTTGTCTTCTATTAGTTAACACCTTTGAGGAATATTTAATCACAGAGTAGACCATGTGGCTTGTGGTAGTCTCTGGGATCCACCACAAGCAAAATAGACTCTCTCTAGTTTGTGTGAGATGATGTAGGAGTGCAGTGCCAGGGGCATCCTCTGATTTCTCTAATCTAATGCAGACAAAGCTTCATAGTATGAGTGTGTCTTTAATATACTCAAGAGGTATAGACAAATGCATACAATTCTACAGCATATGCAAATAGGAAATTCACATAATCTCATTACTTCAAACAACTTTAGTCTTTAATCATTTAATCATTTAAACATTGATGTCTTTAATTTAGGTTCAAATTTAATGACCCCTTAACCACATTACATTGCAACTGAAATATCAAATTTTTCAGAACAGATTGCAACTTCTGGAAATTCTTCAGCTATTAATGACTTGACTGACAGAGCTGTATCTATATCTCATGTAGCTTTGAGAAAATAATACTGATCTACTTGACACAGAATCTTTGGCCCCTAAGCAAAAGATCACAGAAGATTTGAGCACACTGCTGTTAACTCGCATATATGCTGCATATTTATGGAAATATGCTGAACATCAGCAATTATCTTGAACAAAATACATGTAATTTTGTTCTATTATGGGTAACTTGTGGTATCCTAAGTATACGCCTGCAGGATGAAACTGAAAATTCAGTCTCCATTACACCCACACTGTCCCAACTTGCATTGCTCCTAAAAATAATTTTAATAAAATGGTTCCTAAACCAGTGGCTCCCAATTAGGGGATGGTTTTGAACTGGGGAGCAAATACAAATAAATGGCCTTCTATTGCACAGAAAAACTCTGTAAGGTGGATCTTCCTACTCTTAACTGTGCAAATGATATGAGTTTAACAGATAAAAGCTGCTGTAGTGATTTGTGAAATCAAGTTTCAAATATATTGATAAATCATTCACATAAATGTGTACATGCCTAAGTAATCCACTAACACCAATGTCTCACTTCACCTTCCAGCACATCCACATCATATAATCATATATGTAATGCAGAGTGGGTATGATTCTCTACCAACATTCCAGAGGATAACCTGGTTATCCCTTGGTCTGCGTCTCTGGTAGGAAATAAAACACTTTTGATCACGGGATTTTGGTATGTCTGTATAAATTGACACCTCCCCACATACACCCTGCTGTTCTTTGGGGGCCCTAATAGATGGGAAACAAATGCTTTAGATCAAAAAGTCTCGTTCCCTTTTGATTAATTTTGAAATTTGTACCAGAAGAATCACAAAGGAATATCACAAATGAATTGCCACAAAGGAAATCATAAAGGAATTGCCCATCAGAGTTTCAGATGCACTCTAACAACTGGGCAAATAGAACACGTGCATTGATTGCCCTTCAATAATTCATGTGTGGTGGCTCAGATACTATTAAATGTACCAGCAAAATCAATATGTTACACATGACTTACTGAAGGTTTATGGTTAAGACACACATGGGAATAGTTAACAAAATATTCTGTTCTATAAAGTGGTGCAAAAATAAAAAATGAGAGGAGTCAGAAATGGAATATGCTTGCTTATACTACTGGTGACTGCTCCCCTCTTAGTACTGATCTCTCTTAAAACAAAACATATGTATATAGCCAACTGGAAGGCTATTAATGGTTCAGATATAGAATGTTAGCTGTGCCAGCAGAATAAATACAATACATGGGACTTGTTGATGTGCTTTCATTGGTTCAGACAGAATATCAACTGTGTTAGTAGATTACACATGACTAAATGAGGAGAGAAGGAACTAGAAATGGCACAGGCTATTAACTACACCAGCAGAATCAGTGCAGACTTTCAGTCTCTTTTGATCCTCTTTCTCCTTCTGCCAACCCCTCTTCCTTCTTTTCTTCTTTTCCCTCATCCCCACTATTTCTCCCCCCAGTTCTCTCCCTGCTCAATCAGTCTTCTTTTTTTATCCTCACTAGCATTTTCCTTTATCTTTACACAAGTCTTAGCGGGTGCTGGGACTGCAGTTTGTATTGGAGATTGCATATGGTGGGTAACTGCATTTGTTTGTAAATGGATAATCTGTGTGTGTTGTACGTGTGGGAGGCTGTTTGTGTTGCATGAATGAGGAGGCTGAGTGTATGGGGAAGTGGTACAAGTGGTGACTCATGTGACAAGGCTGTGAGTTTGTGTGAATTGTGGGGAGTGTGTATCTCTATATATATTACATACATATAAATATGCAGAGTGTTTTGTGAATGGGAGGCTAGGTATATGTGTAAGGAGGCCATGTGCTATGTGTGGACTATATGGGAAGGTTGCATGTTTCAAGTATTCAGGATACGTCCTGAATAGTGCGCTCTGGTTTATTGACTCACTATTGGACTGCTAGGTTGTTGACAGTGATCCGCACCAGCTGGAGTTGCAAACAATATGCTTCATCACAGCATAGTGACTCCAGCCCCACAAGTTGGGTACCACTAGCTTACATGGTACATATTTCCCAAAAGGCACCATCATTTGTTCTCCAATAGCTTTTGCATTTGTTTCAGAAGTCACACAAGTTTTTTTTTTATATCCATGTAGTGGTTACGCTCCAGTTCTAATGAAACACTGTTCTATGATTAAAGGACCACTCTAGGCACCAGACCACTTCAGCTTAATGAAGTGGTCTGGGTGCCAGGTCCAGCTAGGCTTAACCCATTCTTTTATAAACATAGCAGTTTCAGAGAAACTGCTATGTTTATGAATGAGTTAAGCCTTCCCCCAAAGCCTCTAGCGGCTGTCTCATTGACAGCCGCTAGAGGCGCTTGCGTGCTTCTCACTGTGAAATCACAGTGAGAGCATGCGATCCCATAAAGCATTGATAATGCTTTCCTATGCGACGGCTGAATAGCTCTTGCCGCACGTGCGCATTCAGCCGACAGGGAGGAACGGAGGAGGATCGGAGGAGGCGAGCTCCCCGCCCAGCGCTGGAAAAAGGTACGTTTTAACCCTTTCCCACTTCCAGAGCCGGGCGGGAGGGGGACCCTGAGGGTGGGGGCACCCTCAGGGCACTATAGTGCCAGGAAAACGAGTATGTTTTCCTGGCACTATAGTGGTCCTTTAAGCAAAAAAAAAAAAAAAAGAAAAGAAAATCAGTACTTTTTTCATTGGGATATATCTAAAAACAGCTTTCAAAAATTTCAGATCTCTTGTTTTAAGGGAACACTATTGTGTTAGGAGTACAAAATACTATAGTGTCTGTCTGCACCCACACCCTAACGGCCCTAACCCACACACAGGGGTGGTTAAAAAAATGTTCTCACTTGCCACCTACCTAGGCCAATGGTGGGAATTTAATGCACATGTGCAGTGAGCTCTCCATACACATTAGGCCTTATCCATTTCAAAGCATTGAATTAGTGTTTTCCTACACTGGATGCTTTGCATGAGGAGGGCCAACATCATTTCATAGAGTCAACTCCATGAAAGGCCAGGAAGCACCTCTAGTGGCTGGGAGACAGCACAACCACTAAAAGCATGTGTAAAGGGAAAGCTATCACAACTCTACTATGCCTATGGGCATATAAGACCTAAATTGGTCCCTAAAGCAATATATAAGAAACAAATGAAAAATAAATAAATGAATAAAAAAGGGACACTCAAGAGAACAAGCCACATGTATTAATGCTAGACAGGGGAAGCAAGTAACATCATTAGAGAGAACTCTTCATGCAGATTGGATAGTAACACTTAGTGGAAAAAACAGACAAGCTAAAAACCTTCTAACTGAGTTGTTTCAAGAAAGGAGCAATTCATCAGAGCCTTATAGTATGTTTCCCTTAAGGCTAGCAAGAGCTACAGAGTGTCTCAAAGAGAAGACACTATCAATTATAGCTAAATTTTTGGAGACAGCACTTCACGTGATATCCAGACAGAAATAACAATAAAAGTAGCAAGTCTCTAGATACAAATTGTAACACTGTAATAATCAGCCTCAATTTAATTGGCAAAATCCAGGTTAGAGAGCCAAAGAAACCATATGGTTAATACTGCTATACTTGAACCTGGGCTACTATGAGGTTAATATCTACTCAAGAGAGAACTAGAAAAGGTTCCAAAAATACTAGCCATTAATGTGTCTCACCAGGATCACTAAATGTCCCCCATATCAGCAAACTAATTGTGCAAACGAATACATAATGTGCTCAACAAATAAGTGAAAAATGTGCAAACAAACAAATTGCCTGAGGTGAGTTTCAGTGCCAAAAATGCACTTTTGTCCAGCAGCTATTTGTGTCTTATATGCCCCTAGGCATTGTAGACCTGTGTTAGTTTTTGTGTTTGTATATTTTGTGTTACCCTCATTATAGGTATCATTAACATGCCAACTATCCCTGTTTGGGAAGAATTTCTTATGCTTAAAGGGACACTAAAAGGCACCCAGACTACTTAATTTCATTGAAGTGGTCTGGTTACAGTGTCCCTGTCCTTGTAAAACACTGCAGGGTTAAAGGGACACTATAGTCACCAGAACAACTACAGTTAAATGTGAAGTCTTTGCAAGGAAGGTACTCTGCATATTTGCTTTTTGATTTAAGCTCAACTGAGCTAAACAACCAAGAAGTAACAGGACTATTTGTCTGACTGACAGCCAAGGGGGGTGTAACAAGGTAAATTTATAGAAGTGCCAGTTTCTATTGAAATCTGCACTTTGTTTAAAATAAAAAAAAAGGGAGCACAATCTTCACACATAAAGCACTTCAGCAAGCTGAAGAGTGCTAGGTGTTTGGAGTATCCCTTTAATGGCCCATGCTTATAGAACTATTTATAATGATACTGATCATTTGTAAGTTGACATTTTGGCTCACTGTAGAACAGCTTTACAGCAGAACCTTAAAGGTGTACTTTTCCACTGACGCAAAAATTGTGAATCTAGGATGTTTTTTGGTGGGGGAGGAATTGAGGATAAGTGATTAGATTGAGAATATATTGTATTACTCAAGTAGAAATGAATGCATTTCTGACTCAAAAAGCTTACTAAAGCTCTCACATGGCTGTGCAAAATCACATTCCACAAACCAGCAGGTTGGCACAGCTAGCCTCCATCACTGCCAAAGTATACTACAGTCCAGCAGACAATACACCTCTGCAACTAGAGTTATTCCACACCAAATTCAAGTTTTTAGTAATTTTAAAAAATATTACAAAAGCAAATAAACCATATTTAGAAGAGCTGTGGTACAGGGTCACACTTGCTCAGTTTTAGGATAATTACACAAATATTTCACTCATTTTTTCATGTTGAGCTTTCACATATTACATATGTTATTATAAAAATAATATATAAGTCAGTTTAACGTGAACTTCTCAATGATAAGAAAGCATGAGGGATTTGCAAGCATCTTGTTCCACAACACTACATATCTGCTTCATCTGTCAGGAGCCTAAACCAGTGCTGTACTCTTGCGCATGCACAATAGTACAACACTGAGCTCTATGGAGGATCCTGCAAGACTGGCCAAATGACAAAACTTGATGGTAGTAGCTCTTTGTCTTATGACAGTTTACAGCTTAGGGATTTCAGTGGAATTTTCTGTAAAATTTAAACACAGTCAATATGAGTATTTCATAAAAATTCTATCTTTATGAAACACCCATTCAGACAAAAAAAAATCCATTAACGGCAGAAACCATCAATAGTGGAAAGGCCTAAAAAAAAAGAAAACTCTGTAAAGAGGAACTTTAACAGGACATAGATTGTGCATTGGGCATGACACAGTTTTAAAATCTTAGAAAATGGCTCCTTTGTAATTTCTCAAACATCCCACCCAAAAAAAGTCACTTTTCATAGCTTCGTCACAGTACTCTCATTATGAAAGCAAACATCAAAAAAGTAAGTGTAAAATAGAAACAAAGAAAAATAATCGTTAAAACAACAACCATAACTTTGCCTTTTAGACTTTGTAAAAAAACAAAAAAGGAGAAATTGCAGCCAACACACTTAGCATAAAAATGTCTTTTTTCAATCTCTGTCTTTCTTCCTCTTCCTCCTCTGTGCATTTGTAGGTAGAAAAAGGCGTTCATTTTAAATAAAAAAAATCCAGGAGATTTGTAACATAATCCATATTGTAAATTATGATATAAATTGCTACACATATATACAAAATAAGTGAGTTTTTACTCCAGTTAGAGAAGGCATTATGTGTTTCCAAAAACTGGATTCAATCAACTTTGTACAGTTTAAGTACAAAGTAGGCAAACATTGTTTAGTATTAAGAGTTCTGATACTGTAGCTCCACAATTATAAAACAATATGTATATATTTGGCTTATGACAAATAATAGCAAATGTTACAATTTTGTAAAGCACTCTGCATGTGAGCTGTATGTTTAATTTAAATATATTTGTCTCCCTCAAATTATGTATTTACCAATAAATGTGCATTCTGTCCAATAGTATAGAAGAGAGGGAGAGATAGAGAGTGTGAGTGTGAGTGTGAGTGTGAGTGTGTGTGTGTGTGTGTGTGTGTGTGTTTGTGTGTGTGTTACCTTTCCACAATTTCCTTTTTACTACCAATCTCCCCTCTTTCTTTTCAAGTTATTGTTTATAGTGATTTTATTTTGGTCACCCTTCGATACCTTTGCTAGTGTAACATACTACGTTTTCCAAAAAATGTAGGCAAATAAACGTCTATATTCACAGACTAACTTTGAAGCCTGCCATGACTTGTCTGTGTGTACAAGCCCATATTTAAACGTACATCAGTGCAGAAAGAACACAGACGTGTACGCACATACCAGAACACGATAGTGTATTTCGGCCGTCTACCCTGGTTTCCTGAATTTGTACATTGAGGGAAACATTTTGCTGAAAACAGAGTGGTCTAAATTTTAATTCACAGGACAAACAAACACGCTATTCGAGGAGGGATACAGGCACACGTGGATAACGATTACATTTAATTTGTCTTTAAAAGCACTTGCAAATTGTTAAAGAGTCAGGAGAATTGTATAGTGCACCCAGTACAATATAATTAAGGACTACCTACCTTTACTGTACTGCATGAACAATACCATTAGGTAGAATCCAAGAAGGAACTGAGCATCCATCTCCTATCCAGATCTTGTTAGGAACCACCGAATTAGCAGAGTAAAGTTAAATCGTTATAAATCCAGTAGAAATAAGTGAATGTTGTATTACTCCTTTAGCGTGCATCCAGCCATTATAATGGATTTATTACATTTCCCCCAGACTGTTCCTTTCTGTTAAATTCATCTAATTCCAGCACAGTCCACGAAGATTCCACCAAGGTCAGGATGAGGAATGTAGCAGATGGAAAACTGTTTTCCAGACTCTGTCTCGCCTTACCTCCTGATTTCAGTACTTGCAAAGTCGATGTTTTTTTTTTTTTTTCTGTCTCCTCTTTTCTCTTTTAGATTAACCGGAAAGCTGTCGACCTCTTTCTTAAAAGCTGTCTCACGAAAATGTTTTGTAACCCGTTGAGTCTCAGCGTGTGACTTTATTAAGGATAAAAACAAAAAAATGAAACCTTAGCCAGCATAATCCGTGGTTTAGAGATGCAATATTTAGCTGTTAAAGGACTAAAACAGCAATTCTGCTCTGAACTTTTTTTTTTCATGCTTGACTGAAAGAGGGAGAAGAGAGAGAGGTGGAGCAGAGTAATGAGAGAGGAGGTCTAAAAGGAGGAGGCAGATGTGAAGTCAGAATGTTACTGCAGCCTGAAAGGCACATTTTAACGAATCTTTTCCTCAAAGAAAGTTTGCTTTTTTAACTAGATGTATCCCTTACGATATATGACAGTTACGCTGACTATTGTGATAACATTTTTTTTTCAAGCAGGTCCTTTTTACAGTCCCTGAATACAAATAATTATCGTTTCCAAAGGTTGTGTTGCATTTGTTATCAATATATTCACTGTAACTCTGAGAGAAATAGTTTAGACTTTCTCTATGGCAGGATTCAATAATTTCTATACAATGATTCAACCATTTCTATACATTCCCCACCAGGGCCACCACCAGAAATTTTGGGGCCCCTAACGCAGCTCAGGGTCTGAGCCCACTGGGTCTGCTTCCAAATACCGCCCACAGGAATACACACACAGACACAAACACACACACTGATACAAAAGGACACAGATACATACTAACAGACTCACGTACTGAAACAGACATACACACATACAGGCATACATACTGACACACAGATACTGAGACATACACACAGGCATACATAGTGACAGACAGACACATACTAACATACATACAGACACACATGCATGAGGACATAAAGACACCGACATACATACATACATATACATACACACATTCATACATACAGACACTGATATCCATACACACATACATTCATAATGGCATACAGACATCCACAGACATACATTCATAATGGAATACAGACATACATACATACAGACTGACATACATGCATATATACAGACATACTGACAGACATACATGCATACAGACATCCATACACACATACACACAGACATACGTTCATACTGACAGAAAGACATACATATATACATATATAATGACATACAGACATATACATACATAGACATACATACATACATACATGCATACAAATAGACATACATACATACACACATAGACATGCATGCAGACATACACAGACAGACATACATACACAGACATACATGCATACAGACACAGACAGACATACATACACAGACATACATACACAGACATACATGCAGTCAGACAGACAGACATACATACAGACATGCATGCAAAGACATGCATACATACATAGACATACATGCATACATACAGACAGACATGCATACATAGACATACAGACATACATACAGACAGACATGCACACATAGACATACAGACATACATACACAGACAGACAGACATACATGCATGCAGACATACATACACAGACAGACAGACATACATACATACATAGACATGCATACAGACAGGCATGCATACATAGACAGACATACATACATACACACACATACATGCATACAGACATACAGAAATACAGACATACAGACACACACAACTCATTTTCCAGCCACCCTCCTGTCTCTTACCTTTTCTTTGCAGGAGGGTGGCTGGGGCTGATGGGAGTCGGCGCGGCTCCCTCTTCACTGCCTGGCTCTCCCTCTTCACTGGCACACACGCTCCTCCCATGCAGAGTGAGCTGGGAGGAAGTGACCACTTCCTCCCAGCAGCACCTGCGGCTGCTTTTTTTTTTTTAAAGGGCCCCAGCGCTGACCGGGCCCCTGAAGATATAGGGCCCATCGGGTGCCACCCTGTTCCCCACACACGCACACTTTTACTTCGGACATAAAAGGACCACTATAGGCACCCAGACCAATGAAGTGGTCTGGGTGCCAGGTTCATCTAGGGTTAACTCTGCAGCTGTAAACATAGCAGTTTCAGAGAAACAGAGAAACTGCTATGTTTACACTAGGGTTAATCCAGCCTCTAGTGACGGTCTCATTGACAGACGCTAGAGGCGCTTCCGCACAGTGAGAAGACGCTGCCGTCCATAGGAAAGCATTGATAAATGCTTTCCTATGGACTGATTGAATGTGCATTCGGCGGATGACGTCGGAAGAGGGAAGAGAGTCCCCACCGCAGAGGTAGCCAGGCGCTGGAGAAAGGTAAGTGTTTAACCCCTCTTGAGCCTGGCAGGAGTGGGACCATGAGGGTGGGAGGGACCACTATAGTGCCAGGACTTTGTTTTCCTGGCACTATAGTGGTCCTTTAACTCGTACCCGTAGCAGATCCACCAGTCTAGGGGGAGCACCAGAGCATATGGCCCCTCCCTGCTCCAGAAAAGTCAGGGGGACTAATGCCTGGGGGCAACATGTCATCAGGCTCTGAATGAATTACCACCCCAGTCAAATGTCTGTAGCCATGTTGTATCTGTGTACAGTGCACAAAAAGGCTGTGAGAAATTGGCTTTGTTCTTTTTACCTTTTGAGCTTTTGTTTTTTAAAAAAAATACACAAAAATACTTTGCTCTCATGGATATTAAACAATTGCAAACACAACACACGCTTGTAAAAAAATATATATATATAGTTGTTAAATATATGTATGGCACAATTATTGTCACTCTTTTAGTCAATACTTTGTGCTGCCTCCCTTTGCCAAGAGTCTCTCTTTGCTCTGAGTCTTACAATGCCTGATGACGTTGGGGAATACATGGCAAGAGGTTTGAGACCATTCCTCCATACAGAATCTCTCCAGATCCTTTAAATTTCAAGGTCGACACTGGTGGACTCTCCTCTACAGTTCACCCCTCTAGTTTTCTATGGTGTTCAAGTCAGGGGACTTGGCAGGACCTTAATTATATGGTCAGTAAAGCATTTTTTTGTCGATTTTTGATATTTTTGTGGCCTGCTGGAAGAACCATGGTCCAGTCTCTGGCAGAATTAGTCAGGTATCCTTACAAAATGTTCAGCTTCTCTAGCAGAAAAGTTGAGTATCAAAACATTGAAGGAACACTATAATATCAGAAATAAAGACAAATTTTCACAGCCTTCTTTGCTCATATTTACCAAAGGTGCCAATATTAGTGGATGTCATTGTATCTATCTGGCTGTATATGTCTGTGTGTTTATCTGTATGATTGTTTGGTCAAATATATATAAATCTGCCATTTAGTCACCGTATCTATGTTTGTAAGTTTGCGTATCTATGTATGTGCAAATGTTTGTATGCATTTTCTAACAATAAATCTGACCCAAAATCCAGCAGTGCTCCTTCTGATTTTGGGCTCTGAATCTGCTTGTCGATTTTTGAGCGATTACTCGAGTTTGGCTGCAGGAGCTCAGCTACCACGCATCTAATCAGGAAGCCGGTCAGGCTCCGCCCCCTCAAAATTATAAACTTTTAAAGTGCATAAAGTGCATGGGAAATACATAGTAGCAGTTTCTTAAGATTTACATTTGAAGCTTTAACTATTTGTTACACAGAATAACACTTTAATAAAAGATTCTCAATCATAAAAAAATTATATGGATATTTTAGAAATGATTATTATATACAAAATAACCATCATAAAAGATAAAAAATTAATTAAAAAATTGTATAAAAACAATAAATATTATTGTGAATGACTGTTTTAAGAAATGACATTATAACAAAATGACACAACTCAAAATCTTCATTAAGATATAAGGGGCTTAGAGTATTAGGATTGAAGATCCATTTCATTTCACATCTTCCTAATGTTTTTGTATTATCATCTCTCTCCAATTGTATTTAACTTTCTGAATGGCCACACATTTTTAAAATTGTGGATCACAATTATGTGCTTCTTTAAAATGTCTAGACACACTGTGTTTTTGGTATCCATTTTTTATATTTCTTATGTGCTCATTCATGGCACGTTTAGTTCTTCCTATATAGCATAAGTGGCATGTGCATATATGACATTTTTAGTGAAACAGGTCATCATATCTTTTATTTTCATCATGTTGATCATTAAATGTTTTTATATGTGTCATCTTGCTTTTTGTGTTCCTGCAAGCTAGACAAAGGCCACATTTAAAAAAAACTTTATCAAAAATGTTTTTGGGAGGGGATCGGGTTTTATATGATTTTTTACTAATATTTGTTTTATGTTTTTTCCCCCTCTAAAGATAATCTTAGGTTTTTCTTGGATGATATTAATCAGCATTGGATCATTTCTTAATATTGGCCAAAATTTGGTTATCACTCTTTTTATTTGTTTCTCATTCTTATTGTAGTTACATATGAAGGGAACCTCCAAATTAGTTTTCTTTTGAGGTTTAGATTTATATTCTAGGAGAGATGTGCGATCTTTATTTTTTACTTCTAAAATTGATTGTTCTAACTGTGATAAGTCATATCCTTTTTCTAAAAAATTATTTTTTATTTTATCAGCCTTGGAGAGATAGTTACTCATTTTGGAGCAGTTCCTCCTTAATCTGAGGAACTGCAATTTAGGCACATTTTTCAACCATGGGGTGAAATGACAGCTCCTGAGTTGTATGTAGCTATTCATATCAGCTGTTTTAAAAAGCGTCTTGGTATTGATGGCATTATTCTCTATATAAATAGTGATATATAAAAAAATGTACTTCTAGGGAGCTAAAAACACTAGTTAAAATTATACCCCAATCGTTACTATTTAAATAGTCTAAAAATAAACTAAGGTCTTCCTGTTCTCCTTTCCAAATAAAAAAAGATGTTGTCTATGTATCTATGGTATGTGACCAGATTTGCACTCCAGCTATTATTCTGATGTATAGAAAAGTTTTTCCAATAGGCCATAAAAAGGTTGGCATAGCTGGGTGCAAATCTGGTTCCCAATGGCTGTACCACAGATCTGGAGATAGAAATCCTTCTGAAAATCTATTTGTTATTTAGGAGATTTCTTAAAGTTGGTTAAGAAGAATTCTGTAGCTTCACAGCCCTTCTGGTGATTAATTATAGTATACAAAGAACTCACATATAGAGTCAACAAAATATAATTTGGTTCCGACTTTATTTTATTTAAAATCTGTAAAATGTTAACTGTATCTTTTAAGTGACTGGCAGTTGCCTGTACAATTGGTTGGAGGCATTTTCTAAATACTTTCATTAGTCCCTTATCTTATAGTTGGATAGCCTTTTGCCTATTCCACGCATGCTTCACTGTGTTAACCTCTACCATTTTCGCTGGAAGGCTATTCCATGCAACCACTGCCCTCTCTGTAGTAATACTCATCAAGGTGGATTTTAGTAAGACTTAACACTGTCTCATGTAGAAGGCTTATCAATAAACTGCAATCTTTGAGTTTGGATTCAAATATTGTTGAATGGGTTAGGCAGTGGCTGAGTGACAGGCAACAGAAGGGTGTAGTAAATGGAGTATATTCGAGGCAAGGTCTTGTTCCCAGTGGGGGTACCTCAGGGATCTATACTTGGACCCATTCTCTTCAATATTTTTATTAGGGATATTGCATTGTCTTGATGGTAAGGTTACCAATGTGCTATAGAAGGTGGTATTCATTTGTATATACAGTATCTCACCCCTCACATTTTTTTTAACTATTTTATTATATCTTTTAATGTGTCAAAACTGAAGAAATGACACTCTGCTACAATGTAAAGTAGTAAGTGTACAAGCTGTATAACAGTGTAAATTTGCTGTTCCCTCAAAATAACTCAACATACAGCCATTAATGTCTAAACCGTTGGCAACAAAAGTGAGTACAACCCTAAGTGGAAATGTCCAAATTGGGCCTAAAGTGTGTTGTTATTTTGTGTGGCCACCATTATTTTCCAGCACCGCCTTAACCCTCATGGGCATGGAGTTTACCAGAGCTTCACAGGTTGCCACTGGAGTCCACTTCCCCTCCTCCATGACAACATCACAGAGCTGGTGGATGTTAGAGACCTTGCGCTCCCCCACCTTCCGTTTGAGGTTGCCCCACAGATTCTGAATAGAGTTTAGGTCTGGAGACATGCTTGGCCAGTCCATCACCTTTACCTTCAGCTTCTTTAGCAAGGCAGTGGTCGTCTTGGAGGTGTGCTTGGGGTCGTTATCATGTTGGAATACTGCCCTGCGGCCCAGTCTTCAAAGGGAGGGGATCATGCTCTGCTTCAGTATGTCACAGTAAATGTTGGCATTCATGAACTGTAGCTCTCCAGTGCCAGCAGCACTCATGCAGGCCCAGACCATGACACTCCCACCACCATGCTTGACTGTAGGCAATACACACTTGTCTTTGTACTCCTCACCTGGTTGCCGCCTCACACGCTTGACACCATCTGAACCAAATAGGTTTATATTGGTCTCATGGGACCACAGGACATGGTTCCAGTAATCTATGTCCTTAGTCTGCTTGTCTTCAGCAAACTGTTTGCGGGCTTTCTTGTGCATCATCTTTAGAAGAGGCTTCCTTCTGGGATGACAGCCATACAGACCAATTTTATGCAGTGTGCGGCATATGGTCTGAGCACTGCCCCTTCAATCTCTGCAGCAATACTGGAATACTAACAAGTCACATGACACCAGGGAGGGAAAATGGCTAATTGGGCCCAATTTGGACATTTCCACTTAGGGGTGTACTCACTATTGTTGCCAACAGTTTAGACCATGGGTCGTCAACCTGGTCCCTACCGTCCACTAGTGGGCGTTTCAGTATTCCAGGTGGGCGATAGGGATTTCAACGGCTAAATCCTCTTTTTTTGAGGATTTCTCCTTTTGGGTGGGCGGGCGCGAGTGGCTATGCGGGCGCAAGATTTCAGTGACTGGTAGGAGGGAAGCGCTCCCTCCTGCCAGGCCACCTTCTGGACCCCTCCAGCATGGCGTGCGGCAGTAGTAAGATCAGACGCAGCGAGGGAGCTCTAACCTCTCTGCTCCCTAGCGCAATGTTTTCTGATGCCACAGGAGCCGGAATATGACGTCATATTCCAGCTCCCGGCATCAGTAGACAGCCAGCGAGGGAGCAGAGCAGAGAGGTTAGAGCTCCCTCGCCCCTTCGGATTTAAACTCTGCCGCCGGCTGAAGTGAAGCCCCACTGGACCCCAGCTCTCCAAGTAGGGAGGCTGAGTGGACAGTTAATATTAATAATTTGTGTGTGTGTGTATGTGTGTGTGTGTCTGTATGTGTGTGTCTGTATGTGTATGTCTGTAAGTGTGTGTATGTGTGTCTGCAAGTGTATGTGTGTCTGTAAGTGTGTGTGTGTGTGTGTGTCTGTAAGTGTATGTGTGAGTGTGTATGTTTCTCTGTGAGTGTGTGTGTGTCTGTAAGTGTATGTGAGTGTTTGTCTGTGAGTGTGTGTGTGTTTGTCTGTAAGTGTATGTGTGTGTTTGTCTGTGAGCAGAGTTCTTGTAGAATAGAAGAAAGAAGGAGCAGAGTATTTGTAAAAAGGAGAAAGAAGGTGCAGAGTACTTGTAGAATAGGAGAAAGAAGGAGTAGAGTACTTGTAAAAAAAGGAGAAAGAATGAAAATAAAAAGGAAAAGGAGAGAGTTGTTGTTGGCTAATAATAGTAAGTGGGCTGCCTAGCTCAGCCTTCCTACTGGGCATTGCTATAAGGAAGGTTTAAAAATAGAAAAAAGGAAGAAAAAAAATGGTGGGGAGGGGAGTTGAGGAGAGAGAGGAGGGGAGCTGATGCACAGATGAGAAATCTTATTATGAGCAAACAGAGAAATCGTCTGAATATCACCGAAAGAGGAGACCTTCGTTTGTTCCTTACGTAAATCGAACCAGATATCAAATATTTCGTCTCGCAGCATCAACCTCAGGGATCTCATTAATCACTAGTAAAGGTAATTTCAATTTACTTTATTGTTTTCTCATTAAACTTTATAAAGTTAAAAACATTATAAACATGCATAAAGTAGAAATAAAAAGATAAGTGAACGTACATTTTTTTTTTTTTAAAAAAACACCCTCCTTTCTAAAAAATATTCTGCACTTGCGCGAAAACTGGTGGGCGATAAGGAAATTTTTCCATCAAGAACGATGCATTAGTGGACGGTAGGTAGAAAAAGGTTGACTACCACTAGTTTAGACATTAATGACTGTGTGCGGAGTTATTTTGAGGGGACAGCAAATTTACACTGTTATACGGGCTGTACACTGACTACTTTACATTGTAGCAGAGTGTCATTTCTTCAGTGTTGACGCTTGAAAAGATATAATAAAATATTTACAAAAATGTTAGGGGTGTACTCACTTTTGTCAGATACTGTATTATGTATTTGATTTACTTAATTGCACATGCATACCCTAGTAAAATGGATTATGCGAAGAAGCACAAAAAGGAATTTTACTACAAATTTTTGCTAATATCTCAAATATTTAATAAAGGAGAAGAAGCACAAATATTTAATAAAGAAGAAGAAGCACAAATATTTAATAAAGAAGAAGAAGCACAAAAAGGAATTTTACTACAAATTTTTGCTAGTATCTCAAATATTTAATAAAGGAAAAAAATATACTATATTTAAAAAAAAGATTGTCATTTTCAAAGATAAAACTAAATATGACACTTATCTACTCTTCTTGAATGACAAGTTATAACTTGTTTAATCACAAAATTTTGTTTTGTGTCTTGGGAATAGGTGAAGTTCAATCTTTTCTTTTTTTTAATATGTTTGTTTTAGCAAGTTCCTCATACACCACAACTATATAAACAGGGGTCAAGTCCTGGGGAAAAAAGTGTGGGAACTCTCCCAAAAAAAACCCAAAACACTTGTATGTATATATATGTATATATATATATATATATATATATATATATATATATATATATATGTGTATGTATGTATGTATGCATGTATGTATGTGTGTGTATGTATATATATATATATATATATATATATATATATACATACACACGCGTGCACACACACATACACTCACACAGTGGTGTATTTTAATTTTATGCTGCCCTAGACATGACTATAGA
>OW240919.1:147690189-147743031 GCA_933207985.1 Pelobates cultripes
TAGTGGCTGTCAATGAGACAGCCACTAGAGGGAATGGGGGAAGGCTTAACCCATTCATAATTATAGCAGTTTCTCTGAAACTGCTATAATTATGAAACAATGGGTTGAGCCTAGCTGGACCTGGCACCCAGACCACTTCATTAAGCTGAAGTGGTCTGGGTGCCTAGAGTGGTCCTTTAAGCACACTCTCTGACAGACACCCACACTGGCAGATACACACTGACAGTAACACACACATTCAATGACAAACACACAGACTTCACTGATTTGACACACACATTCACTGACACACACTCATTCATTGACAGAGAGACACACACTAATAGTCACACACACACTAAATGACAGACTCTCACTTATTTGACAGAAACTTACAATAATGTATGCACATACATGCAATTGCAAACATACACATGCATACACTAACAGAAGCACATACACTCACATACACACGTACAAACGCTAACAGACATAAATACACTCCTACACACACTGAGACAAACAGACATCCACAGACAGACATCCACAGACAGACATCCACAGACAGACATCCACACGTCCACAAACAGACATCCACAAACAGACATCCACAAACAGACATCCACATCCACAGACATCCACATCCACAGACATCCACACATCCACAAACAGACATCCACACATCCACAGACATCCACACATCCACAGACATCCACACATCCACAAACAGACATCCACACATCCACAAACAGACATCCACACATCCACAGACATCCACAAACAGACATCCACACATCCACAAACAGACATCCACACATCCACAAACAGACATCCACACATACACAGACATCCACACATACACAGACATCCACACATACACAGACATACACACATACACAGACATACACACATACACAGACATACACAGACATCCACACATCCACACATCCACAAACAGACATCCACAAACAGACATCCACACATCCACAAACAGACATCCACACATCCACAAACAGACATCCACATCCACACATCCACAAACCCACAAACAGACATCCACACATCCACAAACAGACATCCACAAACAGACATCCACACATCCACAGACATCCACAAACCCACAAACAGACATCCACACATCCACAAACCCACAAACAGACATCCACACATCCACAAACAGACATCCACAAACAGACATCCACAAACCCACAAACAGACATCCACACATCCACAAACAGACATCCACACATACACAGACATCCACACATACACAGACATCCACACATCCACAAATAGACATCCACAAACAGACATCCACACATCCACAAACAGACATCCACACATCCACAAACAGACATCCACACATCCACAAACAGACATCCACAAACAGACATCCACACAGCCACAAACAGACATCCACAAACAGACATCCACACATCCACAAACAGACATCCACAAACAGACATCCACACATCCACAAACAGACATCCACATATCCACAAACAGACATCCACATATCCACAAACAGACATCCACACATCCACAAACAGACATCCACATCCACACATCCACAAACAGACATCCACACATCCACAAACAGACATCCACACATCCACAAATAGACATCCACAAACAGACATCCACAAACAGACATCCACACATACACAGACATCCACACATACACAGACATCCACACATCCACAAACAGACATCCACACATCCACAGACATCCACATCCACACATACACAAACAGACATCCACACATCCACAAACAGACATCCACACATCCACAAACAGACATCCACATCCACACATACACAAACAGACATACATATATACAAATTAATAATAATATAAAAAAATTAACATTTCCCACCCACCCAGCATCCCTACCTTTCCCTGGGGTCCAGTGGGGCTGCAGTGAGGACAGGTCTCTCCCTGTCACACGCGGAGAGGGAGCTGTATGCTCTCTGCACCCTCTCGCCGCGCGGGATGTCTGCTGATGCCGGGAGCCGGAATATGACGTCATCAACCCGGCTCCCAGCAACAGCAGGCATCCCGCGCGGCGAGAGGTTGCAGAGAGCATACAGCTCCCTCTCCGCGTGTGACAGGGAGAGAGCCGTGCGCCGGGGGGCAATCCATCAGGTTGCCCCCCCCCCATGACAGGGGAAACAAGGGGGGGCATTTGGGGGCGGCATTTTTTGCCGCCCCCTGAGTGCCTGCAGGGGGAACGGCGTTCCTGCTGTGAAAAAAGTGCAGGAACGCCGTTCCCACGCGTTCCTGCAGGACTCGAGCCCTGTATATAAACCATTGGGCTTTTAAAAAATTTTTTATTAGGTCTCTTTGGGTGAATGTGGTTATGCACCAATCAGCTCCTTCAACTTTGGGCTCCCTTATATGTAATTGCTGGTTTCTCTGAGAGTATTGGATTTAATATTGCATCGTTTGTTTTTTAAATTGGCCAGTGTCTATTAATTAGGATTTTTAACTCAACTTCATAATAGGCTTCTTTTAATAAATGTCGGGTTCACAGTTTAGTGGACAGAGCCCAAGATGTAGAGGAGTACCGAAGGCAATGGGCCAAGTTCGCAGTACAAAAGGCTCAGATGAAGAGGGTAGTCGGGGAAGCCAAAGGTCAGGACAGGTGGCACAGGTTCAGAAGCAATGATACAGGCAAGGACCAAGATCAGGATTCAACAAGATAGTCACTGAAGGTCTTTACACGATCAGGAGTATAGTACAACTGAGCGAAGAGTGTGTGTGGTTTAAAAAGTGAGAGTGGGCGGGCTTGTCTATTGAGATTTCTCCCTGGTCGCCACCTCCTGTACCTTTAAAAGGCTCTGTTTCGGCGCCCTTTGATTCTCGCAAAGCTCTACCTCCTGTGTGGTCGCATGTAGAAGCAGCGGCATTCTCACGAACAGAGTTCCATCTTGCTGTGTTTGGTAACCGGTATCCGTATGAACGGAGTTCTGTCTTCTGTAGTGCTGTGTTTGGTAAGTGGTGTTCTCACGAACAGCGTTATATTCCTGCTGTGTTCAGTAACCGTGATTGGTAAGTAGAGTTCGCACAAACAGAGGTGGGGTTTGTATGAACATGAGTGGTCTGCAGGGTGAGTGTGGGAGCGTGGTCCTGGTAATATATTGTCATTGTATCCTTTGTATTTAAAATCATTTAAAATATTCTTTGTCTGTTCATGAAACTTTTTATTATTAGTGCAATAGCATTTTATCCTTAAAATGTGGGCCTTCGAAGCATTCAACAGCTACAGGCAGAAGTGACAACTTCTCTCCTCTATGTAGCTATTGACATCCGCCCTCTTGAAAAAAAAAAGGTGCAATATTTCAATACCCCTCCCTCAATCTAAATGGATAAGTCTAGAAAGTAACTGATTATTTACAATTGCTGGTCAAATGTATACCCCAATTATTACAATCTAAATTAGTTAAAAAGGAGAGAAGATTTATCACCTATCCATATAAAAAAAAGATGTCCACTATCTAACAGTGATCCGTGGTCCTCATATATAAATCTATGCCCACAAATACATGAATAAAGTTGCATAACTATGTGCAAACCTGGTGCCCATTGTCTTCCCACATACTTGCAGATAAAAAAAAAATCTTCACCAAACCAATATATATCCCCTCTATTATAAAATAAGTTTGGACTTCTGAAAATACTTGGGATATTTCTAAATAATATCTTGTTGCTTGGCACCTTCTATCGTGTGATATAATGGTGTACAGTGAATTGTCATCAGCTGTTAACAAGTAGAAGTCACTGTTACATCTATTATCCTTTAAAACTTGTAAAACATTAAAGGATGTCTTTTAAATAGCTTGGGCATTTACATACAATGGTCTGGAGGCATTTGTCAACGTATTGGGAAAGATTACTTGTTATTGAACCAATACTAGATACTAGAGGTCCTCCAGGAGGTTTTTTGCTATTTTTGTGTACCTTTGGTAGGCGATAAAAAAAAACCCTGGAAATTTCAAACATGTGGCATTTAAAACATTTTTATACCTTTTTAAAATTCCTAGTGATTTTCATTTTTCATTAACTTAATTTTATTTCATTAGTTGGGTCTATTTTACATTTTTTTTTATATGTGGTACTACCACTTAATAGCCTAAATGATTCATTTTGTAACTGTGTGTGTCTGCAACTATGTGCAAGTGACTATTTGCATGTGGCTGTTTTTGACAGTGTATAACTATGTTCATCTGACTGTCTCTGTACGCATGCGACTCTGCAAAAATGCATACCTGCATTCACACATGGACCTTCATGCATTTAAAAAAAACAAAAATCTGAATTAACTACTCATCACATATATCACACACAGTCAATACACTCATATCACACATGGAGGCAGAGGCGCTGACCACCAGAGATAAGCATGCCCCCTCCCTGCAAGGGGAGATGAATATTTGTTTTTTGGTTCTTTAATAATTATTACTGTAATAAACCCCCTTTACAAACACTATGCAAGAATGCATGGATAAGCGAATGTGACCAAGATGGGGTGCTGTGAAAATTTTTCACACAGGGCATCTAAAGAAATAAGGCAGGCCCTGGATGTACCTCTCCAATATTTTCCCTTCCTCTGTGCTTCTCTTTCCTGGTGATCTCAAACACATTAAAGTAAATTCAACTAGACATAAAGAATAAATTAAAACCTAAAGTCAATAATGTTATTGAGAATTTGAGACATTAGCTCTATGGATATCATAAAACTTGGAAAATACTGTAAAATAAACTTAAATTTAAGAAAAAGTACCAAATGATTAAGAAGATTGTAGAGGGAGACAAAATGCATTAAACTCCTTCCGGTATTAGGAATGCCTTTGGAGCATATTATAAATCCCTGTTAGAGGTACAGACATCGACAGAAGTTGTGGATCATTTTTTGAGGAAATGTAATCTTCCTAAATTAAATGAAAATGAAGCAGAAAAATGTAATTCTCCCATTTCTCATCAGAGGTTTCCCAAGTAATGAAAACTCTGAACAGGGAAGGCTTTAGGTCCAGATAGACTTACTGCATCCTTTTTTAAAACATTTGAACCAACAATAGTTCCACTGTTGTATAGATTATTATGATGAAGTAAGGGATCAGACTCGCTTTCCCTTGGAAATGCTACAATGCTATATACATCCTCATCTGCCAGAATCATGGAGAATGCTTCCAAAATTAATATACTCTGATCAATCTGTTTTTTTAATGAATAGAATGGGTGGAGATAACATTCAGAAGTTATTAAATAGGATTCAAAATATTAAAATCAAATCAACTCAACCCCTACAATCTTTATAGCTCTAAAATCAACCCAACCCCTGCAATATTTTTAGCTCTAGACAGCAAAAAGACCTTTGTAAATTGGGTATTTCTGTCAATCACCTTCCAGCCTTTTGGGATTGCGGGTTTCTTTCATGAGTTAGTTTTGAGTTTATATACATCCTCATCTGCCAGAATCATGGAGAATGGCCTTGTATCAGATTGGTTTGTAATTGGTAATAGCACACGGCAGAAGTGTCCACTTGCCCTATTACTTTATGTCATGTCTATAGAACCTCTAGCCTCAATTATCTGACAAAAGGAGAAGTTAAAGAGAGTACAGCTGGCAGGTCAGAGTTGTAAAATCACAATATGCACTGACGATATTGCTCTTACTTTAATTGATCCAGAAAGCGCTATTCCATCAATGTTAAAGTTTTTGTTTTTTTAAAATCTAGTAACATGACTAACTATGAAGTAAACATAGAGAAAACACAAGCTATATTCATATATATTTGTTTTTCTGAAAGTAAATAGGGGGAGGGTAAAGAGAGGAAAAAGGGGGTGGGGGAGGCATTTCATCGACAACATACAGTACAATCAACAGCATACATTACAAGAGTACAATAATTAGCCAGGATGTGGTATGTCCAAATATGCGGTATAGACTGGTCTTTTCTCCTTGAGTGACCCTACATATTGCGAACCAACATAATAATCTCAGCATTGACAAAATGCAATCTCACGTTCGGGTTACAGCTAGTTCAGTGTACCCAGTCTCCATGTGTCTCACAGGTGCCATGTCTCATTTGTTAGTTTGTAGAGGGAAATATAGCTGAGAGTCTAGTTTCATAGTTTCTCGGGGTATCAATGTCAGATTTAAGCTGAGATATGGAGGGTGCTATAGTCGTTCTCCATTGTTTTGCTACAAGCTTTTGGGCAGATATAATATGGAGTATAAGTTTCCTTATGTTCTTGGGGTCTGTTTTTTGGAGCTTCAGAAGAAGATACGTAAGGGCTGTGAAGTTTAAGGAGCAGCCCATGATACCCTTGATACACCCATATTGTGTACCTTGCCCCAGAAGGGTGCCAATGAAGAGCATTCCTACCACACATGTAGCATAGAGCCTTCGGCCCTCTGGCATCTCCAGCAAGTTGCAGGTGTGTTGGGGAAAACAGCATGTACCCTAGTCGGTACCAGGTACCAGCTATACAGCACCATTTTCTGCTCTAAATGTACCGAAGATTTGATTATGCCTATCAGGCCATTAATTATGGAATACCACAGTTTAGAAGTGATAGAGCAACCAAGGTCGCTCCCCAATTGTATGGCGGTTGTGGATTCTGAAAAAGTCATATGGTCTGACATCAGTCTGTAGCACATGGAGATTGGTTTACATTGTTTAGGTCAAACACCCTTGATACACATCTGTTCCTAGTCTGTAGCTATATTTGGCAATTTAGATCTAGGTAAAATTAAGTGGATACTTCGAAGGAATTACCGAAGCTGTATATAGGAGTACGCTGAGGTGGTGGGTAGCGCCGATTTGTTGGATAAGGATTGTAACTCCATTAGAGAGTTCTGATGGAACAACTGATATAAATGAGTCATTGCAGCGGGACCTGGGTAAACTGGCTGGTTATCCCCTTTGGTTAGAGTAGGTCAGACCCATTTCCCCAGTAACAGGACAGGACACAGTTCCAGGATACAACGTATGACAATGTTTATTGGGCACACAGCTTTTTATGCACAGAACCAACACCACACAAAACACATACAGGAAGGGACTGGGGGACAGATAACCATCTCCCGCTCTGGGAGATACTAACAGGACACAGGGACACGCATGAGTGCACTTCACAGACAGGGGGGGTGAACTTTGGGGCTCGGCGCCCCGGGACAGGGAGGGGGTACAGAGTTATATATGATATGAGGAAATAGCCCCGGGTCCCATCTGGGATCCCTGCAAAAAGTGCCCAGGGACGGAAGGGGTTTCGCTGCCCAATCAGATGCAAGGGCGCAAAACCCCGTTTGAATAAGCGCTCCTCCTCGGATTGGTCGCTTGCTCCCTGTGGCGACCAATCAGCTCTTTATTTGTGCCGGCCAACCAGGAGAGTGGCGCAAACCCAGTTTGAATGGATGCTCCCTCTCCCATTGGTCGGCACAGACTTCCATGTGGCCAGCGGAAGCCCTATGGTCATGAGACCGACTCACAACCCCAGAGACTCTCTGGGCTGGCACACGTCCCTCTCCTGGGCAGCCATTAGTATAACCTCGTAGCTCCCAGCTAAGGAACCAGGATGAGGGGTTACGGGTAGGACAAGTAGTTATTATAGCTCCGTTGGGAGCCGGTAGACAGTGTACATAGGCCGTTCGGGAGATGAATGCCCCCCCGGTGGGCATTCGGTAATACGAACCAGCGGCCACACAGGGGCAGCATGCGCTACTCGTTCCCCTGCGGTCTGCGGTTTTTACACCTCGTTATTGAGGTGTGAATGTTCTAATTGGAGTATCAAGGTGGTCTGGCACCGTTCGGGAGATGAATGCTCCCCATGGTGGGCATTCGATAATACAAACCAGGCGGCCACCCAAGGGAAGCATGCACCACTCGTCCCCCCGTCTAGTCATCATGGATTAGCCTGGGAAGCAATGGGTCGATTCTGTTTGCCAGTATCTTGGTGTAGATCTTGGGGGTCTGTGTTCAACAGTGACATTTTTTGCATAGGTCAGGGGACTTGTCTGGTCACCATAGTAGCCAACAGCATATAGGGGGCAGGGATCCTGTAATCATAGCTTCATTGTATACTGTAAGTAGGTGTGGGGCCCATATATCCTTAAATCATTTACAGAAAAACCGTCTGCCCCGTGTTTTACCAAGCAGTAGTTGTTGTATTATGGCCTCAATTTCTGAGAGGGCCACAGGTCCCATTAGGGTAGTAATTTGGTTAATCGGGGAAAGTGTGCAGAACGGAGAAAGGACTCTATGTCCTGTTCGTCCAGATTGTCTGAGCATAGGTTATATAGTTTGGAGTAAAACCGGGCAATCTCCTGATTAATATCCTGTGGACTGCTCTTCTGCTTGTCCTTGCCTGTGCTGTGACTTGGAGCCCAGGTGGCTTTTTCCTGGTCTGTGTTTATTTGCAAGGGTGAGTGTATAACTCTGCACATCGGCTCCACACCAGTTAAGATCCTGACATAAATGAACTGACCACATGGGGTCCGCAGAGATATACAAGTTACTCACCTCCCTTGCTCAGCAAGTGTCCAACCTGTCCCATACTGTTATGGACTTGCAGAGAGATTCACTGGCATTTAAAGGAACGGTATGCCCATTCCTGGAACCTGCATATCCAGAACCCTATGTGATAATGCCGGACAGGTTTGACGGTTCCTGTTCCTCATTCACAATTTTCAAGATGGATTGTTTGCTCCTATTTGCTTTAAAACCAAGAACCTACGCCACCAACTTTGTCAAATTCCGCACCGCTGTTAATCTGCTTTACAGACGGATGAAAGCATACCAGAAACTGCAGGGAAAAAGTGCTGTCTTGGACAACTGGGAGTCGTTCATGACTGTGATAGACTCACAGTACTTTACTCCAGGAAAGCTACTCCCAAGCCTGCTCCAAGGTTCCCGCGGATCTCGAGTACCTAGTCATATATGACTACAACGACCCTATACTGCTACAGTGCAAACCTACCTTCAGTGACCTGCCTGGTCACCCGGACGTTACCCCAGTACGCCTTAATACTCCAGAGGACAAGGAGGAGATAAGGAGATTGGCTTCATCCATACTAGATTGTTGTCTAAAGAGAGATACCGAAGGAGAGGATGTGGTCTTTGTTTCTACTGTGGAGAAAGAGGGTACTTTATCTCCAACTGCCCTACTCGCCCACATTGGCCCAAAGCTCTTCAAGTAGGTACTGTTCTTACCCACCCTGCCATTCCTACTACAGAGTCTGTTAAATGTCAAGGAAGCTGTCAGACCTATCCACATTCCGTGAAGCAAAAGTGTACCCAAACCATGGCAAGCAACCTTACCGGCGCCTCTCAAGGACACGCAACCGGTGCCCCTGAGAAATCTCCACCTCTTGCTCCAGAGGAGTCTTTGCTACCACCTGACAAAGCAAGGTCACACCTGAATCACAGAAAAACAGAAAGTAGGAATCAAAGGCGACTGTAGGTGCGGTGTTTTCCCAGGATTTCGAAGAAGACTGTACACATGGCATGGATGCCTATGGAAAAATGTCTCTTACAAAACATCTTTGACATCTCTGATGAAGATACTTTGGTTATTGCCAGTAACTGTCAGGATCCTATCCTGACAAGCAAGACTTTTTTTTCCATTGATACTGTTTCTTAAAAAAAAGAAGTTCCTGCATGGATTCCGATTCACCACTAGTGGCCTCCCTTGCCTCTAGTTCTGGACCCTTACCTTATCATTCTCACCTGCCTGGACTAATTGGGTTCCTACAAAAGGTAATGCCCCAACTCACCTAATTGCCTTTTCATTGAAGTTGTTGATCTGCCTGAAACACTTCATATCCTGGCTCCTGTGAACTTATCCTATTATACCAATCTGAACTACTCTGCATTCCTGTTTGTCTTCTAACCTGCAAAATACCAACCTGAACTTAACTCTCCAGCTTTATCCAACCATCCTGATATTTACCTACTCAGATCCAAACAACCTCTCTGCTCTATACCTGCCTCATAACACCACCTCTTCATGTCAATAACACACCTCTTCATGTTAATCGACTAACACACACTTTGACAGACACACTCTTAGATACACAGACATACACACTGATTTAACACAAACAATCACTGGCTCACTGACATAAACACACAATGTCGCAAACACACACACACTGACAGGCATACACAATCACTCAGACACACACACACACACACATTCACTGACAGACACTTACTCACAGAAACACACTGACAGAGACACACACACTCTCACTCACTGACTGACAGCCACACAGTGACACAGTGACAGACACACAGACAATCACTCAGATACACACGATTAAGCATACACACAATCACTCACATACACACTGACAGATATACACACACAAACTGACAGCCAGACACACACAATCACTCAGACATCCACTGACAGACTACCAACCCCACCCCAAACATTAACCAATTACTTTTTCTATTTTATTTTAAATCCACCCAGCCTCCCTACCTTTGGAAGAGCTGGGTGGATTTTTTTCTTACCTGGCGTCTAGTGGGTCTTCTTGCAGAGAGGGAGGCAGGCATGCAGGCACTTTGGCAGCTAATGAGGGAGGGCAAGGGAGCACTGATTTGTGAGCTGTCTCTGTCTCTGATTTGTGAGCTGTCTCTGCTCATGATGTCATATTCCGGCTCCTGGCATCACTCTGCGCCCGCCTGGATTTTTAGTTAGCCGCCGACAGGCTAACAAGGTATTTGCCTGGGCAAAAATGCCGCCCCCTGGAAAGTGCCATCCAAGGCAAATGCCTTGTTTGCTTTGCGGGAAATACATCCCTGGTACCATCCCTACTCCCTGCCAGCTCACGGAAGACCTGCCTTTGGATTGTACATATGCTTTAAATGGCACAGTAGTATGTCAAAAAGATCTTGATGTTCGAAAGAGCATTGCTAGCTGCGAACACCTCCCTTATGAGTACCGCTCAAGTTAATGTCTCATCCGAGTCAGGGTGATGATTTATGATTGAGTCCATTCTGGCGTCAGCTTGGGTATTTTGGCTCAGTCCTGCTTCTGCGGTTTCGGCGTCGGGATACCCCATTCCTGCAGTTTTCGGGTTCCATCTTCCACCGAAGTAATCAGGTAAATGATCCCTTGACTAGGAACTTGGCTGGATCTGTACTGTACGTCTTGAGGTCGCAGTGACGCTGTTACTGGAGCCAGGGTTTTTTTTTTATACTGCAACATGGCCGCTGAGAGATCCGTGAAAATCTTCAGCTGTTTGTAGGGGTCAGACAGATCTCCAGATCAGCCAACTTCATAGCCTGGGAGTATAAAATCTTGTCATATTCTATCTGCCACTGTATTGTGAGCCACTGCGTAGGCGTCCAGTTTCTGATCCATGTGGTCAGTCCTGTGCCCCATTGCCTGTACCTCCTTTGTCAGTGCTTGTATCTGGGTGTTTATGGAGGATTGCAGGGACACAGATAATTCCCCCATCATAGCCCACATTGTTGTGGCCATAAAGGGTCCATCCTCTGAGACACAGGTAGGGGAGGGAGAATCCTCCCTGGAAACAGATTGGTGCCATCTTGCATGGGGCAGAGGCCCTCTCTGGCTTTCAGCGCGGTAGCACGGGCCAGGAAAAACAAATCCCGATCAGCTTTGCTGGCTTTAGCCTTTAGTCTCTGTAACATGGACAGAGTGGAGGTGCTTTTTTGTTGGCTGTACCTCGATTATTTGTGGCTTCCCGGTGCTCGATCCACAGAGCCTCAGCAATGTGCGAGCATCCAGATCAAGCGGTTGGCTTAATTTCTATGTGTCTTGGCTAGGCAGGATAAATGCAGTACCAAAAATATGAGAACCATTCCATTACGAGTCCCTAAAAATATTAAGGGCTTTCATAACCTTTTTTTATTTGTATGGGAACAAACAAGGCCAGAATATAAGTGGCTTATTTAACTAGAAATTTAACTGATGGGGGAAGATGGTCTTTCACAGACATTTATCAAATGTATGTTTATCAAATACATGACTCAAATATGCTCTCGCTTCTGCCGGCATGGAAACATGCAAGCTTAGAAAATAAAGTGGGGTTTTCTCATGAAAAACAAACCTGTAATAATAAAGCTCCAATTTTATTATATTGTGTTGATATCCTGACTTTTAAGAAGATGGAATCAACAATAGAATTGTAGAGGATATTTTCTATAATGTGAGATTATTAAGAAAGAAACTTGTTGGACAGCTTTCTCCAAGATCTGCTATAGAGATCTCGAATCTATATGTTGACAATATGAATATGAAAAATGGAAAGAAGCGGAGTTAAATAACATTGCAATCTTTTATTCACGGATCTCACACTAAAAACTTTCTGCCAGTTAAATGAAAGTAATAGTGGATTAGAGAAAGAACACTTTTCTTATCTTAGAATTTCTTTAAAACAAAGCCAGTAATGAAAGATTTTCCCATAGATTCCTAGTTTAAAATAGATAGCTGTCAAAAAGGGATTTCTAAAATTAACAAAACTCTATAAAAACAGAAACAGTGTAAAGTTAAAGGACCACTATAGACACCCAAACCACTTCAGCTCAATGAAGTGGTCTGGGTGCCAGGTCCATCTAGGGTTAACCCTGCAGCTGTAAACATAGCAGTTTCAGAGAAACAGAGAAACTGCTATGTTTACATTAGGGTTAATCCAGCCTCTAGTGGCTTTCTTGCTGACAGCTGCTAGAGGCGCTTCCGCCCTTCTCACTGTTATTTTCACAGTGAGAAGACGCTGCCATCCATAGGAAAGCATTGAGAAATGCTTCCCTATGGACTGATTGAATGCGTGCGTGGCTCTTGCCGGCTCTTCGGCGGATGACGTTGGAAGAGGGAGGAGAGTCCCCAGCGCCGAGGGAGCCTGGCGCTGGAGAAAGGTAAGAGTTTAACCCCTTAACCCCTCTTGAGCCCGACGGGAGTGGGACCATGAGTGTGGGGGGGACCTAATAACACTAAAGTGGTCCTTTAAGATTAATGATCATATGGGAGGAGGAGCTGAGCATTTCTCAATGGAGGAATAGTTGGATTAATTTACCTTATTAAGTAAAGCTATTCATTGTATAACTACAGATGAAATTCAGCTGAAATTTGTACACAGATGGTATCTGGTTCTGGCCAGAATTACCAAAATGTATCTCCCTACCACTAATATTTGTTGGAGATGCAAACTAGAGACTGGTTCTCAGAAACCTATTTAGCGGGATTGCTGTAAACTCATTTGAAGAATAGAATATTTTTTTAGTGAGATCCTCCAATAGCCTCAGCTATTCCTATTTCATATAGATTTTCCTACAAAAAAATTAAAAACTGCTGATCATAAATATTTTGATGGCTATTAAGATTTGCCTTGCGAGATACTAGAATATCTATATATTTTCCATAATGCAAGAGATGAAAATGCAAATAAGTAACCAACATAAAATGGAAATGACTATATATAGAAATGTAATAAGGACTGACATAAGGAAATTTAGGAACCCTGGACATTGACACTAAACACATTTGTTTCCCCTCAATTTTACCATTTTTATTGAGTCAAAGGCAATTTGGGAGTACAGAAAAATGAGAAAGAAGGGAGTTCACAATAATATTGGTGGGTGAACCGAGCCTAAATACAAAATTTTAACAGGAATGATAACTTAGACACACAGTAGCCTGAAGAAAAGAATTGAGTATTAGATATTATCTATATCCTTCCCTTGCACATGACGACTTTAAAATGTTGCTCACATCTTATATTTTTAGTTTGTGTGAATCTCATTTTTTTCCAACCTCCCAAAAAATAAATAAAATAGATTTATAAGCCTCAATTTGTATAATAACTGAAGGATAATGATAGTACTTTAAAAGTACTGCAAGTGCACTTTGTGGGTACATATGCACTCACATCAAGCAATAATGTGTCAATGTGAATGATATGTATTTTTTTTTCTTCTTATGATGAAGTAAATGCAATAAAGAATGAAATGTTGTAAAAAAGCTTGGAGCCATTAGGACAAACATATGGTAAAATATAAAAGAAAAATTATTGCCAACACATGAATAAACAAGGCACAAATAGTGTTAAAAAGACTTGGAGCCAGTGACAAAACCTCAGCTGGCAAGACCAACTGCACAACACTAGTTAAGAAGTTCAAGTTTCTGGATGATTCACAAACATGGTATCCTAATCTGGGATAAGAATGTCAGCTGGGTCCAGTACTTTTGCAAAAAGACCAGAACATCAGCCGACACTGAATGGAAGGGTATTCTGCTGATGCACCACTGATAATGAGAACAGACAACCTCTACGAAAACAAATGTTCTTGGAGCAGAGAATGTCTGTAAAGGGGTTCTAGAATCCTGCAGGCTTTGAGAGGCGTCCAAGTTAGAGATGAGATTCTACTTTGGTAATTGCTAAAATGTCTATCATCCTAGCTGCTTAAAGACGCCCTCATTGTCACTGTGACGAGACCAATCTCGCCACATTGCATTGGAGAAGCCTGGTTGCTCGCCTGCTGCCTTTGGACTATGGCCCCCCTTTTAAAAGACTTTATTTTTGCCTGCAGAAAAGCTTCATTCGTACTTTTCTGCCTGGGGTTTGGTAGATTTGTTTGAATGTGTTACACCCCAGATAGGAATCCCATGGAGCCCATTCGTATGAAACTGACTGTAAAGACTTTGGCTCCATGGCGATTAAACTGTATTCGTGTGGTCTGAGCGCCATTAACTTAATAATGTGCGCTCAGAACTGAGCTATCTGGGGATATGTGAAATGTCTGTGTTTTATGTATAAATGTGACTTTATGTATTTTAAAGTGTTTTGTGTCTTTTTGCAACCATGTGCTTAATGGAGTCTTGTGTCTGTCCTGGGAGATAATTGAATTACTTCTCCAGGATAGAAGACTCTGAAACTGGTTTGGGCCAGAAAGCCATGCTTCATTTAGTCACAAAGGACTTTTACTAACTTTTGAACCCCTTGTCTGATTTGTGCCATTTTTGAATATGTTGTTCCCCTGAATGGATTGATTGTGAATATGTAATTTTATGTGAATGTGATGTATGGTTTTAGAGTTATGAAAGTTGGGTAGAAAGTATGTTTTAACTGTATGTATAATTGAGTTTCCTCTCAGGATAAGGGGAGGGAATATGTGGGATGTAACTGTGATGTGATTGGTTGTTTTATACCTCCCTGTGGGCGGTCCTGTATTTGCAAGACTGTAATAAAAACCAGGCTGGGTGTGCCAGCACCTCAGACCACTGCTTGACCCTCAACACGGAGCCTTGTCTCGTTCTTGGGGGGATTCACTGTATGCTGTTAGAGACTGATTGCCAGGAGTGTAAGCTGTTGTCTGCTTTTCCTGTTCGTCTGCTAGCAGCTATTTGGGAGGTTCCAGTTCGGGAGTTGGAGTGCTATTTTGTATCCAGTTCGGGAGTTTGGTGTTCTGCAGTAGCTGTGCCTGATCTCTGGAAAGGGGGCCGATCGCCTAAACGGTTTTTACCCCTTGTGTGCAAAACGGTCCGTTACAATTGGTGGCAAGCGGCGGGATCGTTCCTACAGACAGAAGGACAGCTACAGGAGACACCATTTCTTTGGATTTACAAGTTAAGGGCAACGCATGTCCCAGTACAGCGACCCTGACAGCACCAGGATGGAACCAGCAGTGGCGTACAGATACTCTATGAGAGAGTATGACCGTATGATGTGGTTGCGGCTGAACTTCTTTGGACCCAATCCAGCTGAGAAATACGTGCAGTCCATGAGAAACCTAGTGTTCATGAATCTGCAACACCGGGCAGAAAGAGAAGGTCAGCTGGCACGTTGGGAGGAACTCCAGCGACAGGTACTGCAGGGAATTGGGAGCCCAGTCTCCATTCCCCAGCGGCAGTGTGATATGCAGGGAATTGGGAGCCCAGTCTCCATTCCCCAGCGGCAGTGTGATATGCAGGGAATTGGGAGCCCAGTCTCCATTCCCCAGCGGCAGTGTGATATGCCGGGAATTGGGAGCCCAGTCTCCATTCCCCAGCGGCAGTGTAAAGTGCAGGGAGAGGAGAGCAGCGTCCTCCCTCCCCAGCGGCAGGCTGAGTTACAGGGGGCAGAGGTAGTTGTTCCTGCCCCCCAGCAGCAGAGTGATATGCCGGGAAGGCAGTGTGAAGTGCAGGGAGAGGAGAGTAGTGTCCTCCCTCCCCAGCGGCAGGCTGAGTTACAGGGGGCAGAGGTAGTTGTTCCTGCCCCCCAGCAGCCAAGTGATATGCCGGGAAGGCAGTGTGAAGTCCAGGGAGAGGAGAGCAGTGTCCTCCCTCCCCAGCGGCAGCGTGATTTTTTGGGAATTGGGAGCCCAGTCTCCATTCCCCAGCGGCAGTATGATGCTTTGGGAATTGGGAGCCCAGTCTCCATTCCCCAGCGGCAGCACAGATCATTGGGAATTGGGAGCCCCGTCTCCATTTCCCAGCGGCAGAGTGTCCTACCGGGAATAGAGAGCCCAGTCTCCTTTCCCCAGCAGCAGGACTCTGTATTGGGAGCAGAAACAGTCGGTCTCCCTCCCCCGCAGCTGGAAGTATGTATGGGAGAGGAGCTTGTTACCCCCTCTCCCCAGCGGCAGCTTAATGTACCAGGGGGAGACAGTAAGCCCCACAACCGTGCAGATGGGACCGTAGTCTCTACACTGCCAGCACAGGGGGTAGGGACGGTCGGTCCTGCCCCCCAGCGACAGGGCTGTTTAGCCAAAGGGGAGACAGTCGGTCTCCCCCTCCAGCAGCAGAGATGGGTAACCAAAGGGGAGACGGTCGGTCTCCAGCAGCAGGACTGTGCATCTAAAGGGGAGACAGTCAGTCTCCAGCAGCAGCAGCAGAGCGGTGTATTTAAAGGGGAGACAGTCGGTCTCCCCCTCCAACAACCAGGCTTCCACCAGGCTACCCTCCCAGTAGCGCTGGCAACAGGGCAGAGTGCCGCTGGTCTCTGCCCACGCAGCAACCCACCAAGTCAGCGTACCCGTACCCAGCACAGCCGTGGTGAGGCACCTGGACATGGACAAGCTTCTCCTTTACCCAGGTGTAGTAACCATTTATTGTGGGTGGGCTGTGCTGTTGATTATTTGTTGTGGGTGGGCTGCTGGACTAACAAGGGCACTGACCGGCAGGAGGTCAGATACCCTGTTAGTCTGTTTGGAAAAGGGGAGAGATGTGACGAGACCAATCTCGCCACATTGCATTGGAGAAGCCTGGTTGCTCGCCTGCTGCCTTTGGACTATGGCCCCCTGTTAAAAGACTTTTTTTTACCTGCAGAAAAGCTTCATTCATGCTTTTCTGCCTGGGGTTCGGTAGATTTGTTTGAATGTGTTACACCCCAGATAGGAATCCCATGGAGCCCATTCGTATGAAACTGACTGTAAAGACTTTGGCTCCATGGCGATTAAACTGTATTGTGTGGTCTGAGCGCCATTCACTTAATAATGTGCGCTCAGACCTGAGCTATCTGGGGATATGTGAAATGTCTGTGTTTTATGTATAAATGTGACTTTATGTATTTTAAAGTGTTTTGTGTCTTTTTGCAACCATGTGCTTAATGGAGTCTTGTGTCTGTCCTGGGAGATAATTGAATTACTTATCTCCAGGATAGAAGACTCTGAAACTGGTTTGGGCCAGAAAGCCATGCTTCATTTAGTCACAAAGGACTTTTTACTAACTTTTGAACCCCTTGTCTGATTTGTGCCATTTTTGAATATGTTGTTCCCCTGAATGGATTGATTGTGCATATGTAATTTTATGTGAATGTGATGTATGGTTTTAGAGTTATGAAAGTTGGGTAGAAAGTATGTTTTAACTGTATGTATAATTGAGTTTCCTCTCAGGATAAGGGGAGGGAATATGTGGGATGTAACTGTGATGTGATTGGTTGTTTTATACCTCCCTGTGGGCGGTCCTGTATTTGCAAGACTGTAATAAAAACCAGGCTGGGTGTGCCAGCACCTCAGACCACTGCTTGACCCTCAACACGGAGCCTTGTCTCGTTCTTGGGGGGATTCACTGTATGCTGTTAGAGACTGATTGCCAGGAGTGTAAGCTGTTGTCTGCTTTTCCTGTTCGTCTGCTAGCAGCTATTTGGGAGGTTCCAGTTCGGGAGTTGGAGTGCTATTTTGTATCCAGTTCGTGAGTTTTGGTGTTCTGCAGTAGCTGTGCCTGGATCTCTGGAAAGGGGGCCGATCGCCTAAACGGTTTTTACCCCTTGTGTGCAAAACGGTCCGTTACAGTCACAAAAATAACTCAGTTTACAGATGATGTCTCATGGGGGTGTTTGAAAGGGATCTTAGAACTCTGAGCATGGTCAAATAATATCAAGGTGGCAGGTGGTCTGTGTATAATGTCAGGCAAGTCCTAATTGTCAGATTCAGAGGAGGCCCTTAGGTTGTCCAAATAATCCGAATTATGGTGGTAATGTGTAATCTGCTTTGATACTTGCGACTGGAGTCCTGTTACTTTTTCATAAACATGCTTCTTAACTTCCTCCAGGGTGGATACGCAGGAGCCATGATAGTAGTTTAGAGAGCTTAACCTAGAAAGAGTTGTAAAATTAGGCCAGCTTCACCTCCATATCATCTTTAGAAGGTAGTAGTTGAGTATTTCTTTCAAGTCTGAATCTGAAGAGACACTCCAAGATGGGATTGCTTGGGTGTGTTGTCTGAGCAGGTTATGGGCCCCAGGTTCTTCCCATCTTTTTGTCTTGCTGCCCATAAGTGCTAAATCTTCATGCCCAACATGGAGAAGTACTAATGTGCGGCCATTTACGGTTGCTGTTTGGTAACATCCCTGCATCGTTAATTGAACTTTAATTGTACACAGGATGCTTTTGCAGGCTCTGGCAGGCTATTAACAGAGCAGGATATAAGGAATTCTAAATTAAACAGACTGTGCTATAAAGGAAATTTAAACATTAGATCTCTCTTCACATGAAATGTGTAGGGAGACTGTGTAGGTCATATCCGAGGGAGGTGTGGCAAGAGCTACATAAACAAAGTGATTTAACAACTACATTTCTGAAAAATGCAGTTAGATTGCAGGGGCAATTGTTCAAAAAGACAACAACTGTATTTAAGAAGCATTCCTCTCAGGGTCTTACCTGAGGTTGGAGTCCGGTAGGCAGAGATTTGTGCTCACCCTTGCAGATAAGCACAGTCCAAAGTGATATGGTTAGAAACCACCAGGACTGAATCTGTGCACGGGGGCTGTGAAGGAAAGGTTCTTCAATTCACAGTACAGACAAGGACACAAGCAAAAGGATTGTCAAGGATAAGCCAAGGTATCAGCCACAGATTGGGTTCAACCTGCGAGTGCTGCAGACAAAGCCAGGAATAACATAGATATATTCAGAACATATTCAAAAAAACAGAATCTTCTGTGGCTTAGAGGCAGTATAGCAGGCCCAGGACACAGAAGGATCCGGGTTCATATCCTCTGTTGGGCACTTCTGGGGCAACCATGTCTGGATGTCATGGTGAGATTTGTGACAGTTCCATTGCTAAGGCTGAACTCTAGACACACAATGACTATCTGTAAAATCTCTGTTCACAAAGCAGACTTTCAACGTTGCACTTGAGATATACAGGTGATGCACATCAGTAGTTTTTCTATCTGCATGGTGGGAGTTTTATTTCACCACAAATATTTTTTGGCACCTTATCATGTGTGCACAGAGAGATCAGCGCCATGCTGATGAGACACAAAAAGGTAAAAAAACTACACAATCCATAGCTAGTTTCTTGTAACTAGTTCTCTTGGATTAAAAAGCCATGCTTTGGCTTAAAAAACAAAAATTAAGCATTGCTAATGGTACCTGCAGAAATGCACAATGCCTGTCTGTGCTCATTTGCATGTCGAGCTGGGAACTTTGGCATGATTTCTTAAAATGTCCAAAGTCGACTTTCCAAAGTCCAACTTGAAATATGCAAGCAGTGTACAGCTGTATACTTTTTTGACAGTCTTTATTTTGCGATATCACAATTCTAATGCACACAAATATTAGCATTGCAGTTAAGCATCATGTAAGCTGTGGTACACAAGATTTTCATTGTGTGCGTGGCTATTATATTAGTACAGACAATTGTTAACATTGCAGCAGTACCAAAACAGTGATGCATGTTGACTACATGTTAACTGGAAAACTGAGAACATTCTGCATAGCAGTGACATGTTAAAGGAACACTCTAGTCACCTAAACAACTTTAGCTTAATGAAGCAGTTTTGGTGTATAGCTCATGCTTCTCAGGTTTCACTGCTCAATTCACTGCCATTTTGGAGTTAAATCACTTTGTTTCTGTGTATGCAGCCCTTGTCACACCTCCCATGACTCTGATTAACCTGCATTAAAAAAAAACTGGTTTCACTTTCAATCAGATGTAATTTACCTTAAACAATTGCATCTCTTTCTTTGTAAATTGAACTTTAATCACATACAGGAGGCTCTTGCAGGGTCTAGCAAGCTATTAACATAGCAGGGGATAAGAAAATCTAAATTAAAAACAGAACTTGCAATACAGGAAGGATAAACTTTATATCTCTCTTTACAGGAAGTGTTTAGGAAGGCTGCATAAGTCACATGCATGGAGGTGTTAAAAGGGCTATAGAAACAAAGTGATTTAACTCCTAAATGGCAGAGAATTGAGCAGTGAAACTGCAGGGGCATGACTTATTCACCAAAACTCCATTAAGCTTAAGTTGTGTCCCTTTAGGCTTGAGACTTTCTGGATTACAGCTGTTTTCTATCTGTATTAGCCAACAAGTTGCTTCCTTCCTATCGCACCGCTGAGGGTAGGAGCAAAGCCATAAGCAGAACATCCTATAAGGGGACCCAGTGCATTCCATGTGCCACCTGGAGGGAGTAGCATTTCCCTTGGCTGCATTGAGTGAATTCTCTTAAAGAGCAGTAAGGGTCATCACTTAATTGTCTGGGAATACAACCAGGCAGGCTGGGGTGCAAGAGTTAGTAATTTTACTATGCAGTGCAGTTTCTAGTCAGCCTGATTAATGATTCTCACAGCAATACTACTTCATCAATGGTCTAATCTTGTAAATCTGCTACATTGGATATCCACAAGAATAATACAAATATAAATGACAGCACTGTTTTTAAAAAACGCTTTCATTTCAGTCTGCTTGTTTCTCTCATTGGCATTTGGAGATATCTCTTATACATATACATCCACTATTAGATCCAGCCAGAAGATGTATCCCAAAAGTTTTCCTTTTTAATCCTTGTAAATTAGCTTGACCTAGATTATTGTGTTTGGTTGCATCTTGATCCTAACATGGACAGGAGTGTTCATTATTTTTTTAGGTAAACTTTTAAACCTATAGGGACAGCACTTGATATGAAACAAAAAAAAGCATTGAAAGTGTAAAATTAGTGGAAAACATGATCGTTTAAATGACACTATAGTCACCAGAACAACAACAGCTTATTACATTTGTTGTGGTGAGTAGAATCATTACCTTCAGGCTTTTTGCTGTAAACACTGTCTTTTCAGAGAACATGCAATGTTTACATTACAGCCTAGTGATAACTCCCCTGGTGTCAGGGTACCTTTGGTGTCTACCTCGGAGGAGGTTAGACACCTAGACGTCCATCCTCCCAGGGGGGCTGACTCACCCGATCCTTGCACTCCTCCCGGTCGTTTACACGCCGGCCGCGATAGCTCCGCCTCCTTTTATGACGCGGCGCTCAGTAGCCGACGTCATGACGGCAATCACGTTCCGACCCGTCAATCACGGCAACCAAGTGCCGAACAACCAATCAGGACCCGTTGGGGGCGGAGCCAACAGTTAAAGAGCCAAGGTATAAAAAAGGGTTCTGTGGAATGATTCATTGCCCTGTCGTGGTTCTAGCTAGTCTGGTCACTCAGTGCAATTACCTCTATTGTCTTTTGGTTCCTGACTCGGCTTGTATTTTGACCCTGCTTTCCTCTCTTGTCCTTTTGACTCGGCTTGTCTCTCGCTTACCTGATCTCTCGTTCCCTCGACCTCGGCTTGTCTCTGACTATTCTTTTGCTTTCTCCTTACGTTAGTCCGGCCATTCTAAGGTCCGGTATACGTACCTATCCCCTGTTTGTATTCTGCGTGTTGGATCCCTGTCACGATCCTGACATTACGACAGGGCCAATGGATCCTGCAGGTACAAACTCTCAGGTCGGTTCTCCTGACTCTAGATTTGAGGCCATGGATCATAGAATGGACCAGATGGCTCTAGCTCTGCAAGCTTTGCTATCTCGTCCTAGTAGTCACTCAGAGGAGATGCGTACCCCATCTATCTCTCCTATAAGTACAGGCCTAGAGGTAGCCACAGTGGCTACTTCTTCCCGTGTTACGTCCCCGTCACGCTATGGCGGCGCTCCTGACACTTGTCGAGGTTTTTTAAACCAGATAGGTATTCATTTTGAATTACAACCCCACGCCTACCCTACTGACAGGGCAAAGGTTGGATTTATAATTACCTTGCTCATTGACAAGGCACTTAGATGGGCTAACCCCCTGTGGGAAAATGATAACCCGTTAGTTTATAATTATAATGCTTTTGTCGCTGCATTTAGGAGAGCTTTTGACCCTCCAGGAAGAAAGGCCAATGCAGCTAGACTACTGTTACGTCTTAGACAGTATAACCGAACCCTAGTGGATTATGCCTTGGAGTTCAGATCCTTGGCGGCAGAGGTCAAGTGGAATGAACAGGCTTATATGGACGTATTTATGAACGGGTTATCTGATGAGATTTTAGATGAGGTGGCCACAAGAGATCTTCCTGAAAATTTGGAGGATTTGATTTCATTTATTTCCCTAATAGATGAACGTATGAGACAGAGGCAGAATATTCGGGATAGAACCCGCAGATCCTCCATAAGACTAGCTCCCTCATTTCAGACTTCTGATTCTACTACTTTAGCTCTCCCAGAACCTATGCAAATAGGTAATACTCGACTCTCAGAGGAGGAAAGACAGTACAGGAGAAGGGAGGGTCTTTGTATGTATTGCGGAATTAGAGGTCACCTACGCCTAAATTGCCCTAACCGGCCGGGAAACGCTCGCACCTAAGTTTCTCAAGAGGACAGGCCTTGGGTGTTTCTATCTTGTCCTCTATTTATGATTATAAAGATCATAGGCTTCTGATACCTGTTTCTTTAGCTTGGGAAAAGGGAGTACTTAATGCTATGGCTTTGATAGATTCCGGAGCAGCTGAAAGCTTTATTGACCAAGCCTTTGTCACTAACCATTCTATCCCATCTCAGCTAAGGGATACACCCTTGGCCGTTGAGGCCATAGATGGTAGACCATTATCTGAACCTGTGATTTTTCGTGAAACCATACCAATTAAGTTAACCACTGGTATCCTTCACGAGGAAAGAATATCCCTCATGCTGATCTCATCTCCTTCAGTTCCTATAGTCTTGGGGTATCCCTGGCTTAAGAAGCATAACCCTATCATTGACTGGGAACTGGGTGAGATAGTCTCCTGGGGTCAGGGTTGCCAGAAAGGATGTGTGCAGAAAGTCTCACCAATTTGCAGGGTTGACGCCCCGGTTAACTCTTCCCAACCTACAGATTTACAGATACCATCACAGTACCAGGATTTAAAGGCAGTCTTTGACAAAAAGAGGGCTGATACTTTACCTCCACATAGGTCTTTCGACTGTAAAATTAGACTCCTACCTGGTACTATGCCTCCGAGGGGTACGGTATATCCTTTATCCACTAAGGAAAACTTAGTACTAGAGGAGTACATACGTGAAAACCTAGACAAAGGTTTTATTAGGAGATCATCTTCTCCGGCCGGGGCCGGTTTCTTTTTTGTAGATAAAAAAGACGGCACTCTACGGCCTTGCATTGATTATCGGGGCTTGAATAAGATAACTGTTAGAAATGCTTATCCTATTCCTTTAATTACTGAGCTCTTTGATCGACTGAAAGGCTCCAAGATTTTTACCAAGTTAGATTTGAGGGGAGCTTATAACTTGGTGAGAATTCAGCAGGGAGACGAATGGAAAACAGCTTTCAATACCCGTTATGGCCACTATGAATACACGGTAATGCCCTTCGGGCTTTGCAATGCACCTGCAGTATTCCAGGACCTTATTAATGAGGTTCTTAGGGAATTTCAGCATGAATGCGTTATAGTATATTTGGATGATATACTAATACACTCTAGAGAGATTGAGACTCACCACAGACAAGTCAGAAGGGTACTGCGCAAACTGTTACAACATGGATTGTACTGCAAATTGGAAAAGTGTAGCTTCGACCAATCTCAGATAAACTTTCTTGGCTACGTTATTTCTGGAGACGGATTTAGGATGGACCCCATTAAACTCCAATCGATTTTAGATTGGCCATTGCCCAGGGGACTCAAGGCCATTCAGAGATTTATCGGATTTTCCAATTATTATAGGCGCTTCATTAAAGGTTACTCTTCTATTATTGCTCCTATTACTAATATGACTAGACAGGGGGCTGATACCAAGACTTGGTCCACAGAGGCTCTCTCTGCTTTCAAAACTCTCAAGGAACATTTTGCCTCAGCACCGATATTAGTTCATCCTGACACATCTGTGCCTTTTTTACTCGAGGTTGACGCCTCGGAGACAGGTATAGGCGCTATCTTGTCCCAAAGGCTAGGTTTGGATAAACCGTTACATCCTTGTGGTTTTTTTTTCCAAGAAATTATCTGGGCCTGAAAGTAGATATGACATTGGTGATAGGGAACTGTTAGCGGTCATTATGGCTTTAAAGGAATGGAGACATTTGTTGGAGGGGACATTATACCCGGTTACTATTTTGACTGATCACAAGAATTTGTCTTACATAGGGGAGGCCAAGCGCTTGTCCGCCAGGCAAGCTCGTTGGTCCTTGTTTCTGACACATTTCAATTACGTGCTCACTTATAGACCTGGTTCTAAGAACTCTAAGGCAGATGCATTGTCCCGCCAACATGAACCTTCTACGGTGTCTGAAGCAGCTTTGTCTTCTATCGTTCCCAAGTGTAATATTATTGCCAACACGTGTGTCAGGATACACTCGCCGTTGCTTGCTGAGATCAAGAAAGTACAACATCTAGCTCCCAAACCTGTTCCTGGGGATCGATACTTCGTTCCTCCTGAGCTCCAAGTGGAACTGCTGCATTGCTTTCATGACAGTAAAATTGCTGGGCACCCCGGCACACGCAAAACGTGTTCCCTGATTTCTAAAGATTTCTGGTGGCCTTCCCTTCGTAAGGATATAAGGGATTTCGTCAGGGCATGTGCTGTCTGTATGAAGACTAAGCAACCTCACGCGCTCCCTTGTGGACTTTTGCATCCCTTAGAAATTCCCGAGAGACCATGGTCGTGTTTGGCTATGGATTTCATTGTCGATTTGCCTGTTTCTAAAAAACATACTGTTATTCTCACGGTGATTGACAGGTTTACTAAAATGGCTCATTTCGTGCCCTTGCCTAAACTGCCCTCGTCTCCCGAATTAGCTGAGATATTCGCGAGGGAGATTTTTCGTCTACATGGTATTCCCTCTGAAATTGTTTCTGATAGAGGTTCCCAATTTGTTTCCCGCTTTTGGAAGTCTTTCTGTTCTCACTTAGGCATCAAGTTGAACTTCTCCTCTGCCTATCATCCCCAGTCCAACGGAGCTGCCGAACGCACCAACCAAAAGATTGAACAATATTTGCGTTGTTTTGTTTCTGAACACCAGGACGATTGGGTTGGTCTGATTCCTTGGGCAGAGTTTGCACACAACAATCTCGTTTGTGATTCTACTCGTTCTAGCCCCTTTTTCTTGAATTATGGCTTTCATCCTTCCATTCTTCCGTCGGTTTCCCCTTCCCAAGGGGTTCCGTCGGTTGATGTTCATGTCGCCAATCTGAGAAAGTTGTGGGATCAGACTCGACGAATTCTTCTTCAGAATTCCATGGTGTTCAAACGACACGCTGACAAACGGAGACGGGTGGCTCCGGTTTTTGCCCCGGGTGATAGGGTGTGGTTGAGTACCAGAAACATCCGCTTGAAGGTTCCTTCCATGAAATTTGCCCCTCGTTACATAGGCCCTTACAAGGTTCTGTGTCGGATTAACCCGGTTGCATATCGTCTTGCCCTTCCGCCTGCCCTGCGCATCCCTAACTCTTTTCATGTTTCTTTATTGAAGCCTTTGGTTTGCAACAGATTTTCCTCCCCTGAGTCCTCCCCTCTTGCTGTCCAGGTTGAGGGTCAGGAGGAATATGAAATCAAATCCATTCTCGATTCTCGTATTTCTCGGGGGAAGTTGCAATATCTTGTTGACTGGAAGGGGTATGGGCCTGAAGAAAGGTCTTGGGTGGTCCATGAAAATGTGCATGCCCCTCGTCTCCTCCGGGCATTTCATGCTCGTTTTCCGTCCCGCCCCGGTTCCTTCCGCCCGGTGGGCGTTTCTGAGAGGGGGGGTACTGTCAGGGTACCTTTGGTGTCTACCTCGGAGGAGGTTAGACACCTAGACGTCCATCCTCCCAGGGGGGCTGACTCACCCGATCCTTGCACTCCTCCCGGTCGTTTACACGCCGGCCGCGATAGCTCCGCCTCCTTTTATGACGCGGCGCTCAGTAGCCGACGTCATGACGGCAATCACGTTCCGACCCGTCAATCACGGCAACCAAGTGCCGAACAACCAATCAGGACCCGTTGGGGGCGGAGCCAACAGTTAAAGAGCCAAGGTATAAAAAAGGGTTCTGTGGAATGATTCATTGCCCTGTCGTGGTTCTAGCTAGTCTGGTCACTCAGTGCAATTACCTCTATTGTCTTTTGGTTCCTGACTCGGCTTGTATTTTGACCCTGCTTTCCTCTCTTGTCCTTTTGACTCGGCTTGTCTCTCGCTTACCTGATCTCTCGTTCCCTCGACCTCGGCTTGTCTCTGACTATTCTTTTGCTTTCTCCTTACGTTAGTCCGGCCATTCTAAGGTCCGGTATACGTACCTATCCCCTGTTTGTATTCTGCGTGTTGGATCCCTGTCTCGATCCTGACACCTGGCCACTCCTAAGATAGCTGCTAAAGCTGCTTCCTTAAGCAGTCCTACCTAATGTGCCTCCATTCAGTGTCTCCGCCCTCTGCATGCAGAAACTGAATTGTCTTCATAGAGATGCATTGATTCAATCCATCTCTATGAGGAGATGCTTATAGGCAAGGGCTGTGTTTGACTTGTGCTGGCTGATCTGCCTCCTTGACAGTCTCAGCCAATCCTATAGGAAAGCTTTGTGATTGGTTCAGACCACCACTTCTGATGATGTCAGCAGGCAGGGGCCGGTCTGACGCAGACAGGGGCAGAGCCAGGAGCTGCAGACTTAAATACGAGTAAGATTTTACTATATTTAGAAGGGCAAGGGGACTCAGGCAGGCTAGATGGTGGATTTAACACTATAGGATCAGGAATACATGTTTGTGTTCCTGACCCGATCATGCTCCTTTAAATACAAAATAGCATCCCTTAAATACAAAAAAGAAATAGAAAAAAAAAACTCTGTCCTCCAGAGAGTCAAGTTTAACAGACATGTGCACAGAGGAATTTCAGTGCTTTGGTCATTCGGCCAAAGAGAAAATTTAGGTTACTCCAACTTTTGGTTATAAGTCTATTCTTTTCAACTGAAAGTCATTTACAGTTTTCACTAAATTAACTTCAGTCAATCATTAATCTCTTTTGGAATGGAATTAAGAAAGGCAGGATTAATGAAAAAAACGAAACCAAATGAAACATTAATGCAATAAACAATAAAACAAATTAATTGTAGATTATGCTAGCTTTAGTGTACCTATAATCTTAATTTTATTAATGACAGGAGGCGAGTATTTGCTTTAGTCTCTCTTTACTAGAACTCCACAGCAGCACAGAAAACAACCAATCAGAGAAAAGTTAGGTACTATAAAACTCCTCCCCCATGCATAATTTCCTCTTTTAAGCTGTGACAAAACAGAATAAAAGGCAGAAAATAACAGGGAAGAAACGAAGTCCTATATACAGGGAGTGCAGAATTATTAGGCAAGTTGTATTTTTGAGGATTAATTTTATTATTGAACAACAACCATGTTCTCAATGAACCCAAAAAACTCATTAATATCAAAGCTGAATATTTTTGGAAGTAGTTTTTAGTTTGTTTTTAGTTATAGCTATGTTAGGGGGATATCTGTGTGTGCAGGTGACTATTACTGTGCATAATTATTAGGCAACTTAACAAAAAACAAATATATACCCATTTCAATTATTTATTATTACCAGTGAAACCAATATAACATCTCAACATTCACAAATATACATTTCTGACATTCAAAAACAAAACAAAAACAAATCAGTGACCAATATAGCCACCTTTCTTTGCAAGGACACTCAAAAGCCTGCCATCCATGGATTCTGTCAGTGTTTTGATCTGTTCACCATCAACATTGCGTGCAGCAGCAACCACAGCCTCCCAGACACTGTTCAGAGAGGTGTACTGTTTTCCCTCCTTGTAAATCTCACATTTGATGATGGACCACAGGTTCTCAATGGGGTTCAGATCAGGTGAACAAGGAGGCCATGTCATTAGATTTTCTTCTTTTATACCCTTTCTTGCCAGCCACGCTGTGGAGTACTTGGACGCGTGTGATGGAGCATTGTCCTGCATGAAAATCATGTTTTTCTTGAAGGATGCAGACTTCTTCCTGTACCACTGCTTGAAGAAGGTGTCTTCCAGGAACTGGCAGTAGGACTGGGAGTTGAGCTTGACTCCATCCTCAACCCGAAAAGGCCCCACAAGCTCATCTTTGATGATACCAGCCCAAACCAGCACTCCACCTCCACCTTGCTGGCGTCTGAGTCGGACTGGAGCTCTCTGCCCTTTACCAATCCAGCCACGGGTCCATCCATCTGGCCCATCAAGACTCACTCTCATTTCATCAGTCCATAAAACCTTAGAAAAATCAGTCTTGAGATATTTCTTGGCCCAGTCTTGATGTTTCAGCTTGTGTGTCTTGTTCAGTGGTGGTCGTCTTTCAGCCTTTCTTACCTTGGCCATGTCTCTGAGTATTGCACACCTTGTGCTTTTGGGCACTCCAGTGATGTTGCAGCTCTGAAATATGGCCAAACTGGTGGCAAGTGGCATCGTGGCAGCTGCACGCTTGACTTTTCTCAGTTCATGGGCAGTTATTTTGCGCCTTGGTTTTTCCACACGCTTCTTGCGACCCTGTTGACTATTTTGAATGAAACGCTTGATTGTTCGATGATCACGCTTCAGAAGCTTTGCAATTTTAAGAGTGCTGCATCCCTCTGCAAGATATCTCACTATTTTTGACTTTTCTGAGCCTGTCAAGTCCTTCTTTTGACCCATTTTGCCAAAGGAAAGGAAGTTGCCTAATAATTATGCACACCTGATATAGGGTGTTGATGTCATTAGACCACACCCCTTCTCATTACAGAGATGCACATCACCTAATATGCTTAATTGGTAGTAGGCTTTCGAGCCTATACAGCTTGGAGTAAGACAACATGCATAAAGAGGACGATGTGGTCAAAATACTCATTTGCCTAATAATTCTGCACTCCCTGTACAATAAATACAACAATGTCCACCATCCGAGAAGAACTGCCAAACCAGATAGCGTTGACGGACTGTAAACTGAAACGAGAGAAAAACAGAATCGAACAGGTTGATTTGCCAATGAAATGTACCCTGAACAAACATGTAGGTACCCAATGAAGCAATCAAAATAACCGTAACCTGTATGGATCCCAACCTTACTATGGAAAAAAAACAGACATAAGAACAAGAGACAGGTAGCAGAGACAACAAGCAGAGTTGCATACGTACCTGATGAACCCCTATTATAAAATTAAGTGAGGGAGGGATACGAAAGGGTGGGAAATACTCGCCTCCTATCATTAATAAAATTAAGATTATAGGTACACTAAAACTAGCATAATCTACAATTTTATAACATGACAGGAGGCTTCGTATTTGCTGTTTTAACGCTCAGCAAACAAATCAAACGCTGTTTGTTTCGCTGGTACCTGTTCCGTGAGCTATTAGAGCAATCGTAAATGTATTTTCCAATTGCGAGAAGTGCCAGTAGACGGATCGATGAAGATGCCAGCTGACGAAGCATCCCAAATACGGAAAGACACCCTCTGCTGATAGATCCATAGTACGTGGAGTTGCGAACCTGTTTCCTAGCAGCCGGTCCCTGAGCTGCCAAGCCGACCTATCCGCCATTTTCCTGTAGGTGTAAAATGCCGAAGGTCATTTGCGGACTTAGGGCCGCAAGAAGAAACTGCCACCCTGTCTCGACTCTTGATGTGGAAGGTGGCTCCTCCGATCGTGCCAGGGTCACCAGGCGATGTAGTCTTGCAGGCAAACCTCCAACCTCAAGGAATGCGTCTAAGTCCACCACCACTTCCATAATAGTACAGAATAGGTTATTTCGTTCCCTCATGACCTACCCGATGAGTTGTCTCATCCGATAGTAAATTTATTATGCAGGCAAGAGTGTGTTCAAGCTAGCTGTATCCTAAGTGATTCCAGAATTCCAAATGGACTGTGTAATCCGCGGCTGCGGTAGAGAAAAGACTCCTAAAGGACGTCCAATCAAGGTCCCACACTGAACTTGTGTGGTGGAACGGTGGTCGACTATTCTGGAGATTGTGAATCCCGAAAATATTCAAAAGGATGGGAACGTAAACTGGGGTTGAGATTTCCATCCAGATAAGAGCGATAAGATGTCTGGATCCAATGGTGGTTGGACCTGCATAACAAAGAAGAGTCCTCACGTGTTGTAGTGAGAGTGAAATAATCCGATTACCCGTTTGTACGATCCTGTTCCATGCCCGACCTGTCAAAACTCGTGTAGGGGTTCCTGGTCTAGTGGGCACTGAGCTTTCCTCCGTGATATTCTCCCAGGCCTGTGGCCCAAAGGGAGTTCGGGCACAGATAGGTCTGGCCAACGATGGGCACAGTTAGAGCAGGCCAGACAGAAGGGCACAGACATAGCAGGCTGATCAATGGGGCACAGACATAGCAGGCCGATCAATGGGGCACAGACATAGCAAGCCAATCAATGGGGCACAGACATAGCAGGCCCATCCTGGGTTGCGTATTAAATGAGTAATGGGGACCTCTGTGTGGCAGAGACCCCTAAATATCTGTAAATCTACAGGGTACCCTGAGACATAGGACCCTTAGACACCAACCCTTTTAGACAGTGTAATACTGTGCAAATAAACGTGAACTGGGACTAGCAGTCCCTAAATGCCCAGCAGGCAAAATAGTGGCATTCCAGCTGTAATGGATATAGGCTGAAAAGGTTCTAGTGATTATAGTGTCCACTAACTCAAGATATATTGAGCGATTCCATTTTAACGGAGAGCTGGTTTGCGCCTGAACCTGCGGATCTGTATGGGATTTCCTCATCAATATTATGCACCGCCAGCATATCACCTGAAGGGTATTGTACCCATGGTATATTTCAGTAAAAAAGGGTTAAACAATAGCCCACTCAATGCACCCCTCATTGAGCTTGGAAGGGACCACCTTCCAACTCTACTAGCCACAGAAACCTAATAAAGGTGAATTAATGTCAGTGGAGACTGGTCTCCCTTACCAGTTTGAGCCAGAGCCAGGGCTGTATAGCTTTATATATCTGCCATAGACCATGAACATCACCTTACAGAGGATTCATCTCTGACTCCAGAGATGAACCATGAACATATATATATTGAAGCATAGGGGTTGGACATAAGGACACCAGATAAATTGTGCAACATAAAAACATTCATTTAACCTAGTTTATTAACTCCAACTGGACTCTGTTAAAACAAGAATTGCCTTAAATTCCACTTGTCAAATACAAAAGTGCAAGTATGTAAGAATCAATCCCCACTTAGAAGTACACCATTGTGTGGTTATCCCTGCTCTAACTGGCAGACTGGCTCTGCCTGAGCCATGTGCAGCGCCAGGACCCGAGCGGGGAAAGGACCGCGATGTCCGATCACCGTGGGTGGGGGAGGGGCCCCCCAGTCAGTTGTATAGTACGTGGGTCTTAGAAGAAGAAGCCAGCCGTGGCGTGTGTGAGTGGATCCGGGCCGCCGGGTACTCGCGTACCACCGCGAGAATTCCCGGGTGCCGGCAGGCTCACACTGGAGCTCGGGGGATCAGAGGAGACAGCCAAACGGCTAGACTCCTGAAACCCCAAGCGAAGGGCCGTAGACTGGCGGCACTAGAAAGTGGGGGGGGGGGAGTAAATAACAGATGGAAGGCAAACTGAAAGGTCTCCCCAGGAATCCCCCATAAAAACCACCCCCTAAAAGGCAAACATCCCCAAAGCAACAGGGGGAACCAAGAGAGTAAAGGGACAGTAACCCCAAACTAAATAAAATAATATATGTAATATATAAACAATAAATATATAATAAACATATAAAATGATAAAATATAATACATATAATTCATAAATCATAATAAATCCCAAACCCCCCACTAATATTAGCAGGAGGCAGTGGTACTCTGACCTGTACTGACTGTGGAGCAGCAAAGACAGAGGAAACGATGCATGGGGAGAGGAGTTTTATAGTACCTAACTTTTCTCTGATTGGTTGTTTTCTGTGGTGCTGTGGAGTTCTAGTAAAGAGAGACTAAAACAAATACAAAGCCTCCTGTCATGTTAAAAAATTCAATTTTACTTGGAAAGAAAGGCTATTCGATGGCTACTAGGTGGCTATGGTTAAATAGCTATTCAATTTGCATATGCGTTAATATACAAAATTATGTATGCACTGCACACTTTGCACAGTGCGCACACAGATTAAAATAAAACTTGAGCCCAAGGACAAAGGTGTGTAGACTGACAGACAGTCAGGCACTCACTTTTATATTATCAAAATCCTACAAAAGAATTTCACGAAACACTGCGGTGCTCTATAGCAGGGGTCCTCAAACTCCGGCCCCCCAGATGTTGCTGAACTACAACTCCTATGATTCTTTGAATTACATAGATAGCCAGAGAATCATGGGAGTTGTAGTTCAGCAACATCTGGGGGGCCGGAGTTTGAGGACCCATGCTTCATAGGATTAAGCACTGCAGCAGTACCCTATTTAGAACAACATCTAAATGGGGATACTTGATACCTGAAGTATTTTTAAGTCAGAATTACAGTGGCAGCAGCAGCTTTTGGATGTGTGTCTCGGGATTGGAGTGGCCCAGCAACAGCACAGACCAATGGTCAGGCAGTCATTATTATAAGGTCCATGCAAGAATGGAAAAAAGAAAAAAAAAAGCAGTCCATTATAGGGCAAAGCATTGCGGTCCTTACTCCCACCCAACGATCTCTAAAGGAGTGCATTTTTATTTTGTCCATCTGTGCAAGCGTGCGTCTGTCCGTGCGTTTAAGAAGCATTAATATATATTACCATTTATTGAACAAAGTGAGTGACATTTCCCCATACAATGTTTAATATTGGTGTCTGCTGAATTGTTTCTCCTGTGTACTATGGACATATCCGATCATATTAAGATTAATGTTTTATTTTTAAGAAGCATACATTCACTGACCGACTTACAGACACACACACCCATGAAATGTATCGAAGTGGTGTCCAAGGCAAATGCCTGGTTAGCCATGCACTAAATACAGCGCTGCACTAGAGCTCCTAATCCCCAACTTTAGCCTTAACCCTTTACTACTGCTTCTAACCCCCACTACAGACCCTATTCCCCACTATTGCCCATAACACCCACTATAGCCTTCCACTACCACCCATATCCTTTACTACAGCCCATATGACTGACTGCTGCCTTTAAACCACCCTTCTCCAGCTACAGTTGTGCTCAAAAGTGTGCATACCCTGGCAGAATGGAAACACAGAATGTACAATCTGGGATATAGCCAATATTCCTAAAAGGAATTAATTACAAAAAACATAGTGGAATATTGTTGGAAATGTGGATAAAATTACACATTTATAAGTCGCACTCACAAACAAATGGACTTTCAGGAGTTAAGGTGCCTCCACTGGGGTATATGTGGGGCTGTAACCTTCTTGTAGTCACCATTTCTATCCAGGAACCAAAACTAGAATCCGGATTGGTAGATAGCAAATTTAATTTTAAAAATTAAATAAAATGTATAATAAAATATACAATAGGTCCAGGTCCTACGCGTTTAGTTCCAATAAGAAACTTCCTCAGGGACCAATAATAAAATACAAGTAACCTCATAAAGTCACTAAAACACTATGATCTTTCCCTCCCATGGTTCCCCTTATACAAGGCTGATCTTCAGAACCCTACAACACCTTGACACTCCTCACAGCTTCTTGGACACTGTAATTTGGAGTGATGAGACCAAAATAGAGCTTTATGGTCACAACCATAAGCGCTATGTTTTCAAAGGAGTACAACAAGGCCTATAGTGAAAGGAATACCATCCCCACTGTGAAGCATGGTGGTGGCTCACTAATGTTTTGGGGGTGTGTGAGATCTAAAGACATGGGGAATCTTGTGAAAATTGACGTCAAGATAAACGCAGCATATTATCAGAAAATACTGCCAGACAATTTGCATTCTTCTGCACGAAGGCTGTGCATGGACGCTCTTGGGCTTTCCAGCATGACAATGACCCTAAGCACAAGGCCAAGTTGACCCTCCAGTGGTTACAGCAGAAAAAGGCGAAGGTTCTGGAGTGGCCATCACTGTCTCCTGACCTTTATGTCATCGAGCCACCCTGGGGAGATCTCAAATGTCTGGTTCATGCAAGACAACCAAAGACTTTCCATGACCTGGAGGCATTTTGCAAGGCGAATGGGCAGCTATACCACCTGCAAGAATTAGGGGCCTTATAGACAACTATTACAAAAGACTGCACGCTGACATTGATGCTAAAGGGGCCAATACACAGTATTGAGAACTAAAGGTATGCAGACTTTTTAACAAGGGTCATTTCATGTTTTGTTTTATGATTGTGACATTCTGTTATAACCTATAGTTGAATATGAATCTGATAAGAAATAAAAGAAATGTGTTTTGCCTGCTCATTCACGTGCTCTTTAAAAATGGTACATATCTTACAAATTCTCCATGGGTATGCAAACTTTTGAGCACAGTTGTATTTTGGATTGAGAGACCTCTAACTTGAATCTCCCTTCCCATTTTGTACTAAATGGAGATTCCACCACTTCCCACATGTATTTCCCACACAGCACACTTTTCCACACACAACACTCACAGTAGCCCAAACTTATGACTCAAAGTGACTCACACTGCTATGTATCAATACATTGGGGCATAGATTACCAGAAATTTGATTCATTTATCGCAGTTTAATAGGAGTTCTGCAAAAGTCTACCTATTTACGTTACCACCCATATATACAACTAAGTACACTGTACACATCACAAAACTCCTTTAATGTACTGCCTGCCAGTGGCATGTTAACCAGTTGACGGGGGTGACAGGGTGAGGCAGCAATGACATGGAGGTGCACAGAGCACCCCCCTTTGCCTGAGCATGAAACTGCCAGGAGCACCTTGTGGCATGTTTCTCTACACTGCCTGCACAGATTTCTCACGCACCATGTACTGATACTGGAAGCTGGGATGTGAAGTCACCTCAGCCCCAGCATCAACACAGTTACAGGGAGTTGTGCAGTGAGTGCAGATTGTGGTCTCAGCAGCAAATCGCGGGACCCCAAGAATGATGATTTCAAATAAGTTCATGCGTGAATGTTGCTATATGGGTCAATGAATATGTGTTTATGGATGTGAAGTATCTTTGGATTAATGTAAATAAAATAAAAATGGATGGGGCATGTGATGTCATGACATTAGTGGATCATATGGATAACATGGGTGTGGTGCAAAGTATTTTATTTTTTTCCCAAGGCAGCAAACATCCCTGTACTGGCCCTTTTTACATGTTAGAATAGTCAAATAACAAATTTGAACCATTTAAATCAATTTACATAGAATTTTAATCTTTTGGAGCTCATTGGAGGCTGGGACGGTCTTTAAATCAGCATGTCACAATTATGTTGTGTGGAGGAAAATAATGTGTTTAGTAAATATTACTATGTAACTTTGTAACATATCCCACTCCTGTAATTGCTATTAGTTTAGGATTAGTTCACGTCAGGACTAATGTATTTGGACATCAGCATGTTGCCACTGTGAACCATTTAGAAAAGCTGAGGAATTTCAATGGACAACAATTTCCTAGTTCTGTGATTTTCCATTAAAGGTACAGAATTTAATAGTCCTAACTTGGCTTACTGCTTAAAGGACCACTTCACACCCCAAACGTGCTTTATGGGTGAGGAGTATCCTCATTTAACCCCAGTTTATAAAAGTGCTGATTTCTATGAGAAATCAGCACTTTTATAAATTAACCAGGGAACTCCCCCCCGGCTGTCAAACAGCCAGGAAGGATTCCTTCCTACTTCCGTTAGCTCCGCTGAGCCAACGGAAGTGGCAGGCACGCTCTACTTGAACAGTGGATGAACAGCTGTGCGTGCATGGTCCGGTATATGTGCACGCAACATTGTGCACGTGGGGACCAAGTCAGATGCTTCTCAATAACACTGATTGGTTATTTCCTTGTGAAGAGACTAAAAGTCTCTTCCGGGAAAAGAACGGGGAGGGGCTTACACAGGCTGCAGTCATAAGAACTGCAGCTTTTGTAAGCTATTTTAAACTATATTCCAAATGAATACATACATGAAAATATGCATGTATGTATTCATTGAGGGTATATCTACTAAACTGTGGGATTTTTGGTGGGGGATTTGGAAGCGTGGAGTGGTCCTTTAATTACAGGCTCAAGTTCTTGACTTTTTGCATTACATTTCTTCTTGTATATTTTATAGGAAAATGTTTTAACATTTTCGCCTGTCAAATATAGACACTGTTACACTTACTGCCCCTATTGCTATAAATTGACTTAATTCTTCAAACTCATCTGTAGTACAAAACATTTCTTAAACACCTGGGGCAGTGCTTACTTCCCTCTTGTTCATTTACTTGTCTCTAAAGCCTGCCACAACATGTGTACAGATTCTTTGTCCCCATTCTCTATTATCTCTTTGAGGTGTTTTATAATGTTACACCTGAGGGCCGTGTACCAGGCAGTGTGCTATTTTTTATTTTCTTGAGTACTTAATGAATGATGGTTTAATGTTCTTTAGAAATAAAATAAAATAATAAAAAAGAATGGCATAATTACAGCTTCAGTGAGCAGTATAGCAAAGGTTTAATGACTCGGAAGTTAGCAACCAAGGGTAAAAGGAAAAATAGATATCCGTGGCATTATTCTACAAGGCACATCATGGCAGATGATGCAAATCATTATAATCTCATAATGACCGTTTCCTGTCACTTAAATATGATATTGTTTTCTAATAAATGTTTATTTTATTTTGTAAACTTACATAACTTACAATTATTGCAGTGACCTTGTCATGTCCCTTCTCCATTAAGAAGTATTTTCAGCCTTTCTAAAATGGTTTAACTACTTACACTGGGGGACACCAGGACACTTCTGGCTCCATAAGCAGAAAAGCAGAGTGATTTTCAGTCTACTGATCAAGGATAATGTAAAGTGGCAATTCACAGGTAAATGTGTATATAAATGCGTTAAAAATTACAGTTATTTGTTATGTTTTAGTATAACTCCAGATAACATTGTACTATGGGTTTTTTTAGTTGCATGAAACAATAAATATGGCCCTTTGAGCCTGCAGGCATATTCAGATTTCAAATATAACCATGTAAATGTAGGATATACACTGATCAGTGACAATAAAACCACCTGCTTAATATTGTGCAGATCTTCCTTGTGCTACAAGAACAGATCTGATGGGTCAAGGCATGAACTTCACAAGACCTCATGTTGTGTGGTATTTGGCACCGGACATTAGCAGCAAATCCTTTAAGTACTGCAAATTGCAAGGTGGGGCCTCCATGGATCAGATTTGTTGTTCCAGTGCATCCTACAGATTCTCAATCTAATTGAGATTTGGGGAATTTGGAGGCAAGGGTAACACCTTGAACTGTTATTTATGTTCCTCAAACCATTCCTGAACCAGCAGCGTGACAGGGTGCATTATCCTGCGGAAAGAGACCACTGTCATCTGGGAACACCATTGCCTTAAAGAGGTTACATGGTCTGCAACAATCTCTAGGTAGGTGGTATGTGTCAATGTAACATCCACATGAATGCCAGCACCCAAAGTTTCCCAGCATAACACTGCCTCCACTGGCCTGTCTTCTTTCCATTGTGCATCTTGCTGCAATCTCTTACCCAGATAAATAACGCACACCTGGTCTAAAATAAGCATGATTCATCAGACCAGGTAACCTTCCACTGCTCCATGGCCCAGTTCTGATGCTCACATTCCTATTTAAGGTGCTTTCGGAAGTGGGCAGCATCATGGCCAGCATTATGCTTTTCAGCCATATGAGCTATAGTAGCTATTCTGTGAGATTGGAGCAGATTTTCTAATCTCCCAACATGCATCAAAAAGCTTTGGGCACCCATGACTGATGCCAGTTCACCGGTTGTCCTTCCTTGCACTAGTTTTGGTAGGTACTAACCACTGCGTTACGGGAACCCACTTTCCATTTTGGAGATTCTCTGACTGAGTCATCATTATTTGGCCCCATCTCATTTGCCCATATTTTCTGATTCCCACACATGAAAATCAAGAACTGACTCCTTGAAAGGTGCCATTGTAATGATATATTCAATGTTATATAACCTGTCAATGGTTTTATTGTTGTGACTGATCAGTGTATTATTCAGGATCTGCAAAGGAAAGTTAGGTGCTGTTATGTATGGAATGGTTGTAAATTCACATTATGAAAAAAACATTTCCTCATCGTACATCGACTAATTGACCTATCTTAAAGGGGCACAAAGAGAGAAAAAACCTCTACGCTGCTCTGTAGTTGTGATGTTTATGTTGGCAGTAGTCTGTGTACCGTCCTCAGTTCTTTATCATTTAAGACAAGTTTCCAGCCTCCATTGGAAATATGATATAGAAATATATAGTAGTAAAGTCTAATGAAAACAACTCTGGGAACTTTGTTAATGAACAAATCCATACAAAAGACAGTAGGTCATCCACTGAAACACAATTAAATGAGATTTAGCTACAGAAGAGGGAAAGGTTATTAACAATAAGAACACTAAACATAAGTAGTTTTCAGCTCTAAGATTCAGCATACAACTTAACAACTTACAAATGCTTTTTTAGGCAAAAACAGGATACCCAGGATAACTGGCATTATTATCAGCTTGTTGAATGAGACACGTGCCACTCAAGAAGTCTAAAAGTAATTGAGCATGGATTCCCCACCATTTTTGCACAACTAGATATTTCATCCAGCTACTTTTAATATTATTTATATAAAAGAATATGATGGATGTATGAAAGTTTGAAGTTGAAGTTTTTGACAAGCTATTTGCACATTTTTACATTGACCTGTAAGGCAGGCTTCAGAGCTCCATAGTTATATTTCTTTACAGTCTAATCTAAACTGCAATTTTACAGTCTAATGAGAGTTGGTATAGCGGTTTATATGTTTCTGCTTTAATTTGATTTAGTCAACAATTGTATATCACAGAAGGAATGTTTTGATTTTTGCATTGAAGCAAAATTGATGTTTACTAACTGGCTTAACTTTGCTGCTATCCCAACTAGCAAACACTTCTGGCTGGAAGGCAGTTGCTCTATAGGAAACCATAGGATGTGTAACAATAAAATTTGCAACACCAAAATACAGTATGGTGGACCCAGGAGATGCCAAACAAAACAGTGCTCTATAGCTTTAAAAAATTTTTTTTAATTTGGCCCTTTTAGGACAAAGAAAGATTTTTAGTCACGACTTCAAATGGTGAGTCCTTGAGGTGGAGAAAAATAGGCAATGTGATAGAATTATTATTATTATTATAATTTATATTAAACATTAATACATTAAAGTTAAAAAAAATGCCTATTGGTGTTCAATATGAACATCATATTACTAGAAGGGAGGTTTGTACCTCCCGTATCAACTAAAATGTAAATAAACTCTAGTCACTAAAAAGGTTGCCAAGTCTTCTCTGTGCCCATGTAGCTAGTGGGTGTGGGCCATTACATTTAAAAAATGGTGGTGGCATCATAATGTGCCTCCTGGTCAACAGGTGGGGTGAAAATGGAGGCAGACCCAATGTCCCCACCCTAGCCATCACCCATAGATGGCAGGTGGGGGCTCTCACTATAATATACAAACTCAACCTAGTGTCCCTCAAATCCCCACCCATGAGTGACAGGCAGGTGCTCTCAATAAATGTACAAGGTGGGTGGACATGTCATTTTGCTCCTCCAGATTGCCAAAAACTAACCAAGTCCCTAGTCAACCTCTTCAAACTAAATTGATCCTACCTACCTCCACCTCATCATAATAATAATAATGAGGGGAGCCAATAAAACTAATACCTGTCAATAAGAAATACACCATCTTCTTTCTTCAATATCTTCTTTTCTTCAGCCCCCAAAATGCCAAATGAAAATACATAATACTGTTACGTAAATAAAATTACAAATAAAAAACACCTGACTTGCAAGATAAATATATATATTTTTCTGTGTTTTTTTACTATTTGCTAGAGCAGCAAATATTCAGATTTATCAAAATTGATTGAGACATTAGAGAATATGCTGTAGCATTTCATTTTCTTGACAAGTGCTCTAAGGGATCTACGGGGGTCCATAAGTGAAAAGAGTAAATCATCCGCGTAAGCTGTAATTTTAAAATCATTTTCTTTTATATAAAGGCCAATGATTTCATGGTTTGCCTGCTCTGCGTTCAATAGCGGTTCCAATGTTAGGGCAAAAAGCAATGGCGACAAGGGACACCCTTTTCGAGTGCTATTAATAATCTGCACGATAAAAGACAGTTAATCCTAATACATGCAGTCGAGCCCAAGTACAATGCCTTCACCCATCTATCTCCAAAACCAATTTGTTGTAAAACTGCTCCAATATATATCCAGTCCACCCACTCAAATGCCTTCTCAGCGTCTGTTGATCCGGGTGGACTAGTTTCATCATTAAGGAACTTAACCTCTGTGCCATTATTTTTGTAAACAATTTTAGATCATTATTTAGATGATTCCACAAGACTCTGGGTCTTTCCCTGTTTTAGCTAAATAAATAAATATATGCCTCTATAGATCGTTGTGGCATATTTTATTAAAAGCAACAAAAAAATGAGATGAAAGTTGTGTTTGAAAATGCTTTAATATCTAGCTGTTAAACCGTCTGGGACAGGACTCTTATTTAAGGCCATTAATTCAACTATAGGCCGCTCTAAATCAAGTTTACTCATTCTCCATTAATGTATGTATCACATTTTTTCCTAGATATTCTGCCATCATGCCACCTATTATTCGAGGGGAAGAATTATAAAGTGTGGAATAAAATGTATGGAATTCCCTTGCTATATCCTCAGATTTTTACACTGTTTGTCCTGTTGAGGTTTTAATCTTAGAAATAAAAGTCTGTTGTCGACGTTGCTTTAAAGCTTTTGCTAAATAATTACCACATTTGTTAACATGTCTGTAGAAAGCTTGCTTTGTTAAGGAGATAGAACGTTTCACTTGGGAGTCTATAAGATTATGTTTTCTTCTCACATCAGTTAGCTCTATGATAGTCTCTGTCTTTAAATAGTTTGTATGCTGTTGTTCAAGTATACGTAATTGGTCACTAAGAGAAATTATTTCTGCCTGTTTGCTTTTCTTATACATAGAGCCTAACTTTATAAACTCTCCCCTGACCACACATTTGTAAGCGTCCCATACTACTATGGGTGATACCTCTTCTGTAATATTTTCTTTAAAACAATTATTGATGGTTGCCTGTATCTTAAATTGTACCTCTGAGTGTTCTAAAAGTGACTCATTCAGTTTCCATAAATTTTGATAATGCTTATAATTAGAGTTGAGCGAACCCGAACTCAAAAGTTCGGGTTCGTACCGAACATTACGGTTTTTGGACCCCGAACTCGAACACAGACATTTCACTGTATGTTCGGGTTGGAGTTCAGTGAGCAGCGATTTAATGGCGCGTTTTGAAAGGCTGCAGGGCAGCCAATCAACAAGCGTTTGACTTGTGTGTCCTTAGAAGCCATCACAGCCATGCCTACTGATGGCATGGCTGTGACTGGCCAGTGCAGCATGTGAGCCATAGACATGGTATACATAGACGCCGCATTGACTGCTGAGTGGTGAGGAATACACAGATACAGAGATATCAACTGCCACACAGGGATAATGAGAATGGCAGTACTCAGTTAGTGCAGAGCAGGGATAATGAGAATGGTAGTACTCAGTTAGTGCAGAGCAGGGATAATGGGAATGGTAGTACTCAGTTAGTGCAGAGCATGGATAATGGGAATGGTAGTACTCAGTGCAGGGATAATGGGAATAGTAGTACTCAGTGCAGAGCAGGGATAATGGGAATGGTAGTACTCAGTGCAGGGATAATGGGAATGGTAGTACTCAGTGCAGAGCAGGGATAATGGGAATGGTAGTACTTAGTGCAGAGCAGGGATAATGGGAATGGTAGTACTCAGTCAGTGCAGGGATAATGGGAATGGTAGTACTCAGTGCAGAGCAGGGATAATAGGAATGGTAGTACTCAGTCAGTGCAGGGATAATGGGAATGGTAGTACTCAGTCAGTGCTGGGATAATGGGAATGGTAGTACTCAGTTAGTGCAGAGCAGGGATAATGGGAATGGCAGTACTCAGTTCGTGCAGGGATAATGTGAATGGTAGTACTCATGTATCCAAGAAATAGGGGAAAAAGCTGTCTGAACCTATAAGAAAATTAACAATTCATAGTGAAAAACCATAATGTGCATGTATATAGACACGCTATCAGAAGCACTCACAGAGTGGAGACCATTATTGCGCTTTCAAGGTGCCACCCCTAGTCCTTTAGGGGTATAGAGTATGGATCCACAGACTCAGGAACCTGGACACCAGAAGAGAGCAGGAATCGGAGAGTAGAATAAAAGTATAATTATTTATAAAAAAGGCACTGGTCCAACACGTTTAGTTCTACGTGGTAGAACTTCTTCAGGGACCTTAATAGTTAAAATATAAACATAAATATGCAGTGTAACGGATCACCTGGCACCCCGACTGGGAACCTCAGTTGAAGGATGCTCCTAGCGCTTCCTGAGGGCTCCAAGCACTGCAACAGAGACCATAACCACTGTAGACTCCTCCAGAGAGCAAGGCAGGAACAATCTCTTACATGAGCTTAGTAGTGACAAGCATAGCAATCCCTGTAGCAGATTCCACCAATAAGAGACGGCACTTCAAATTGAGGGTGAAGTAGAACTGAAGCTTTTAATCAAACACTCTGCTTTTATGCACATTTTACACACATAGTACTGCCCACAGGGTTTTGCAGAACAATCTATCAATACGTACAATACACTCAGAAACTCCCACAAAAAATTCTCCCCTCTGCCCAATGGTCTAATGTAATTATCACAGGCAGGAAAATACAGTTTTACACAATATTTATAACTCTAAAAGTATACTTCACATTCACATAAAACTTGATTTTCAGAATCAGCATACTCCAAATACAAACATACGTCAAAATCATACAAATTGGTCCAGTGGGTCAAAAGTTAGTTGGAAGTCCCTTTGTGACCGTCTGCAAGCATGGCTTGGGTGTGGTAAGCCAATTACCTCCAGCATACAGAAAATAGCTCTGTTCACAACAACAGTAAAAACACATAAAAATACATAATTCCTATTATACTTAACAGAACCCCCACATTCAACCTATCCCCAGATAGCTTGGATCTGAGCGCTCACTATATCCGAACAGCGCTCAGATGCCACAAACACAGTCAAATCGCCATGGGGTTAAACCATAGCAACAAGTTCCAACTGGTCTGGCAGTGTCCCTGGGACAACGCCCTGTTGGAGAACAATAGACAGGAAACGGGGGAGGGGCACACCTTCTCATATATTCAAATAATGTTTTTAAAGGGCAATACATCCCAGGGGCCATAGTCACATGACAGGAGGCTGGCAATCAGTCTTCTCAAATGCCCAGTGACGAGGTCGGTTTCGCCACATGCAGTACCAAAAATTCTCGCTATACCTCCCACCCTCCCACAGTCCCAATATATACGACTCCTCTTCTTTCCAATTGGTGGTGTGGTGGGCGTGTTCCCGCTCTAATCCGGACCGGTAATCTTCTTTACGAGAATCAGCTGTATGTCACTTATTCTCCCGCTTCGTATCTCATTCGAGTCACCGGAAGTGACGTATGCGTTACACAAATTACTTCAGTGCGTTCCAACAATGGCACTATGTCGGATGTGATGTTTAGATGGCATAATATACTTCCGTGCGTTCCAATAGCGACAGAGTTTCTTCATATCCATCACCCATCTTTGCGCATGCGTAGTCCACGTATTCTCTTAGTAAGTTATAAAAGTCCTCATTGATACAAAAGAATGTTAAACCATTAACACTACAAAAAAAAAGATTTGTCAAATACTCATATTACAAAGTGTCATTAAAACCATAAGTGATAGTAAGTAATCAATAAAAAAAATTGATCTAGTGCTATAATTACTGAATTAAGTATATTTTATTCTTCACGTTTCTAATATTAGCTGTGTATTTTCACCTCCATAAAATATTGTATTAGCATATTAGCAAAAAATATAAAGTCTTAGAATTCCACATATCAAAGGAAATTATTACAATACAAAAAAAAGGGAAAAAAGAAAAAACAGAAAAAACATTATAAAAAATAAACCAAATCTATATCTACATTTAACCCATTCGGTTCCAGTGTTCGTAGTCTATGTATTCAATAGGTTTCTTTTTGACAAAGTTTTTTCAATCTATCTCCACCCCTCCAGTGGGGAAGAACCTGTTCAATTCCTTTACAGATGAATTTCTTAAAATCAAAAGTTGGACATGATAGACAATGTACTGGAACCGAATGGGTAGTAAGACCTTTTTTAATATTGTTTAAGTGTTCCATAATCCTGACCTTTAAAGGTGTTTTGGTACGTCCAACGTACTGCTTACCGCACGGACACTGTAGCAAATACACCACAAAGTCCGTGCGGCAGCCAATATGTGAGCCAATGAAAAAAGTTTCTCCTGTAATCGAACTTTGAAATGTATCAGAATTAGTTAAAAGGGCTGTTCTACATGCCGTACAACTATTATAACCTCTAAACCCCTATTAGTATTAATTGGGGGAGATTTAGTGACTGGTTTGATATAACTTGGTGCTATCATATTTTTCAGATGTTTATTTTTTCTATAAATCATTCTAGGTTTATCTGGTAGTGATTGTCCTATAACAGGGTCATTTTGGAGTATGGACCAATGTTTTTGAAATACTTTTTTATCTCATTATGATGAGTATTGAATCTTGTTTTAAAAAGCATAATTGAAAGGGGCATCTTTTTTTAGATCTATGAGTATCCATAAGTACATCTTCTCTTTTACAAGTACTGATAATTCTCATCTCTTTCTCAATACTACTTTTGTTATAACCCTGTTGGATTAATTTATTTTTAATATGTTCCGCTTGAATCGTGAAATCTTGAGACCTGGAACAGTTAAGTTTGACCCTAGTTAGTTGGCCTTTGGCCATTCCTCTAAGCCACAGTTGATAGTGGCAACTGGTCTTATGCACATAGCTGTTGCCGTCTGTGTGTTTACAAAAACATTTGGTGTATATTCTGTCTGCTTCACTAGATATGGTTACATCTAAACAAAATCTATGGATTTCTTCTCCCATACTGGGGTAAATTTTAGATTAAGATTATTAATATTTACATATCCTGTAAAATTTCTGAAGGATACCTCATCTCCATTCCAGATTATGATCACATCATCAAAATATAGCGCCGCCAGAGCACCAGGGATGCCCTCCAGCCATGTCCAGACCACATGAAATGGTCTTCCTCATAAATGTGTTCGCATAGCTGGGGGCAAACCTGGTGCCCATGGCAGTCCTCCTTATCTGTAAATAAAAAGAACCTTCAAAGAAAAAATAATTTTGTTCTAAAATAAATTGAACACCTTTAATTATAAAATCTTTCAGATTATTAGAAATAGTGGTATCTTGGTCCATATAATATCGAATGGCCTCTATCCCCAAATCATGAATAATTACTGTATATAGGGACGTAACATCCAGAGTAGCCCAGCTATATTCCTCTTGCCACTCAATGTTTTCCAATTCTTGTAAGAGGGTTTTAGTATCTCTCACATATGATAGAGCCTCCTGTGCATACTTCTGTAAATATGAGTCAATAAACGCTGAGAGGTTTGCCGTAATGGAATTAATACCGCTAATTATTGGGCGGCCAGGGGGAAAAAAATAGATTTTTAGGAATTTTGGGCAAGAAATAAAAAATGGGGATGGTAGGATTCTTTTAAAAAAGAAAGTCAAAATTTCTTTGGGAGATCACAAAATCGTCAACTGCTTTAGCCAAAAACAGTTGGGAACATTCCAACCGTTTTGCCCCCTTACAAACCGAATACCCCATAAAAAGAATGAGAGTGAATGAAGAATTGAACTAGGACTAGAAACAAAATCCTTACCTCTCAGAGAAACTAGTAAAGGGATTGTCAATTTATCTGGGATCTCATTGTCTGACTTAGAAATACAAGTATTAGCAAAAGGGATAAAATTTGCCCCCAATGAAGGTATCAATGATTTTGTTCTGTTTATAGATTTTAAAAAATGTGTCAGGGAGTTAACGGTTAAGAGACATTTTTTTTTTAAACAACCAATCCCATTATTACTTCTGGTGACATACCTACAAGCCATGACCATTTCAAGAGGAAATCTCACATCTATCCAGTAAAAATAAAGGGCCATATTTGGAATCTTTCGAAACAATAATAGGTAAAGAATTGGGTGCTATCAATAAAAAGAAGAAGAAAATAGATAATTTATCACATAGACAAAGAACATATATATTGATGATGTGATCATAATCTGGAATAGAGATGAGGTATCCTTCAGAAATTTTACAGGATATGTAAATATTAATAATCTTAATCTAAAATTTACCCCAGTATGGGAGAAGAAATCCATAGATTTTATTTAGATGTCATCATATCTAGTGAAGCAGACAGAATATACACCAAATGTTTTTTTAAACCCACAGACGGCAACAGCTATGTGCATAAGACCAGTTGCCACTATCAACTGTGGCTTAGAGGAATAGCCAAAAGCCAACTAACTGTTCCAGGTCTCAAGATTTCACGATTCAAGCAGAACATATTAAAAATAAATTAATCCAACGGGGTTATAACAAAAACAGTATTGAGAAAGAGATGAGAATTATCAGTACTTGTGAAAGAGAAGATTTACTTATGGATACTCATAGATCTAAAAAAAGATGCCCCTTTCAATTATGCTTTTAAAACAAGATTCAATACTCATCATAATGAGATAAAAAAGTACTTCAAAAACATTGGTCCATACTCCAAAATGACCCTGTTATAGGACAATCACTACCAGATAAACCTAGAATGATTTATAGAAAAATAATATAGCACCAAGTTATATCAAACCAGTCACTAAATCTCCCCCAATTAATACTAATAGGGGTTTAGAGGTTGTAATAGTTGTACGGCATGTAGAACAGCCCTTTTAACTAATTTTGATACATTTCAAAGTTCAATTACTGGAGAGACTTTTATCATTGGCTCACGTATTGGCTGCCGCATGGACTTTGTGGTATATTTGCTACAGTGTCCGTGCGGTAAGCAGTACGTTCGACGTACCAAAAAAACTTGAAAGGTCAGGATTATGGAACAATTAAACAATATTAAAAAAGGTCTTACTACCCATTCGGTTCCAGTACATTGTCTATCATGTCCAGCTTTTGATTTTAAGAAATTCATCTGTAAAGGAATTGAACAGGTTCTCCCCCACTGGAGGGGTGGAGATAGATTGAAAAAACTTTGTCAAAAAGAAACCTATTGGATACATAGACTACGAACCGAATGGTTAAATGTAGATATAGATTTGGTTTGTTTTTTATAATTTTTTTCTGTTTTTTCTTTTTTTTGTATTATAATAATTTCCTTTGATATGTGGAATTCTAAGACTTTATATTTTTTGATAATATGCTAATTCAATATTTTATGGAGGTGAAGATACACAGCTAATATTAGACACATGAAGATTTTTTTTTTTTTATTGATTACTTACTATCACTTATGGTTTTAATGGCACTTTGTTATATGAGTATTTGACAAATCTTTTTTTCGTAGTGTTAATGGTAGTGATGTCGCGAACCCGAAATTTTCGGTTCGCGAACGGCGAACGCGAACTTCCGCAAATGTTCGCGAACCGGCGAACCGCCCGAACCGCCATTGACTTCAATGGGCAGGCGAATTTTAAAACACACAGGGACTCTTTCTGGCCACAATAGTGATGGAAAAGTTGTTTCAAGGGGACTAACACCTGGACTGTGGCATGCCAGAGGGGGATCCATGGCAAAACTCCCATGGAAAATTACACAGTTGATACAGAGTCTGGTTTTAATCCATAAAGGGCAGAAATCACCTAACATTCCTAAATCACAATGAATATGGATTGACACCTGACATATGACATATTGACACCTTGACATATGGATTGACACCTGTCCTCAGAGCCCCTGATGCACACGGACACAGAGCAGAATAGAGACTGGTCCCCTACATAGGGTCACTTGGCAAGATATGGATTGACACCTGTCCTCAGAGACCATGATACACACTGACACAGAGCAGAATAGGGACTGTTCCCCCTACATCGGGTCACTTGGCAGATATGGATTGACACCTTGTTACAAACTGCTATTTGTAACGGGCCCTTTAAATGGCAAATTGCCCTGTTTCCCTGGGTTGTGGAGAAGCCTCTTTGCCAGCCTCCTCCCGCATGACTATGGCCCCTGGGAGATTGTGAAAATGTATGCACTTTTATTTGGTGTGTATGGCCCTTTAAGACTGTCGGTGGGCATATTGGGGCTTATGGACTCTTTATGTGACTGGTGCTGGCCCTTTAAACACCTTTTTTGGGACATCAGGAAGATTGGGACACTGCCCCTTTAAGGCCGTGTCCCCAGACTTGTTGGGGACACGGCCCCTTTAAGACGGTGTCCCCTGTGTCCCCAGACCTGGTGCAAACCCTTTGTGCCTGCCTGGCTAATTCCCACTTGGTTCAGTAAATGGGGCTTACTAAACCAAGTACCACACAGGCAGACCACCCAGAAGTGGAAGTGTGCAGGCAATTTACCTCCCAGAAGCTGCGGTTAACCACAGCTTAATTGACAATGCTGGGAGGTCTTTGTTCGTTTGCCGAACACGTGGCGGCGGCCATCTTTGATCATTCGACGAGGTCAGCGGTATGTGTAGCCAAATTCATGGAACTAAAATCGGCTACACATTTCCGCCAACACCGCTGAGCTCTACCTTCTCCCCTACTGGTTTTACAGCTGCAGAGACTAAGTCCCATTCGGCGATGGGACTTAGTCTTTTTTTCAGCCATTTTTCAGCCTTATTTCAGCTGCAGAGACTAAGTCCCATTCGTGATGGGACTTAGTCGTTTTTTCAGCCTGAAATAGACCGACCTCACAGCCCAAATCTATGGAACTGTTTTGGGCAGGAAAATGTGCTTGCGGTCGGTCATAAAGGGACCTCCAGCTAACTTTTTAACCCCTGGATGGATTTGGCTGATTTTTGGTTATGTTTATGTTTTAAGTGTGCTGATTCCAAATATGTAATTATGAAGATGGGATGTGTAGTTTTAAAGTTACAGGGTATGGCTAAAAACTGTATTTTTACTGCCTGTGTTTAATTATGTTAATCTCTTCCCAAACGTCATTTCGTTCAAAGTGGAGAGAATGTTAAAAAAATATATTTTTGTTCGGAGTGTGAGAAATGCTTTTCAGCCGCTTCTAATCTTAAGCATCATTTGAGGAGCCATACAGGAGAGAAACCTTATTTGTGGTGTGTTTAGTATTGTTCTGATCAGTTTAATACCTTCCGCGTCTCCTATCAGTGGACGTGTATATGGCAGCCATTTTAGGAACCGTACACCTGGGACCCGAGCAAGGTCACCTCGTTCAACAGGCGACAACATTTGTCCCTGGAAAACTATCCTGGACATTCTGTACAATTTGTATGGATATGGCAGTGATTTCTGTAACAGGGAGATGGAAGAAGATGCTTGGTCGGTCCTCTTAATTCAAATTTGGGGCACTGCGCGGTCAAGCTAATGTGCCACCAGATAGGAGTGGTGTGTTTAGTATTTTTCTGATCAGTTTAATACCTTCCGCGTCTCCTATCAGTGGACGTGTATATGGCAGCCATTTTAGGAACCGTACACCTGGGACCCGAGCAAGGTCACCTCGTTCAACAGGCTTGCAGCATATCCTCCAGGAAGAAGAGCCTGAACCCTTACCGGCTGCACGCGTCTTACCTGTACATGGAAAGCTGCTGTGGTTCCTTGATGAGCCAGCTGCCCGTGAGTTAACATGTCCCGTGGAGAAGCACTCTGTCCTGTAAAGCCTCACCAAAAAAAAGGAGGGGTGTGTTTAGTATTGTTCTGATCAGTTTAATACCTTCCGCGTCTCCTATCAGTGGACGTGTACACGGCATTGATTTTTGTAACAGGGAGATGGAAGAAGAGGCTTGGTCGGTCCTCTTACTGCAAATTTGGGGCACTGCGCTGTCAAGTTAATGTGACACCAGATAGGAGTGGTGTGTTTAGTACTATTTTTATCAGTTTAATACCTTCCGCGTCTCCTATCAGTGGACGTGTACACGCATTGATTTTTGTAACAGGGAGATGGAAGAAGAGGCTTGGTCGGTCCTCCTAACTGGAGAGACTGTGTTAAGGTATACTTCTGGTGGCAGGTGGAGCCATTTATAAAGTACACACTGCTTTATAAAGCCATTTATAAAGTACACACCGCTGCTTGAACCCAAGTTGGTGGCGGATAAGTCGCTAAAGTCAATCGCAGGCATTCAGAGCTAAAATACAGTGCCGCAGGACCATTTCTTTTTAGCCCAAGGCAGCTCATCTCATCAGGCCTTTTTTAATCTAATGTAATGCCTGTGTCGTCCCTTCGGGATCCATCCTCATTCATCTTAATAAAGGTGAGGTAATCTAGACTTTTTTGACCTAGGCGACTTCTCTTCTCAGTGACAATACCTCCTGCTGCACTGAAGGTCCTTTCTGACAGGACACTTGAAGCGGGGCAGGCCAGAAGTTCTATCGCAAATTAGGATAGCTCAGGCCTCAGGTCAAGCCTGCACACCCAGTAGTCAAGGGGTTCATCGCTCCTCAGAGTGTCGATATCTGCAGTTAAGGCGAGGTAGTCTGCTACCTGTCGGTCGAGTCGCTCTCTGAGGGTGGATCCCGAAGGGCTGTGGCGATGCGTAGGACTTAAAAGGTCCGCATGTCCTCCATCAACAACACGCTCTCTAAAGCTGCCCTGTCCTGTCGGGCGTGGGTCATCATGGGAGGAGGAGGGATGACTTCCACCTCTCCCCTGTTAGATTCACGCTAAAGCTTGACATCACCCTTATACACTGTGTAAAGCATACTTTTCAATTTATTTTGCAAAATGCTGCATCCTTTCATACTTGTTGTAATTGCAATATTTCCGCCTACTTTCTGCTTATACCTGGGTCTAGTAGCTGCGGACACCCAGTACAGGTCGCTCTTCTTCAGCCTTTTATATGAGGGTCCCTCAACAGGCACGCATTGGAAGCATGAAAGACCCCATTTGCACAAGGTTGATGCCGAAGCTACTCATTTCCCGCCTCCTCCTCACTGATGTCAATGAAGGTATTTTCTTCCCCCCAGCCACGTACAACACCACAGGTACCCGATAGGTGACAACGAGCACCCTGGGATGCCTGTTGTGGTTGGTCTTGCTCCTCCTCTTCCTCCTCCTCAAAGCTACATTCCTCCTCTGACTCCTCTTCCTCACAATCCTCTTCCAGCGTTGCCGCAGGTCCAGCAAGCGATGCTGATAAGGCTGTTTCTGGAGGTGATGGTGACCACAACCCTTCCTCTTCCTCTTCACGCTCATCTACGGCCTGATCCAGCACTCTTCGCAGGGCACGCTCCAGGAAGAAAACAAATGGTATGATGTCACTGATGGTGCCTTCGGTGCGACTGACTAAATTTGTCACCTCCTCAAAGGACGCATGAGCCTACAGGCATTGCGCATGAGCGTCCAGTAACGTGGCAAAAAAATTCCCAGCTCCCCAGAGGCTGTCCTAGCACCCCGGTCATACAAATATTCATTAACGGCTTTTTCTTGTTGGAGCAGGCGTCGAACATTAGGAGTGTTGAATTCCAACGTGTCGGGCTGTCGCAAATCAAGCGCCTCACTGGCATGTTGTTTCGCCGCTGGATATCGGCAAAGTGAGCCATGGCCGTGTAGGAACGCCTGAAATGGCCACACACCTTCCTGGCCTGCTTCAGGACGTCCTGTAAGCCTGTGTACTTATGCACAAAGCGTTGTACGATCAGATTACACCCATGTGCCATGCACGGCACATGTGACAACTTGCCCAACTTCAATGCCGCTAACAAATTTGTTCCATTGTCACAAACCACTTTGCCGATATCCAGTCGCTGCGAGTCAGCCACTTTTCCACCTGTGCGTTCAGGGCGGACAGGAGTGCTTGTCCGGTGTGACTCTCTGCTTTCAAGCAAGTAAAACCCAAGACGGCGTGACACTGCCGTATCCGGGATGTGGAATAGTACCTGGGGAGCTGGGGGGGTGCCGTTGATGTGGAGC